>CM045730.1:7555000-7612500 GCA_024760905.1 Plotosus lineatus | reverse complement strand
GCGAGAGAGAGAGAGAGAGTGTGTGTGTGTGTGTGTGTGTGTGTGTGTGTGTGTGTGTGTGTGTGTGTGAGAGAGAGAGAGAGAGAGAGAGAGAGACAGAGAGTGAGTTAGAGAGCGAGAGAGAGAGAGAGAGAGAGAGAGAGAGAGAGAGAGAGAGAGATATCTGAGAATAACACATCTCTCATCAGGACTCTGTGATATCAATAGAATATTTGCGGTACTTGCAGTAATGTGCTGTTTGTAATTATCGACGGCGTACCGTGCATTAGATTCTAAACGCCGTGTACCTGCCAAGTATTTACAGCAGCCTCATTAAATGATGAAAGAGTTTCACAGCCAAAAACAACAACAAACAAACAAAAAGACATTAAGAAACTCTGACATGCAATACGGGCGGCACATGGGCGTCGTGGTTATGCGTCCACCTCACAGCAAACAATAATAAACGAAAATGGGAACAACAAACTGTTTACAGTCATCCCTTTGCCACTTCGCGATTTAAGCATTGCGGTCTTGGTACATCGTGGTATTTTAATAAAAAATAAAATAAAAAAAAACAAATATTCATAAAAAATTCAAAATTCGTGCTAAAACTCGCATGTAAGCAAGCGGAAGGCAGGGACCCAAGGCAGGCTGCGTCCATTGTTTCCAAACGACAGACTGAAGTGCCCCTCCTCCCCAGTTCAGACAGGGACCGCCCACTCTACTCAATCTCGCAAGCTGATTGGCTTAGATGCGTGACGCTGTTGCCTCGCACATTCTCGGGGGATTGTTTGTGAACGTCCTGCGCCGCGGAGAAGAGCTACAGTATTGTCAGAGGTGAGTACAGTACTTCAAGTATTTATATATAAATTCTATTTAAATATTAATACATTACAATATTTACATATGCATATAACTGTGTAACGTTTAATATACACTTCTTGATATTGTATAGACGCGAAAACATATAGAAATGAGACAACATGGTAAAAATGGGGGCGGGGCGTTCCTACTTCGCGGTTTTTCGAATATTGCGGCCAGGTCTGGTCTAGATTATCCGCGATATTCAAGGGATGTCTGTACATCTTATCTAAAGTACACCGGAGTATATTTCATCATGTATATATATATATATTATGATTTAAAAATCCATCTCCAATAAGTAACCAGACATTACAGTAACACTTTTTACATGACTCATCTGAATACTCAGTTCTGATTGGTCAGTTACTCTTCTTCTTTTCCTTTCGGCTGTTCCCTTCAGGGGTCACCACAGCGAATCATCTGCCTCCATTTCACCCTGTCCTCTGCATGTTCTTCTCTGACACTAACTGCCTTCATGTCCTCCTTCACCACATCCATGAATCGTCTCTTTGGTCTTCCTCTGGACCTTCTGCCTGGTAGTTCCAACCTCAGCATCCTACTACCAATATAGTCACTATCCCTCCTCACAGTCTGTCCACCTTCCTTCCACTGCATCATGTCAGCCAGGTCTCTACCTTTTCCTGTCATAGTTCCAACATTCAAAGTCGCTACTGTCAGTCCAAGACTCATGCCTTTCCTCTTCTCTCTCTCTGCCTACGGACACGCCTCCTACCTATCTCTCCTTCTTCGACTTGTTCGACGTCTTCGACCAACAGGCGTCCAATTTCCACAAGGACCTTGTTGGCTAACAACACTGATGGCGATTGTTGGTAACCCGGGCCTCGACCAATCCGGTAGGAATTCCTTTGTTTTGACTCGCATATTTTATTAGGCATTGGTTTTACGCCGGATGCCCTTCCTGACGCAACCCTCTGCATTTATCCAGGCTTGGGACCAGCATGAGGGTGGACACTAGCTTGTGTCCCCCACCCCCTTCCTCATGGCTGCATTGATTGGTCAGTTACTATATAATGATATTATGATTATGATATGGAAACTTGTTCGAGTCCCACTCTCCACAAGGTTGTCACTGAACCCCCCCCCCCCAGTGCAGCTAACTGGGTTATCAAGGGCCGGCCATGTCTCCCACTGTCTATGGTGTGAGGCATGTAAAAGAACCATTGCTGACTTTTGACAAGAGTAGCTGCAAAGCCGTCAGCGTGTTTCCGCCCTGTGATGGCCTGGCGAGCTATTCAGGGTGTACTCTGCCCTCGCCTGAAATTGGCTGGGATGGGCACCAGCCTCCCCGCGACCCAAACTAGGATTACGCGGGTACAGAAAATGAACCGAACCCTGAGACATTAAGAGCAATTGAGAGCTTACTGCTGTCATGCTCTTGTAAAATTTACGAATACTAAATAGTCGCAAAAATCTACGTTAGCGTTCATATTTACCAGCAAAGTAGCGTCCAGTCAGCTAGCATGAGCAGAGTACTGACTGTTTGATTATTGTGTGAATCTTTTACCCTCATTTACATCACCAGCCTCCCAGTGGTCTTGTTATTCATTAACTACATGTAAAACAATGCAAATATTATGTAGAAAATATGAGGAGTGGCTATTAATTATCAACAATTCCCTAAACCCTAAGAGGTTCGAAGGCTAATTTCGTGGTTAGTAACGCTAATTTTCGGTGCTCCGTGCACTGTGTTTATATAACACTTGACAAATTTAAAAAATTGTGAAGTTAATACATCTTGTTGGTGTTAATTGAGTTCAGTTTCTGTAACCACTTAATCTTAATGAGGGTCATGTGGAGGCTGGTGCGCATCCCAGCCGACTGTGGGCGAGGGCAGAGTACACCCTGGACGGCTCACCGGGTAATCACAGGGCAACTCTTGCCTAAAGTCAGCAATGTTCTTTTACATGAACCTCACACCATAGACAGTGACAGACATGGGCGGCCTTTGATAACCCACTTAGTGCACTGGAGGGACAGCAGTGACAAGCCGTTGAGAATGGGGCTTGAACGCCCAACCGTTTTGCATGTTACAAACTTTTCATATTATTATTATTATTATTATTATTATTATTATTTTTAAACCTTTTGCACTGTTTCATTTTAGAAATATAGTTACACCAACTGCAAAATTAAAAGAATGAAATAAATAAAAGTCCCTGCAGTGTTTTTTGAAAAATAAAGATGGCCACACATGCCTCAGTATAAGTTATATCAGTTCAAAGACCTTATAATACTGAGGCCACAATGTGTGCTATGGTTCCCAAACACAAAAGAGCAAGCAGAGCAAAGAGACATCAATGAAATCACATCTCCTGACTGGAATTTTAATTGGAGAAGAAAAAGAAAAAAGGAGTCCAATGATTTCGACAAGGACCAATGAGTTACTTTCTCTTCTCCGCCTCGTTTTCTCGCCTACAGCTGGAGATATGCTCCACTTGTCTCACTCTCTACTCTCTTGTCTCACTCACCTCCTCCTTTCTCTCCTTCTGTCCCTCTTCCTGTCGGAGCCGGAGGGGGTCATTAGATTACTGTAATTACCGTGATAAGGGGCATCGGTCAGAGAGAAAGAGGAGGAAGTCTGGCCGCTCAGCTGTGTGTGTGTGTGTGTGTGTGTGTGTGTGTGTGTGTGTGTGTGTGAGCATCAGGACTATTTATTTTTCCTTATGAAAGAGAAGGATGGAGATCAAAAACCTTATCACAACCATTCTGTACAGCCATCTGGTAATTGGGGCAATGGTGGGCTACAGGAGGCATTCAGGCTTTTTCTCCAGCACTATGATGGATACGTATACTTGAACAATTCTCAAATGCATCATTTGCAGATTAAAGCCAAAGTGCTTTTCTATTGGGCAGTGGTGGCCTGGTGGTATCAACAGGTTGTCTCTGCACCCCCCCCCCCCCCCCCCCAACTTGTGCAGCGAACTGGGTCATCAAGGTTCTGCTGGTTTTCGCCCAGATGGTTTTCACCCAGATGGTTTTTGCCCAAATTGTAGGGACATGTTTTTCGTCCAACTTTTTTTTTAAGAATTTTTTTAATATGGTGGGAAAAGTCTAAGTAACATAAACATATATACACATATATGCAAAGTTTATTTAGGATATGAAGTAGGGTTAGGGGTTAGGGGTTAGGATTAGGGGTTAGGGTTAGGGTAAAGGAGTATGTGTTACTTTGGTGGCATACAGTATTTTAACAATTTCCTTTGTTATCCCATTCAGGGAAGTGTCACACATCTGTAAATAACTATTAACAAGGGAATTCAATTATAAAAAAAAAAAAAAAAAAAAAAAAAAAAAAGTTCGGCAAAAAACATGTCTTTACAATTTGGGCAAAAACCATCTTGGCAAAAAACATCTGGGCGAAAACCACTTGGCGAAAACCATGGAAATCAGGTTCTCAAAGGCTGGCCATGTCTCTCACTGTCTATGGTGTGAGGATCATGTAAAAGAACCATTGTTGACTTTTGTCAAGAGTAGCTGCATAGCCATCAGCGTGTTTTTGCCCTGCGATGGCCTGGCGAGCCGTCCAAGGTGTACTCTGCCCTCGCCCTGAGTCGGCTGACATAGGCGCCAGCTTCCTTGCGACCCTAGTTAGGATTAAACGGTTCAGAAAATGAATCAATGAATGTGCTTTTTTATTTTATATATTCTGTCCTTCGAGGTCTACATAACATTTGGAATGGAAATTGGCTAAAACGGTTTCTGCATGAGAGCAGCAGCACGTCTACCTCACAGCAAGAAGGAAGGGTCTTGGTTCGTTTCCCTAGTTGGGTGTTTCTGTGTGGGGCATGTATGTTCTCCACGTACTTGCATGAGTTTGGTTCAGTTACACCGGTCTCACCACAGTCCAAAGACATTCACATTAGGCTGCTCCAATAAACTGTACGGGGTATATCCTGCCTTCGCCAAGTGCCGGCTTTGATAGGCTTCAGCTTACAAATGATTACAAATGTCTTAGTAGAGTTCCTTTCTGGAACTGCTCTACCTCTAGAAGTGCCTTAATTTGAAAGGCTGTTGGTCTTGATACGCCAAAGCCCACTGGCCTATCACAGCCAGAGCTTATCCCGGTTTCTGTAGCATGAAATGGCAAGGAATTCAACTACTCCTGGATGGGTGCTAATCCATCACAGGTTGACTTCCCAATATTCTTATTGTAAGCCATTTATTCTGCTAGTTGAAGCCTTGCCCAGGGTCTGCAGAGATTTGAGTACTGCTAATATTGCTGGAAAGTGGGAATTTCCCTCTGGGATTAGTAAAGGATCTGTTTATCTAGCGAGCTAGCTATCCATGACCTCTCGATCATGAGTCCAGAGGACTGTGTACACCAGGGGTCCCTAAACGTTTTACTGCGAGGGCGTGTTTACTGTGAGGTGTTCAGATAGGGGCACAGATGGCAGAAGGGTGGAATAGGGTGTCATGTTCTGGGTGTGTATTAGTCTTGATTGCGTGGCCAGACTAAAAAAAAAGAAATCATAATCCGTCTCTGGTATTGTTCAGGGGGCCGGATCAAATGTGGAGGCAGGCCGTATCTGACTTGCGGGCTGTAGTTTTGGGACCACTGGTCTACACCATTCTAACTGTTTCTTGAATTTTCTATTTTCTAAATGTCACCCCTTTGTAAAACAACCATAATTTTATAAAAGTCATGATTCTATAATAATCTGGATTCATTCTATTGCTATAATTATTTGACTTCATGTTATCGTGTGACTGAACTAGAGTTATTAGAGATTTTAATGTTGACCATAATTATGTGTTGCCACTGGGCAGCGCGATCTCCGAGTGGTTATCAATTCCGCCTCGCAGCAACTTCGATTCCCAGCTCGGCGTTTCTGTGTGGAGTTTGCATGTTCTCCCTGTGTGTGTGTTGGTTTCTTCCTGGTACAGATGCTCCCTAACTTACGTTCATCTGTTTTACGTTTTTTTTTATTTTACGTTTTTTTTTTTAAGTCAAATTTTGAGTTTAGACGTACCTATGTAGTATGCTGACGTAATGACGCTGTGTCCATTGATTACAAATGACAGACTGAGTGCCCCTATATATATATATATATATATAGAGCGTGTTACCCTTGTGTTAAGGGTTAAGACGTCGTCTCTGTGATCTTTGTGTTTACACTGTTTTGCGGACTTTTGTAACCCTAAGCAGATATGGTTGGTCTGAAGCATAAGCCTACTTGCATGGGTACAAGTCTCATACACAGAGATGAATTAACTATCTGCTCGGATCGGTGCGATCTACCATGCATACTCAGTTAAGCAAAGAGAGTTGTAAAATGAATGAAAACCTGAATCCAAGAAAGAGAACTCTCCACTCTATGATTTACATCAGTGCAGGTTGTGTTGTAAACGAGTTCAACGGCACCCTTGTGCACTTGAAAGACCGGAAGTCTGTAAATCCCACAGCAAGTACACTACTTTTTCAAGTACACTACTTTTTCAAGTACACTACTTTCGGTATTGAGCGCCTCACATATTGCAAGCGTTGATTGGCTGTTTTAAGCTTCATGTAAAGTGAATCGGTATAAATAAGTGACTTATTTGAAATTAATGCTGATATTATTTGATATATTTGATATTATTTTACAATGTTATGTTTATAATAATTGATTTCGGGGTCTTTTATGAGATACGGTAATGGTATTTATGGATGTATAGTACAGTATGAGCGTCATATGTCACACGTCATACGTCACTGTAACAACTTACGTTCACTTTCAACTTACGTTCGGCCATCCAGAACCAATTAAAAACGTAAGTCGGGGAGCGTTTGTATTCCAGTTTCCTCCCAGACTCCAAGAACATGTACAGTAGGTTAATTGGCTGTTCCAAATCACCCGTGAGTGTGAATATGAATGGCTGTGTTAGTGTTGGCTCTGTGATGGCCCTGATGAGCTGTCCAGGTCATACCCTGTCTTGGCTCAGAGTTGGCTACGATGGGTGCCAGCCTCCCCACGACCCTAGTTAGGATTAATGGGTTAAAAAAATTAATAGAAGAGAATAGCTTCCCTCTTCTACCTATAGTTATATCTTGCCATTGATCTGTTTGGGTGTTTTATACTCATGGGTTCTCCGTGTTCTTCCTGATTCCAGTCTACACCAATATTTTGGGCCTAGTGATGAAGGTGCTGGGGTTCAAAGCCGACTCACCACAGGTTGTCACTGTCCTCCAGTGCAGATAATTGGGTTATCAAAGGCCGGCCATGTCTCTGGCTGTCTATAGTGTGAGGTTCATGTAAAAGAACCATTGCTGACTTTCGACAAGAGTAGCTGCATAGTCGTCAGCGTGTTTCTACCCTACGATGGCCTTACGAGCTGTACAGGCCCAAAGTCGGCTTGGATGGGCGCCAGCCTCCCCACGACCCTAATTAGGATTAAGTGGTTACGGAAAATGAACTGATGAACTGAACAATATTTTGACCGTTGCAATGTTTTTGGCTTCTGATGATAGTCATACTTTCAGTGATTCAGTGATCTTGTGCAAACTTTCATTCCAGGTACCGCACCTCATCCAAATTTGCGGACATTTTGGCAAGCATCTAAAACATGCAAAGTAATAAACAATAACAACAACAACAAAAAAAAACAGGCTCATGTTCAGAAACAGCACAACACCCTGAGTGTAACCACCCTGAAGCAGGTCCTATCTGTCCTGTACCTCAATGAAAAAAAACCCACAAGTGATTTATATTCAACGGCTCTGGTGCAACTCATGAAAACATTATGAGCAACGATTAGCATATTTCACCTGTGAAGTCTTTAGCCATATTCATTAAAAGAAATATGACTCATCTACAAAAACAAAGCACGGTTGTTTTTGAAAGGGAACATTCATTCTGAAAACAGCAGGGGAGACACACAACGCAAGAAAGCCGAGCCTGTTCAGCAGTCTCCCATGATGCTATGCTAAGTGTACTATAAGAGGCCATGCTTGCACTCACCCCTCCCGGCAGACATTGTATCTTGTCTGTCCATCTTCTGCTCTGGTCTTCTTGAGGTATGCCCCCTGCTGACAAGAAAACGATTTCAGCATTCTAAAGAATGTACATCTCCTTTCCCTTGGTGTGGTTGATCAGCCAGTGTGTATCTGTTGCCTCTTTAGTTGTGACACTTAAGAACACTATATGGCCAAATATATGTGGTTCGTCCCAAAACATTTGCTTTAAACTTGAACAACATAATTCAATACAATATCTTTGTATGCTGTACATTGGGATCATCATCCAGGGGAACCAACAGGACCAAAGTTATTTTAGTAGGACAGTGCCCTGTGCACAAAGCAAGGTCTTTGAAGACATGGTTTGTCAAGGTTTTTGAGGAGGAACTTGGTAGCCTGCAGAATATCTTCATGAACAACATTAGATAGGTAGGTAGTCTGTTGGGGTTTTTTTACACCCAAGCCCAGTGGCTCATCAGGCTGGTGCTTATCCCAGGCTTCCATAGCGTGAACCTCCCAGGAGTTCAACTCCTCCTGGATGGGACGCTAGTCCATCACAGGTTACTTTCCCAGTATATTTTTACTGGTACCCATTTATACTTCTGGGTGAACAGAGGTACACTTGTGGTTAAGAACTTGCCCTGGGATCTTAGCACAGTGGGGGTCTAACTGGGATTCGAACACACAACCTCCCGATCATGAGCCCAGCACCCTAACCACTATGCCAAATGCCCCTTATGATCAACATTGGGGTAGAATAAAACACTACTGGATGGAACAGTGTGTGTTGTAGTTTACAAAGCAAGACAGACAGCCCGTGCGTTGAGTCCTGTGCTCGGGGAGGGCGTGTCTGTATGGAGTTTGCATGTTCTCCCTGTGTTTGCATGGGTTTCCGAAAAAAAATATTTGTTACCCTGCAATGGTCTGGTAAGTTATACCAGGTGTACCCTACCTTTGCCCAGTGTTGGCTCAGATTCACTGTGATGTGTGTATTTCTCTTTTTGAAGGAACAATTGTCAGGTAAAGACAATCCTATCTTCTCTCAATCTTCTATTATTTTACATATTTTCAATAAATATACAGGGATCCCTCACTTTCCACGGTTAATGGGGACGAAGATCCCCCTGTGATCGCGATTTCCACGAAATAGGATCGACCCCCCCCCCCCCCCGACTGACTTATACATACATGTATATGTGTGTATAATATCAATAAATACATATTCAATGCTATAAATGCTTATAATAACAATTAAACATTCAAAAATAATGCAGAAGATTTAAATAAAATATAAGTACGCACATACAGACGCGTGTGCGCGCACACACACACACACACACACACACACACACACACACAGATGCACACCTCACTTAAAAATGTAAATAGTTTTGTTGTGGGGTTTTGGGTTTTTTTTTTTTTTTCTTTTTCTTTGGGTTTTTTTTTTTTTTGCATAATTGGCCTTGTTTTGCAGCATTTTCCTTAACTTTCCCCCTATTTTTCCTTAATTTCCTTATTTTTTTTATTTTTCGATGAATATTTTTAAAAAACCTGCGATGCACCGAAGCCGCAGAAATTGAAGCACGAAGTAGCGAGGAATCCCTGTCCAGTAATACATAACCTAGATAAGTACTCATATGTATCTAATGCATCAGTACATTAAGTCGGAGCTTTAATTATCACTCATTATCTAACTCGTCTGCGCACCACTCTATTTCTCTAGGTGTGCACAATGTGTATGAATCAGCCAAGTACAAATAAGAACTGACAGTCTCCGGTATTTTGTAGGAAGAAAGAAGAGCAGCGTTTGCCAGAACTTGCCAGCACAAATATTCCCTTTTTTTTAAAGGCAGGATCTAGTCTGTCAAAGACATTCCAGTGGCAGTAGTTGATCCTCCTCTCTTTCATGGCACCTTTTCACCCTGCGGCACAGGAAATGCCATTCTACCTGTTATTCCAAACCAGTCCTTCCCCTTTTCATTACAGATCTGGTTCTGTGAAGGGCCATGTAAGATTACTGAGGATGGCAACGGTTTCTGGCTCAGAGCTCTTCCTGGCTTGCTCCCATTTGAAATCCCACCATGTACCCCCCATCCCCCTCCTCTTCTCCATCTCAGTCTGCATTAATGGAGTATACTGTGTGGCTCCTTGATTTCCCCTTAAAATTTCACCTTCTTTTGATTACCGTGACTTTCCCATGGAGTCTTGCTCAGGTGAAATGTGATCAGCACCTGTGAGTGCAGCTGACTCTTTCCTTCCAGCACTAAAGTGTGTGTGTGTGTGTGTGTGTGTGTGTGTGTGTGTGTGTGTGGGGGGGGGGTGTTGGTTGGTGCCAATAGTGATGTAACGGCCATTGGGGCCTTGGTGAGCCATCTAGGGTGACATCATCAAGCTTAAATCTAGGTTATGAAGTTATTTAAAGCGGAAGATTGTTACTAGGCTTAAAGGCTTTTAACATTAGACTGCACACTAGAAGCACTGGGTATAGTTCCGCGGGTGGGATGTCCCAGGGTGGTAGTGCGTCACTTGTGATGACGTTACACTGTGTAGAGATCAATTAGTAGGAGGTGATGATAGAGAAGGTCACTATTAACCCGGAGGTCGCAAGTTCAAATCCGGTTTAATGCCACAGAGGTCCGTGGCCGGGAGTCCATGGGAGCTAATTGGCCGAACTCTCACTAGAGGGAGGGATGGAATACAGTATGCTCACTTTCCTGTCACTCACAGTGATCCCCAGCCAATCGTGGGCATCTCTGAACTTTTTCGTATGAGGGGACAGATAGCGGTTTTGCTCCGAGTGTGTTAGACCGCACCAAATATGCACGTGGCCGCAGTTTGAAAAGAGGCGGGTGACCAGCACTGCATGTCACAGAGGGGTGTGTACATGCTTTCGCCCCTCCCTGGATGGTGGTGGTCGTGTGACAGAGAAGGAAATAATACTTGATGGGTTGGGATTGGATATGACTAAATTAGGGAAAAAATTGGGGGGAAAAAAGAGAGAGGGTCACTACAGCCACTCATTGTGACCACAGAATGTGAAGATCATGTGACACATTGGTGGGACATCGAGACAAAGTTACAGGGGACAAGTGGGTATGAGGCAGAACTCATATCTTCTTTCTAACTTTTACTTTTTATACTTGTGCTGTCATCATTGGGATTGCATATAAATTCGATATGCAAAGACAGACTAGACCGCAGATAGGGCGTGGCCCACCAGCTGCTGGAGCGGTTTTTGGAGTATCTTGGTGTCGGCGTGCATGAGTGGCGTCTGATTTTGTCAGTGCATGCCAGTTTATTGGGTGGAAGCCAGCCTCTGTTTTCAGAGAATTTCACAGTTTTCCGAGCAGAGCCATTTGTGCTTTGTGGTTTCTTCGTAATGCAACGAAATTGCTCGCCATGCTTGTGTGGGTTTCCTCCTCTTTCCCGCAGTCCAAAAAGACGTATAATAGGCTGAGTGGCTGTTCTAAATTTTCCCTAGGTGTGAGCGTGAGCGTAAATGGTTGTATATATGTTTCCCTGTAATGGAATTGGCGAGCTCTTCGGGTTGTACCCTGCCTTTGTCCTGATTGGACTGCGATAGGTGCCAGCCTCTCCTTAACCATAATTAGGAGTAAGTGGCTTAAAAAAATGAATGAATGACGATTATAAATGAATGGCACCATTGACATAATTAAACAATTTCAAAAATACAAAATTTTGTACTGTACTTTAATAAATTAAAAAAGGTCAATTAACAACAACAACAACAAAAAAAGTGGTCTCAAGGAATTATAATGCATAATACATGTGTTGGGCACTTTCAGACGCCGGACAGTGATGGCTCAGTGGTTACTAATCTGAAGGTCAGTGGTTCAAGCCTCAGTACCACCAGGCTGCCACTGATGGGCCCTTGATCAAGGTGCTTAATCTTCAATTGCACAGATGTATGACAATGATAAATGTAAGTCCATTGTCTGCCAAATGTCATAAATGTACATGGACAGGACATGGGGCAACCATTCAAGCTATGATTCATGACTATGGTGGTCTGCTTGGGAACTCCGCTATTGACCCCATGCCTGTCCTTAATCATTCGTCAACCATGCTGTATTGCAGCGAAGTAGGACTGTGGGCGGCACAGTGGTGTTAGCACGTTCGCCTCACAGCAGAAGGTCCTGGGTTCGAGTTTTGGGCTTGGCGAGGGTGTTTCTGTGTAGAGTTTGCACATTCGGGTAATTAGCTTGTCCACATTGCCGCGAGTTGTGAGAGTGTGAATAATTATGTGTGTGTGTGTGTGTGTGTGTGTGTGTGTGTGTGTGTGTGTGTGTGTGTGTGTGTGTGTGTGTGGGCCCAGGGTGTAACTCAACATTGCTCAGGGTCAGCACAGCTTGGTGTACGGCCTCAGTGGATGGATGAATGGAAGTAGGAATGGTTTGGTATTGACCAGTTATGCACATAAAGGTTTTTAATCGTAAACAAACTATCAGGTTGTTCATGAATTATTTGGCTGCATGTTCATTCATTCATTCATTTTCTGTAACCGATTAATCCCAATTAGGGTTGCATGGAGGCTAGCACCCATCCCAGCCGACTCCAGGCGAGGGCAGAGTATACCACGGACAGCTCTCCATGCCATCACAGACATGACATGACATGACATGACATGACATGGCCGGCCTTTGATAACCCAGTCATTGGCACTGGGGGGTGGGGGCAGTGACAACCCATTAAGAGTGGGGTTGCTTGGAACTCCGAACCCCTTTATCACCTTTACCACTGGGCCACCACTGCCCACCACCAGGCCACCACTGCCTTGGCTACATGCTAATGTACCTATGAATGCGTATCATTTATATATCGATCTGAGCATGTTATATTTTGCAGTTTATACGCGTTAGCAGTACACTCATGCGTCTGAACATGCCCGAGCTCTGTTTAGTCCAGGGGTGATAAAAATAAAAGAGAATCGATATCTTAGTGTGGTGGAAAAAGAAAAAGTTTTCTATTTGTCTAATATAAAGCCAATTACAGTTCTAACCCGGCCAGTCTCTTCTCTGTCCGTCGGCCCGAGATGCGCAAAGATGCTGATAAAAGACTGAACTCTGGAACTTTGAGGAGCGCTGGAGAAAGATGGTATTTTCAAACAGCTCTGGAAGTTGAAAGGCTTTCCAGGTTCCGCAAAGAAATCAGAAGCTTAGAAGTCGCAGTCAAAAGCTTCTCCAAGCTTCTCTTTGTCCCGACAATATTCATCTCGCCTTTCTAAAGACTGAATGCTGTTACAAAAAAAAAAAAAAAAAAAAAAAAAAAGAAGTAACTTTTCCTTCAAAGTGTTTCAGAACAAAGTAGTGCAATCTTGGTTAGGTAGTTGAAGAAACGGCCAAGTTTTGGACAAACCCAATAAGAACCAAGGGCTGGAGATGAACAGAGACAAACCCATAACAGTCTGAAATGCTCTCTCTCTCTCTCTCTCTCTCTCTCTCTGTATATGTGTGTGTGTGTGTGTGTGTGTGTGTGTGTGTGCGTGTGTGTGTCTGTAAGCCGAGGTCCTATCTCGCTGCCCTCGCAGTGTTGCTTTCCAGCAGCTCGAGAGATCAAACACGAATGAAAAAATATCGCTAATCTCACCATCAAACAGTCATTTCACAAAACTTTCAACTCCGGCTTGTCTCTTTCATTTCCAAATAGTCCTCCAATCTGCAACTTTCAGCTCAAAGCAATCTGACGTGTGAAACCTGCACTTGTCGGGGTGCGAGAGGCAAATCTGGCACGAAATATTCACTGATTTATAGCTCGCAGAGTCTTAGTAATGAATTAATGATGCCTGGCCTTTAATGTGAACAAAGAGACTGGAAGACACTTTGAGAACACCAAACCATCAAGCATATCAGCAATAATGCAATTTTTTATTTATCCCCCCCCCCCCCATCACCACCACCACCAGCAGCAGCAGCAGCACCGATTGATGGAACTGTTCAAATGGAGCACACCTACTCGCTCTTCACAGATTTCATATAAAGTTCCGATTTAAAAATTCAGACCGCTTCATCTTTTTCACTGAGCTACACAGGCCTACTTTTTTTTTCTTCCTGATAAAGCAGAAAGCTTTCTGTATTTACTACAAAAGTGCCTCATGACATGAAAAAAAAAAAAAAAAAAAAAAAAAAAACCTGACAGCGATCTATACAAAGCATTTGTGGCCATGATTTAAGTTTCGCAAACTTTTTGACAGCTGTCAGCTGAGAATAAAAACTGGCACACGGTGTTAATGATATGAGGTCTCTCTAGGAAGATGACTTGTTAAGGTACGACTTTGTTATCAAAACTTGGATCAGGCGAACGAACCTTCATCCACCACTTAAAAGGAAGAAATTTTGAATTATTACGATTTTTTAACCAAAAAAAAAAAAAAAAAAAAGAAAAAAAAAAAAAGAAAGCAATACAGAGAACCCCAGTTGTCTCGCTGACATGAGGCTGGATGCATCTCTGAGACAGACTGTGGTGTCTGTCTGACAGTCATATACAGTGTAAGTTAATAAAAAAGTCTAGGCTGCTTGTCAGTTACTTGTATGTTCGTCAACTTAACTCCTGAACAGTTTGGTGATTATCCCACGCCGAAAAATTTCTGCCGAAATTCATCACTCCATGCCAACATCAAGCTTTCGCAGGCGTGTTGGTACAGAAAAAACAAAACAAAAACAAAGAATACACAAAAACCTTATTGAAATGTCATCCATTTTCTGTGGCTGAAACTCAAATATCATTCCAGACGTTGCACGAGGGCACTAGGTAGGCGTTGTGTGTGTGCGGTGAGAGGCTGGAAGCTATTGCATAAACTTGCGATGAGTTCTATTGGGCTGAATGCAAGTATAATAACCACAGAAGTCTATAGCAGGGGGTCAAAACACTGACAAGCAACAGTGCAACAGAAAAAAGATGAAAACAAACACGAAAAAAAAAACAATAGCTTTCGCCTCATGAAAAAAAAAAAAAAAAAAAGAAACCCACACGTTTGAGACTCCATAAGAGCAACGTTACAAAGACAACATTGAAGGAGTGACATAGAACAGGTTCCGGGCAGTGATGGCCTGGTGGTATAGGTGCTGGGTCAATGATCCTAAGGTCGGGGGTTCAAGCCCCACTCTCAATGGGTTGTCACTGTCCCACCAGTGCCGCAAACTGGGTTATCAAAGGCTGGCCATGTCTCTCACTGTTGATGGTGAGAGGTTCATGTAAAAGAAACATTGCTGACTTTCGTCTTTTCTGCACCGCGATGGCCTGGCGAGCTGTCCAGGATGTACTCTGCCCTCGCCTGTAGTTGGTTGAGATGGGTGCCAGCCTCCCTGCGACCTTAATTGGGATTAATCGGTTCAGAAAAGAAATGAATGATGTTGACCAGACAAAACATAAATTATCTTGTGTTCATCCAGCCTGCAATGAAACACGTGATGGGAAATTTATAAATTACTGCTTTCTTTTTTTTAATTCATATTTTCCACACTTTCCCACATTTTTTTTTTTGATTTGGGGGGGGGGTTGAATAGAACTCTCCCACCCCCCTTGCATTCAAAGAAATTCTGCCATTCACTATTTCACATATCTTCTCCCTCATTTTGACCTCATCAAGAGTATAAATCCCTCAACAGAGCCAGATATGCTAATGAAGACCATGTTCAAGAAAGTCACGAAGGGCACTTGAAGTCATTAGGTGATTGGGAACACAGCCCTCAGACACAGCAGCAGCAGCAGCAGCAGCAGCAGCAACAACAATAAAAACCTGCAAAACATTATTCTTTATTCTTATTATTCATTCAGTCCTTCATTTTCTGAACCACTTAATCCTAATTAGGGTTGCAGAGAGGCTGGTGCCTGTCTCAGCCGACTCTAGGCAAGGGAAGAATACACCCCGGTCAGCTTACCAGGCCATTGCAGGGCATTATTATGATTATTATTATTATTATTATTATTATTATTATTATTATTATGGGATGTGGTGAAGGAAGACATGAAGGTCATTGGAGTAAGAGAAGAATATGCAGAGGACAGAGCGAGATGGAGGCGGATGGTTTGCTGTGGCGACCCCTGAAGGGAACAGCCGAAAGGAAAAGAAGAAGAAGATTATTATTATTATTATTATTATTATTATTATTATTCATTCAGTCCTTCATTTTCTGAACCACATTATCCTAATTAGGGTTGCAGAGAGGCTGATGCCTGTCTCAGCCGACTCTAGGCAAGGGCAGAGTACACTTTGGTCAGCTTACCAGGCCATTGCAGGGCATTATTATTATTATTATTATTATTATTATTATTATTATTATTATTATTATTATTATTATTATTCATTCATTCAGTCTTTCATTTTCTGAACCATATTAACCTAATTAGGGTTGCAGAGAGGGTGGCGTCCGTCTCAGCCGACTCTAGGCAAGGGCAGAGTGCACTCTGGTCAGCTTACCAGGCCATTGCAGGGCATCATCATCATCATCATCATCATAATAATAATAATAATAATAATAATTATTATTATTATTCATTCAGTCTTTCATTTTCTGAACCACTTAATCCTAATTAGGGTTGCAGAGAGGCTGGCGTCCATCTCAGCTGACTCTAGGCAAGGGCAGAGTGCACTCTGGTCAGCTTACCAGGCCATTGCAGGGCATCATTATTATTATTATTATTATTATTATTATTATTATTATTCATTCAGTCTTTCATTTTCTGAACCACTTAATCCTAATTAGGGTTGCAGAGAGGCTGGCGCCCATCTCAGCCGACTCTAGGCAAGGGCAGAGTACACCCTAGTCAACTCACCAGGCCATCGCAGGGCATCATCATCATCATCATCATCATCATCATCATCATCATCATCATCATCGTTATTATTATTATTATTATTATTATTATTATTATTATTTAAAGTGCTGCAAAGTGTTTTATGCTCTGCAAAGTTACAATTCTAATTACCAGAAGTTTCTTTTCTGTGGCTTAAGCTTAAGATCTTTACAAGTTAAAAAACAGATACATAAACCCACCTCATTAAGACAACAAAAACAAGTCTTCCTTTAAAAAATGGCCCAGGGGAGGAAGAGATTATCTACATCTATGAATTACTCTGTCTTTTTGACTGCTCCTCGCTCACCGCCTGTAATCTTATTAAAGTAAGCATGTTAAAAGTCGACTCTTTTGTTTGTCGCAGATCCGGTTTAGCTTTTGGTGCTCCCCTCAGGGAACTTTGAGTTTCTTTGAAGTAAAATATTTGGGTGTCTGTGGCGCACAGTGAGGGTTTCATCCCACATACCACGAAGCCGCATTACAGAGTGTGTTTATGACTGTGACTGCACTTCCCCATGGCACACATGCCTTTGGAACTGAAGTGAAAAAAGACCCCGCAGCTACTAACGGACAATGTTCGGAGTTTAGCGAGACAGTAATCATAATGTAACGTTTGTAGTGTGAATACTAATGCCTCGCCACGACTCGAGGCGGATGGAAGAGCCGAAAAAGTGTCCGGAAATGATAGTACCTTTGTAGTTTTGAGAACGACTACAAAAATATTTCATAAAAGATAAACGATATTTCGGGTGAATCCTTACACAAAGCTTGAAGGAACTTTCCAAAGACGTCAATGCTTCTGGTGTTCATAGCAAAAGTCGACTTGCAACAGGACTGAGCAATTTTCCTGGATATTTTTCTCGTCGGGCGGCATGGTGGCACTGTGGTTAGCATGCACGCCTCGCGGCAAGAAGGATTTGGGTTCGATTCCCGGGCTCAGGTGTTTCTAGGTTCTCCCTGTGCTTCAGTCGGTTTCCTCCCACAGTCCAAAACATGCACAGACTAATTGGCTTTGTAATGGTTTAGAGAGCTGTTTAAGGTGTATCCCACCCTCACATAGAGTCGGCTGAGATGGGCGCCAGCCTCCCTGTGACCCTAATAAGGATTAATCGGCTTAGAAAATGAAGGAATGAAGCTCTTAGACTGTACCACAAGTTTTTTTTTTTCCACTTAGAGCTTTGATCTGATTCATCATGAATAATTATTATTATAATTATATAAGACCCCATTGTCCTCATATGGGGGGGACCTTATATGTGACCCGCTCCAGCATAATACGGATTAAGTCACAAGGTAGTGATGTCAGAGCCAAAGTACTGTACACTGAAAATGGCGTGTGTGAAAATGTGACATCACCAAAGAGTCATCCTTCACATGACCAAGTTCAAATATCCATAAAAAATGATCTATCCAAGATAAAACACTTCTTTGAGAACGTGTCCCAGGTCCACGTTCTTGTAAAACAATAGAAATATGAACTTATTTTGGAAATTTTCAATTCTTTTTTGTGGTTGCTCAGGGTATTTTCTTACTATCCAGATTCACTACCAGCATACTCTCCCTACATGCACAATCCCAGGAACATTCCCCAAATCATATAACGCTAAACCAATCAGAAGCCTCAAAACATACATGACTCGGTGTAAATTAAAGTCATCTGTTGCTAGGAAGACACGAGGAAGATGGCACTTATTGGTCGATAACCGGATTTATTACGTTTATGGATGATATCAAGGTTCAGAAGCAGATATTCAGAAACTCGTTCATTCACTCATTAATTTTCTGAACCGCTTAATCCCAATTAGGGTCATAAGGAGGCTGGCGCCCATCCCAGAGTACACCCTGGACAGCTCGCCAGGCCATCGCAGGGCAGAAACGGCTGACGACTATGCAGCTACTCTTGTCGAAAGTCAGCAATGGTTCTTTTACATGAACCTCACACCAGAGACAGTGAGAAACATGGCCGGCCTTTGATAACCCAGTTAGCAGCACTGGGGCGAACAGTGACAACCCGTTGAGGGTGGAGCTTGAACCCACTAACTTTGGGATCAGTGATCTGAAACTGGTCCTGTAACCGTAAATACTTTCTTGTCAAAAGTAATACTTCCTGATTTATATCATACAAAGTGATGTAACTTGGCCAAGTTTTATAATTGATATACTTTTATAATAAAGTATTATACATCATTTCCAAGCAAATTAAATTCTATTTCCAGGATTCTATATCAATATCTCAGAATGTTAAATTTCCTACTTAACCCATATTATACTGAGGTGGGTCACATATTTCCTTCCGATTATCATTCATTCATTCATTTTCTGAACCGCTTAATCCTAATTAGGATCTCGGGGTGGCTGGCACCCATCTCAACTGACTCTGGGTGCGGACAGGGTCCACCCTGGAGGACTCGCCAGGACATCACAGGGCCCTTCCAATTATATTGTGTATGTAGCCTCATCATATGAGGACCACTGGGTATTACTCTTTTGCCAGACTTCTTCCTGTTTGAAGATGTTTATCAAGTTCAGTAATCTGGTGGGTTCGGACTCAGGAGGTTATATCTATATAATCTGTCTGTGGAATTTGTCACTGACTCTTGATCTTGTCACGGACATCATCACCCTTATTATTATGGTTTATGGTATATAATTAGGGTTGCGGCGAGGCTGGCGCCCATCTCAGTGGGCTCTGGGCGTACACCCTAGACAGCTCGCCAGGCCATCGCAGGGCCCTTATTATTATTATTATTATTATTATTATTATTATTATTATTATTATTATTATATTTAAGCGCGGCATTAATGTATATCTCTATCGGTGTTATAAGAGCTGGCATTATAAGGGCTGTGCGGATCCTTTGAATCAACCTTGAACCAACTTCAGCCCTTAAGGAAACCCATACAGTATATTTCTCTTGTGTTTCCCGATCACAGTCCAAAGCAAAAGAAGGAAAGGTTTACACTGAGTTTTATTTATTGCAAAAACACTAAAGGCTGGGAGATCTATGTAAAGACCAAGCAAATGAGGTTCATAAGTAATTAACTATATGATATTTTAAAATGGTGGCATTTTTAAAGTCACTTCAGGTGCTGTTACTTTTTTATTCTGTCTGAGGTATTATCCCCAAACTGCCTGATTCTGAACAAGGTATCGTCAGATACGTGATGTCCTTGAGGATGTCTTTCAGCTTGTTCACCTTGCTGTGATGAACAAGAGCTTTGTGATTAGAAATGCATACCTAGCGGGACTTTGTAAACTTTGTATCGATTCGGATATTTCTTGGATTTTTCTTTGAGAAAATACTGAATGTTTTTCAGGAAGCCGATAAAGATCGTAGCGCAGAATGCAGCTTGATAACAGCTACCGGTTGGATATGACTTGGTCCCGATACGTGAAAGTCAAAATTTGAGTTTAGCGTGCTCTCTGTAGTACGAGACGTACCTACGTAGTACGCTGATGTAATACGCCACTTACGCATGACACTGCATCCATTGTTTACAAACGACAGACTGAATGTGCCCCTCCTTCTTCCCAGTTCACTGCGTGTTACCCTTGTGTTAAGACGTCGTCTCTGTGATCTTTGTGTTTACACTGTTTTGCAGACTTTTGTAACCCTAAGGAAATATGGTTGGTCAGAAGCGTAAGCCTACTAGTGATAGTGGTGATCAGAAAAAGCGGCAAGCCATCTCGTTAGAAACAAAGATGGCTATTATCAAGAAAATTGATGCTGGTGAAACACATGTGAATGTTGCACGTTTCTTCCAAATGGCTCCGTCGACCATCGGAACCATTTACAAGCAGAAAGATCGCAGCATAGAGAATGTTAAAGGTTATATTTGATTCTGTATTTGATATTTGATTCGTGAATTTAATTAAAATTTATGTATTTGAAATTATTTTGCTTGAATTTAATTTATTTGAAATTAATGTTGATATTATTTGATATATTTTATATTATTTTACAATGTTATGTTTATAATAATTGATTTAGTGGTGTTTTATGAGATACGCTAATGGTATTTATGGATGTTTAATCATGTCACATTGCATTGAACAACTCAAAGTTCTACTCTATTGAAACATAATCTGCTTTAGCCGTTAGATCATTCATCACATATTAAGGTAGGATCAAACCCCTTCTGAGAAGCAAGCTACGCCTATCAAACCTACTAGAAAAATACAAGCAGCTATTTTGATTGACTGGATAAAAAACATTCTTGAAATTCTTCAGGAGCAGAAAAGAAGACAATGCATTTTCTTTTGTAACTATAGAATACAATACCATCTCTATTATCACAATCCTCTTGGGAGGATGTCCATGTCCCTGGTATTAACAAATCCACCTTCAGCCACAGGAATGTGTGTAATGCTCACTACACAGCTTTTCTGAACGAGTGCCAGTATTGGAGGAAGCACTGGATCAGGTTAAGCAAAGCGCTGGGTTTTCTTTTTTCCTCTTCTCAGGGCTTGACCTGGCACGTTTTCTCGAGGATGTTCCTGCTTCTTTTTGAAATATAAACCAGATTCCAAAAATGTTGGGACACTATGCAAATTGTGAATAAAAATTGAACAGAATGATGTGGAAGTGCCAAATTTCAATATTTTATTCCAACTGAAACATAGATGACAGCATCAAGAGTTTTGAACTGAGAAAATCTATCATTTTAAAGGGAAAATATGTTGATTTTAAATTTCATGGTGTCAACAAATCTCAAAAAAGTTGGGACAATGCCATTTTCATCACTGTGAGGCATCTGCTCTTCTTACAACAGTCTGCAAACGTCTGGGGATCGAGGAGGCAAGTTTCTCAAGTTTAGAAATACGAATGCTGTCCCATTCTTGTCTAACACAGGCCTCCAACTGTTCAGCTGTCTTCGGTCTTCTTTGTTGCACCTTCCTCTTTATGACGCGCCAAATTATTCTCTATAGGTGAAAGATCTGCACTGTACTACTAGGCTGGCCATTTCAATACCCTGATCCTTTTCCTACGCAGCCATGATGTTGTAATTAATGCTGCATGTGGTCTGGCATTATTATATTGAGAAATGCAAGGTCTCCTCTGAAAGAGACGACGTCTGGATGGGAACATATGTTGTTCTAGAACCTGATTATACCTTTCTGCATTGACAGTGCCTTTCCAGATGTACAAGCTGCCCATGCCACACACACACTCATGCAAACCCATACCATCACAGACGGAGACTTCTGAACTGAGCGCTGATAACAACTTGGGTTGTCCTTGTCCTCTTTAGTCCAGATGACATGGCATCCCAGTTTTCCATAAAGAACTTTGAATTGTAATTCATCTGACCACAGGAAAGGTTTTCCACTTTGCCACACTCCATTTTAAATTACCCCTGGCCCAGAGAAAATACCTGCGCTTCTGAGTCCTGTTTAGAAATGGTTTCCTGTTTGTGCTGTAGAGTTTCAGTTGCAACGGCGGATGGCACGGTGGATTGTGTTCATTGACAATGGTTTGTGGCAGTATTGCTGAGCCCATTGTGTGATTTCCTTTACAGTAGCATTCCTGTTTGTGGTGCAGTGCCATTTAAGGGCCTGAAGGTGACAGGCATTGAGTATGGTTTTTCAGCCTTGACCCTTACGCACAGGGATTGTTCCAGAGTCTCTGAATCTTTGGATGATGTTATGCACTGTAGATGATGATAACTTCAAACTCTTTGCAATTTTTCACTGGGAAACACCTTTCTAATATTGCTCCTCTATCTTTCTGGCCAACATTAGGGGAATTGGTGATCCTCTACCCATCTTTGCTTCTGAGAGACACTGCCACTCTGAGAAGCTCTTTTTAGTCATGTTGCCAGTGGAGCTCATTAGTGGTAATTGGTCTTCCAGATGTTTGTTATAAGTGCAATTGACTTTTCCAGCCTCTTATTGCTACCTGTCCCAACTTTTTTGAGTTTTGTTGACACCATGAAATTCAAAATTAACATATTTTCCCCTTAAAATTATGCATTTTCTCAGTTTAAACACTTGACCCTGTCATCTATGTTCTATTCAGAATAAAATATTGAAATTTGGCACTTCCACATCATTGCATGCAGTTTTTATTTACAATTTGTATAGTGTCCCAACTTTTTTGGAATCCGGTTTGTACTATAGTGCAGTCAGCGCATAGTTTGGAAAGCTTTTTTAAAACAAACAAACAAACAAACAAACAAACAAACAAACAAACAAACAAACATGTGTTTGTATGCATATTAGATATACCTCAGTCCTATGCATCTATTCATGTGAGTCATGTGACTTGCATTTGCATATTGTTCAACTTTTTATAGCTAATATACTAGTACATTTGCATTGGGTGGCATGGTGGTTGAGTGATTAAAATGTTCGTCTCTCAGCAAAAAGCTCATGGGTTCAAGTCCTAGACTAGGCGAGGGTGCAGCTATGTGGAGTTTTCATGTTCTCGATGGGCTTGTGTGGGTTAACGCCACGTACTCTGGTTTCTTCCCACAATGTAAAGGTTTGCATATTAGGCTAATTGGCTATTCTAATTTGTCCCTAGATCTGAGTGTGTGTGCGTGTGTCTGTGTTGACCTGTGATGGACTGACGAGCTGGCCAACGAGACTGTCTTCGTCCATAGTTGGCTGAAATAGGCTCCAGTCTCAATGTGACTAGTAAAATACGACTACAGATCCAATCTCTGTGGCAAAAACCATTGGCAGGACTTATGTCTTTACACGAGAGGCTCGTGACTGATCTGAATTATTCAACCACTAAATGCTGCATGATTCTACATTTGAAATCAAAGTCGTTGGCAAAGTTCAGGGCTGAAACAGAATTGAGGGGGTGAGAAAGCAAAGGTCTTCTTTGTTCTCGTACTGATATCACTGGTATTACAGGCTTCGATCTCTCACACTACAGATCACATCGTAAAAGGGATCATTCTAATGTTTGACGTCACAAAATAACATAGGTCATAGGGGAATATTGTATACGTCTGAGACTTATTAAGTCGTTTCAGTTGTGCTGAGAACAGTAGAGAATTCCAAGGGGTTGTACAGTATATTGTATTTGACGGTGACATATAAACAATAGTTTGCAAGTTGTCCTGATTTTTTTACCTCTGTAAGTTTGACATGTAAACGGGGTGATGTGGGGGCTGAAGGCCATCTTGACAGGAGGTCCTTTGTCTCCTCTGTCACAGCACTTAACACTCATTAGTAACTATTCCATATTCATGCTTGATTTTGGATAGAAACTGCAGCACATCAACAATAGCGACAGGCATCTCACCTCTCGTGCAAATTCCCAGTCTCTGGTATATCGATGGAAGCTTCCTCACTCACTTATCTTCCAAACTGCCTGATCCCATTATGATCACAAAGAGGCTGATGCCTATCTGATACCTCCATTTCACTGGACTACGACATGCAAGGATCATAGCGGAAAAGCGCGGAACGCAGTCTATGGAAGAGCTTCAGCATTTTTACACGGAAAACGGGTGCAAATACTACGGAAAAGTGGAAATTCTTATACCCCCCATTTCACTGGACTACGGCATGCAAGGATCGTGTAGCGGAAAGGTGCGGCACGCAGTCTACAGAAGAGCTTTGGCATTTTTACACGGAAAATGGGTGAAAATCCTACAGAAAAGTGGAAATTCTTACACTCTCGACAGAGTATGGGAGATTACGCCAAAGTGACCACACGGAACACTCATGGAATTTTTTAGACTGCCGGAAGCATATGGAAGTGGAGGAAGATTTGAGGAATAACTACAGAATCACATGGAATGACACAGAAGATGAGAGAATAATTGCAGAATGTTTGGTGACAACCCCAGATGACAACATTTTTGCTTCTGTAAGTCTGCCATGCTCCAGTGAAATGGGGGTATGAGTCAACACCAAGCAAAGGCAGGGTACACCCTGACCAGCTCGCAAGACCATCTCAGGGCAACACACAAGCACAAAACCATTCACACTCACAGTCTCACACTGGAGTAATTTAGATCCGTCAATCAGGCTAATATGCATATCTTTGGACTGTGGGAGGAGACTGCAGTGCCTGAAGGAAACTCATGCAAACATGGGAAGAACCCTGGACCTTCTTGCTATCCACTATGCCAGGGGTTGGCAACCGCATGTGGCTTTTGTCACCTCTCTGGTGTGGCTCTGTGGCTTTTCAAAATAATATTATACTTTACGGTGGCCGACGGGTACACCACAAACATCAACTGCAAAAAAAATTCCACTTATTTACTCACATCGGAAGCACTTTGGGCTTCCAGAGAGTTAAACGAGCTTTCACCTAAATGATGGGAGAATCTGTCTAAGGCAGAGTCCTGCAACGGTTACCCAGTGAGTACCCTTTCAAAAATGCTCTTTTAGGGTTGAAAATTAAGATGTGGGCGAATATTTATTTGGTGTGGGTGGGGTGATTTTGTGTACGTGTTGTTGTGGACATGCCTATTGAGAGTCTCAGTGTTTTTGATCTGCTGTGTTGGTGGATTTCCAAATTCTTGTGCTCATGGCAAGGAGTGTTCTCACCATCAGCAGTGCGGCGAGAGAGAGAGATTTTTTCCACCGCTGGGGTTTGTAATCCAGGAACGGAAATCACAGTTGAAGTAAGAGATGGTGGATGAGATTTGTTTATACACAGCAATCTCCGAATTAAATAACTCTCCTCCCAGTGACAAAATAAAGGACTGGGTGTGGTTCAGTCTCCACTCTGAGAATTGGTCGGTCAGTGCAGCATTAAGTATTAATATTATTTAAAAGAATGTTGAGCAGGTTCCTTCTTAAAATAAGCCTTCATATACTTTTCTGTGTTGCTGTCATTTTTGTAAATTAAAACTATGACATCATTAATATAATGAATAAAGAAAAGAAGATCCCACGGAGGGCGTGATGGTGAGGTGGGTGACCCAATCCGTTAACATATCTAGCTGCACCCCGTCCCACGCTTTGTGGGACAGATATTCTTTTTCTTTATAAAAATACAAGAAGGACTCGTACACATTCATTCATTTTCTGAACCACTTAATCCTAATTAGGGTCGCGGGGAGGTTGGCGATTTTTTTAATCTAAATGTTTTTGTTGCAAGCAGAATTGTAATTTAATTGTCTCTGCAGTCGTTTAAATCAATGCAACACATTGTTGTTTTATATTAACATGAAGGAAAAAGGGGACAAACATTACATGCAGTGTTATTTGATTTTAAATGTCAAAAAAGGATTTGAGGCTCCCAGTGTTTTTCTTTAATGTGGAAAACGGGTCCAAATTGCTCTTTGAATGGCAAAGGTTGCCGACCCCTGAACTATGCCATTATGTCTCTCAGGAGGTTTCCTGATATTACAACTACAGTTCCTAAAAAAGTTGGTCTGCTGCGTAAAATCTTTTTACTTACTGTGTGATTACTTTTTTATGAACAAATTTGAGATAGGAGAGTAAAAGATTGGAAAAATAAGCAGTAATAAAAAGAAACAGCTGCAGTTTACAACTAATTTGGTTAACTGGTAACAGGTGAGTAACATGATTGGGTATAAAAGGAGCACCTGAGCAGAGGTTCTACAAATTGTGAAACAATTTTTTTTCAAATAAACTTGCTCAGTCTCATCATATAAAGTACACAGTAGTATATTCAGGATAATCTGAGAATCTGGAGAAATCTCCATGCAGATTGGAAAATGCTGTTGTGTAATCCTGGGTTTACACTGAGGGTCGCGGGGAGGCTGGTGTGCACCCTAGCTGACTCGGGGAGAGGGCAGAGTACACCCTGGACAGCTCTCCAGGTCATCGTAGGGTGGAAACACACAGATAGTTTTGCAGCGACTCTTGTTGAAAGTCAGCAATGGTTCTTTCACATGAACCTCACACCATAGACAGTGAGAGACATGGCGGCCTTTGATAACCCAGTTAGCTGCACTGGGGAGACAGTGACAACCTGTGGTTAGTGGGGCTGAAACCCCGACCATAGGATCAGCGATCCAGCACCTATACCACTAGGCCACCACTGCCTTCCCCAATTTTTAGTAATATCTAATTCTCACCCATCAAGTATTTCCTTCTCTATCACATGACCACCGTCAACCAGGGAGAGTCATCAGTATGCAAATGCCCTGTCTTTGACATGCAATGCTACTGCCTACCTCTTTACAAACTACTGCACATGCGTATTTGGGGCGACCTAACACACTTGGAGGGAAAGCTACATCCGTCTGCTTGTTTGAATGCGCTCACAAATTCCCAGTTATCACTGTGAGTGACAGTGAAGTGAGCATATGACATCCCTCCCTCCTGTGACAGCTTGGCCAATTAACTCCCATGGACTCCTGGTCACAGATGGTCACGTCATCAGCTTGGATTGAACTTGCGCTCTCCAGCATGATAGTCACGCACCCTGTAGATGCACCAATGGGGAGCCCATGACAGTCGTCTATGAATTATTACGATGGATTACGATTTCAGTGCAATCATGATAGAATGTGGGAATCATAGTCGAGCTAACAGACCTTGATTCTCTATCATCAGGGACCTTGATGACCTTGAAAACATGGCCTCCTTTTTATACTCCAATCGTGCGCCACATGTGATCCTAAATTGTGGTGCACCACACTTTTTGGAGTAGTGGTTCAGTATGCACCCAGAGTTACATGTGGTTAACACCGTGCCCAGGGGTCTTTGTTTGGTTGGAGTCTAACAGAAATTTGAACCCATAACTTTTTGATCACGAACCCAACACCCCAAGAACTACATCTCCGGCCTCAAATAGCTGATATGAAACACATTAATGTCTGTTTAAACCGAATGTGGATTTATATAAGTGGCTTTTGGTTAATAACACCATTAATGTTATTTAGGCGACTTTCTATAAACAACACGGGCACAGCCCCTTTAAATAACGCCATAATGTAACACAGTGGGGGTGGCCATCTTGGACAACTTCAGTTCAGTTCATTTTCTGTAACTGCTTAATCCTAATTAGGGTCATGGGGAGGCTGGCGCCAATCCCAGCCAACTCCGGGCGAGGGCAGAGTACACCCTTGACAGCTCGCCAGGTCATCGCAGGGCGGAAACACGCTGACGGCTATGCAGTTACTCTTGTTGAAAGTCAGCAATGGTTCTTTTACATGAACCTCACACCATAGACAATGAGAGACATAGCTGGCCTTTGATAACACAGTTAGCTGCACTGGGGGTACAGTGACAACCTTGTGGAGAGTGGGACTCGAACCCCCAACCTTAGGATCAGCGATCCAGCACCCTATACCACTAGACCACCACTGCTCTTGAACAACTTGAATAACATTATTATTTTTCTCAACTTTAATAACAACAACAATAATAATAATAATAATAATAATAATAATAATAATAATAACATGCAGAATAGCGGTACACTGGTAAATATACTTGCCTCAGGTCTTGCGTTGGGTTCAGTTACCATGTTCGGGGTGTCTCTGTGTGGAGTTTCGTGTTCTTGCCATGTTTGTGTAGGTACTTACCGGGTACGGTTTCCTTTCGCAGTTCCAAAACATGCACAGTAGGCTGATTTGTGGTTCCAAATCACCCTTTGGTGTGAATGAAAATGTGAATGGTTGTGTGAGTGTTGCCCTGAGATGCCCTGGCGAGCTGGTCAGGGTGTGCCCCGCTCTTGCCCAGAGTCTGCTGAGATGACCCTAATTAGGATTAAGCTGATAGGAAACGGAATGTTCGTTGTTCATTTTCTGTAACCGCTTAATCCTAATTAGGGTCGCGGGGAGGCTGGCGCCCATCCCAGCCGACTCTGGGCGAAGGCAGAGTACACCCTGGACAGCTCGCCAGGCCATTGCAGGGCGGAAACACAATGACGCCTCTGCAGCTACTCTTGTCGAAAGTCAGCAATAGTTCTTTTACATGAACCTCACATCATAGAGAGTGAGAGACATGGCCAGCCTTTGATAGTCCAGTTAGCTGCACTGGGGGGGACAGTGACAACCCGTTGAACCTGGGGCTTGAACCCCCTACCTTAGGATCAGTGATCCAGCACCTTTACCACCAGGCCACCACTGCCTCCTATTATTATTATTATCATTATTATTATTATTATTATTATTATTATTATTATTATTATTATTATTATAAAATCCTGCTTTTTTACTTTAGGAAAAAACCGTAAGATTTTAACACAGTTGCTTATAAAAGCAAATGCTGTATGCTGCCGGATTTATTTATTTATTTATTTTACTTCATTATCAGGCAGAAAAATGTGTC
This sequence comes from Plotosus lineatus, assembly GCA_024760905.1. Taxonomy (NCBI): domain Eukaryota; kingdom Metazoa; phylum Chordata; class Actinopteri; order Siluriformes; family Plotosidae; genus Plotosus; species Plotosus lineatus. The sequence goes on along the minus strand of CM045730.1, from coordinate 7,583,665 downwards.
ACGGGCAGCTTTAAACCTCAACCATTGATTCATACACGCTCACAAACACAAAGTATTGCTGATTATTGGTTTGAGAGGGAAAAAATTCCAATGTTCAGTAGGAACACATAGCCATTTAATATCCTTAATTTAAAGGGTTTATTCTGCAGATTCCTATATTTAAAATTTCAATATCCATGAAGCAAAACCGAATAATTCTCAGCGTTCTCATTTTTCATTTTATTGTGACTGTCTCAGCAGGAATAACGTCAGGTTTGCGCTTTGAAGTGCACATTGAGACAATCTCTCTCTCTCTCTCGCTCTCTCTCTCTCTCTCTCTCTCTCTCTGTCTCTCTCCCTCTCTGTCATTTTTTTCTCTCTGGCACTACTTCATACAGCATGAGGAAAAAAGAGTTGGTATAAGAAATGTGTTTTTTTTTTTTTTTTTTTTTTTACCTACTAAGCTGTCCGTCAAGCTGAAAATGGGTTTCTTTCTTTCTTCCTTTTTTTTTTATTTTTTATCGATGTGGTGGTTGGGGAGCTGTCGTGAGGATTGTTTGAACTGCAGTGGCTCAACACGCACATGCAAACTGCCATACACGCAGATACAAGTGAACTGATATGTGCATCCATACTGAGATGTTCAAACATTCAGTACACTCACCGGGATGCTGGAATAACGGATATCTCATGGGATTGTTTCCCCGACAATCACTGACGTCTAACCTAAACCTCCTCTTTATAAGATGGCATTTCGATGATATGTTTTTTGGGGGAAATAATTTCAGCATGTTTAATAGTCAAACTCTTCTTTCTATGCAGAATAACACAATCAGAGTAAAGTACTATCCACCCTCTTCTACATACATGGATTCGCACTGAAGCCTTACTATCTGGTTGATACAGGCAAACCATGGCTGGTACTGCCATGGGCATTCTGGCAGATTTTGGAGGTGGTCTGATACAAATACTGTTGTACCTTGACTTACAATTGTCTTTTATAACTAATTTTTCATGATATGAGCTTTGAGTCTACCAAAAATCTGCTTCATCCAACCAGCAAAATTCTAATTTACGAGCTCTGCAGGAGAAATGGCTTTTCTGAGCCGATTAGCCTCGTATTCTTTTACGTGTATTCCTCTGTGCTCCTAGAACGCCTTGTGCAGTGCTTCTCAATTATTTTCTGTGATGCCCCCATTGGAAGAAAAAAATAATAAAATTACCCCCCCAGCACCCCGTGTGCAACTAAAAATAAAAAAGTCTTCATATCGTTTGCTTGGTGCTTTTTTCTACACCATAGGGAACACAACAAGAACGCCACTCCCACCTACTGTAGAGGATGCGCAGTTACACTTAATTTTAGTACAGTATGGCAAAAAAATTTCTCTTCCTCCTCCTTCTCTGTTTCTTACCACCTCATGTCTGCCCACATGGCATCTTCACACCCATGTTACATCTTTGCCGCAGTCAACGATCGGAAGGGTTAGTTTACTTATTGTTTATTCTTGTTTCATTATTATTTATGATTAATTATTATTAATGCCTGTTTGTAGCAGGTTATATGAGTTTGAGAGGGGGTTGGAACAGATTAATTGGTTTTCTATTATTTCCTATGGGATTTTTTTTTTAATCTAATCAACATTTTGACTTACAAGCTTGCCCTCAGAATGGATTAATTTCGTAAGTCAAGGTACCACTGTATAAGTTTGCAAAATTGCAATTTGCAAATGAAGACACAGTATGTCTGATATTGTTTATCTAGTTCTTGACCCACAGAAAATAACTTTCCAGTAATTAAAGCTATAATGGGGCCAGTGGCATAGTGGTTAGGGTGTTGAGCTCATGATCAGGAGGTTGTGTGTTTGAATCCCACTTAGACCCCCATTGTGCTAAGATCCCCGGGCAAGGTATTAACCACAAGTGTGCCTCTGTTCACCCAGCAGTATACATGGGTACCAGTAAAAATATACAGTGATACCTCAGCTCACGGACATAATTGGTTCCCAGAAAGTGTGTGTAAGGTGAAAAGTTCGTCTTCCGAACATTTATTTCCCATAAGAAACAATTAAAATGAGAATAATCCGTTCCCAGGTCCCCATAAAACATCATTTTCTACTAAATAAGCCTTAAAACTACACAAAAATATACCTTATTTTATGTATAATAAATGTGCTCTTGTATTGTAATTAAAGAAATAAACTGTACTGTATAATAAAGTCGTTTTATTTACCTTTGTGATGGTAGTTGATGGCTTGATGGAATGGAGTGGGAGGAGGAGGGAGGGAGGGACTTACTGTTTGGAAGGCGTGTTTGGAAACGCCTACTGTTTGGAAACACCCTGAGCCACACACGCACCCTTAATAGCTTCCTTGTTCTTAAGGATGGGAGCAATGGTAGACTTAGCGTACTGGTACTGGGACGCTAAGTCACACAAACGCACACCTCGTTCGTGTTTTTCAATGATCTCCGCCTGTGGTGGGGTCTTTTTCGGTCCCATAATAGCAAAAGTACACTCAATATGGTCCAAAATGTCTATCAAACACAAACCACTTCCGCACTCAAAGAAAGGGGGTGACGAACTGTGACGCCGTGAGCGTGCGTCAGCTTCTCGTGGCCGCCATCGTGGCGCTGTTCGACCGCGTGGTTTGATTCGTCCGCCGAAAACTAGTTCGTCAGCAGAGACTATATGCTCGCAAATTTAATGTTCTTGAGGCGAAAAGTTCGTGAGCGTAAGCGTTCGTCAGCGTGACTGTACATGTGACTGTACATGTGACTGTACTTGGAAGGTAACCTGCGATGGACTAGCTGCCCATCCAGGAGGAGTTGAACTCCTGGTTGCGTCACACTATGGAAACTGGGGATAAGCACCGGTCTGATGAGCCACTAGGCTCGGGTTTACAAAAAAAAAAGAAAACCATGCCCCCTGGTTTGCAGTGTCATCCTCTGGCTTTCAAGTCCTCCAGCAGAAGTGCCTGGTATGCTAATGAGATGAAACGTGTTGACCTCCAAAGGGCAAAAATTCTACCATTGTCATATCTTAGTCAAGTAATTATATCCATGTGAGACTGAAACTATACAGACACGTCAATTGGGAATAGTCATTATGTCACGATGGCTGCTTCTTCAGAATAACACAAGACGCAGAACCGTATGTCATTCCTCCAACATAGAAAAATATGGGTGTCCATATACAACCATAGATGGAAGGTAGGAGAGGATAGTCTGTTTTGCTTTTTGCACACAAACCTACTGGCTCATCACAGCCAGCACTTATACTGGTTTCCGTAGTGTGAAGTGACCAGGAGTTCAACTTCTTCTGGATCCAACGCTAGTCGACTATTGGTTGTAGCACACTTGTGGATACAACCATGACACAGTGGGGGTCTAACAATGATTCGAACTCCATGACCTCTCAATCATGAGCACAGCACTCTAACCACTACTCCAACGGTTCCAGCAACCACGGATGATTCCAGGTCAAGTGACTTCAGCCACCTTTTCCTTTTATGGTATTAACATTTGATAGACAATACATCAAATCCCCATTGTTTGTTTTAAGAGACGGCTACATGGTATCACACTTATACTTCACGTTCAACATAAGTAATATGATGTAGTCATCAGTTTCATGCGCCTCCATTCACCCGGGCAGTCTTTTTCTTCTCAAGCTCCATATTTTCTAACAAGTGCTTTAACATCTCTGTAAATAAGGCCTGTTTGAACAAATGTGAGTGACGCTGATCTAGCTGCGTTTCTCCGAAGCAGAGCTGAAAGACAAAAAAGTGCCTTTTCTTCAAACGGCAGAATGCATCATCCTCCCCTCTGCGCTCAGCCTCACCTCAACCTCACGGTTAATGTATTCTGCATTGCAGAACATTAAAGCGCCAATCAAACGGAGCGTGTCAGGGTTCCAGCGGCGTTGCGGAACGAAAAAGCCCTCCTACAGACCAAGTGCTGAGGAGGAATCGTGCGTGTGAGTCCTACCCACAGGCAAAGTTATCCTTTCATGTGGCTAACCTGCACAGTAGCTGACAAATAAAAATAACTAGGCTGATAAGGATGCAAAAGAGACGGCGCCCTTTTGTGATGATAAAATACAAATTCCCGAGTTCATGTATATATATCTCTGGTGCATAACAATTGGTCCGAGTTCAAAGGGTATTAATCAATTACTTTTCTTAGAATCATTATAACACAGCATTATTCTGGTCTGTTTTCCTTACTTGATCCTCCTGTCACTGCTTCCTTTTTTTATTCATTCATTTTCCAAACAGATTAGTGAATTAATTAGGATCGCGGTTAGGCTGGCGCCCATCTTAGTCGACTCTGGACGAGGTCGCCAGACCATGGCAGGGCAGAAACACGCTGACGGCTACGCACCTCCTTTTAACGAAAGTCAGCTATTGTTCTTTTATACCTCCCACCATAGACAGTGAGAGACATGGCCGGCCTTTGGTAACCCACCTGTTGAGAGTGGGGCTTGAACCCTCAACCTTGGATTCAGTGATTCAGCACCTTTACCACCAGGCCACCACTTCCATATTTAAACTCTTTTTACCGTCCTTGATGTGGCTTCTTATAGTTTCTGATTCCTGGTCCTAATGATGAAATCTTTGCGGACATGTGCTGGTTAGAGTAACTAGATCGATTTAGCCTCCTCTGGGTCTGGGGCATGATTGGTGACTAGTAAATTGTATGTTTTAATAAGAATTCCCAACAGGATGGTACAGCAGCTAGGACTCGCACCTCTGAGCAAGAATGTCCTGGGTTTGAATCCCAGGCTCTGTCTTATCATGCTGCATGGGTCTCCTCTAGGTCCTCCAGTTTCATCCTACCAAAGACATGTACATTATACGAATTGAATGTTCCAAATTGTCCCTGCTTGTCAACGTGAATGGGTGTGTGTGTGTGTGTGTGTGTGTGTGTGTGTGTGCGTTTGTTGGCTCTACGGTGTCTAACGAGCAGTTCAAGGGAGCCCCTTCTTGAACAAGAATGGACTGGGATGGGCTCCAGCCTTCCTGCAACCCTGAAGCAGTTCAGTGTCCATGTACATTCTTTAGATTGCATATATCAGCACAAAGGGAGCGTTACTCATTCATTAATTTTCCAAGCTGCTTAATCCTAATTATGGAATCGTGGAAGCTGGAAGCTCAGCTGACTCTGGGCAAAGGTGGGGTACACCCTGACGAGCTTGCCAGACCATTGAAAAACCAACAGATTTACATCCAATCGCATTCACATCTTATAACTGCCAATCAGACTACTCTTTTAGGACTGTAGGAGGAAACTGGAGTACCCTGAGGAAACCCACACGAACACTGGGAGAACGTGCAAACCCTATGTGAAACCCTAACCTCTGTGCCACCGTGCTGTCCAGGAGCCCTCATTTACTTTTAGTAATTTTTCTGGTCTATCTGACCAGGTTGTTGACACTCTGTGCCTTAAACTCTTGCCCGGTCTACAGATTAGTGCTCATTAGTACTAATTAGTCACCTCTAGTTACATCACCCATCCACCCATACATCAATTTGCTGAGCTCCTTTATTATGGTTGTTGGGAGACAGGAGCCTATATCTGCTGACTCTAGGTGAAGGAAATAGTAGACCCTTCTCCAGTCTATAACAGATCCAAAACACACACACACACACACACACACACACACACACACACACACACACACACACACACACACACACACACACACACACACACACACACACACACACACAGGGCAATTTGGATCAACAAGGAGGAAACTGGAGCACCTGGAGGAAACCCATGCAAACACAAGGAGAACATGCAAACTCTATACGGAAACACTCACACCGAGCCTGGGACTTCAACCCAGGATCTCATTGCTGATAGATGGACATGCTAATCTGTAACCCCTGGTTGCTTAATTTCTTACAACAGTAGCTACAAAATCAGTCACACCTCCGAGCTTGATATCCATGCTCTTAATATTTAGTTATTTCTTTTAGATATTTACACATGTATAACACACATGTACACAGACAGACTCTCTGTGTAAACAGATTAAAGAAGGTTTATAACTGTCCAAATGGGTCCATTTTCACATTGGAGATTTTTAATTAGTGTTTTTTTTTTTGAAAAGGAGTCTGAAAGAGCACCACAGATGCAGTGTTTGCCTTGAGGATGTTAATGGAGAAGTACAGAGAAGGTCAGAGGGAGCTGCATTGTGCCTTTGTGGATCTGGAGAAAGCATATGACAGAGTGCCGAGAGAAGGACTATGGTATTGCATGAGGAAGTCTGGAGTAGCAGAGAAGTATGTTAAAGTGGTGCAGGACATGTATGAGAGATGTAAGACAGTGGTGAGGTGTGCTGTCGGTGTGACAAAAGAGTTCAAGGTGGAGGTGGGACTGCATCAAGGGTCAGCTCTCAGCCCCTTCTTGTTTGCTATGGTGATGGACAGGCTGACAGACGAGGTTAGACAAGATTACCCTTCCCAGGGTATCGGCAAGAATGAAAGGAAAAGTGTACAAGACGGTGTTGAGGCCAACGATGTTGTATGGGTTAGAAACAGTGGCCCTGGGGAAAAGACAGGAGGCAGAGCTGGAGGTAGCAGAGATGAAAATGTTGAGGTTCTCTTTGGGAGTAACGAGGATGGATAGGATTAGGAATGAGCACATCAGAGGGACAGCACATGTAAGACGTTTTGGAGACAAAGTCAGAGAGGCTAGATTGAGATGGTTTGGACATGTACAGAGGAGGGATAGTGAGTATATTGGTAATAGGATGCAGAGGCTGGAACTACCAGGCAAAAGGCCTAGAGGAAGACCAAAGAGACGATTCATGGATGTGGTGAAGGGGGACATGAAGGTCGTTGGTGTAAGAGAAGAAGATGCAAAGGATAGGGTGAGATGGAGGCATATGATTCGCTGTGGCGACCCCTGAAGGGAAAAGCCGAAAGGAAAAGAAAGAGTCTACAGGGCTAGTGGTCAAGGATATTCAACCAATGTGCTCGCACTCTCGGGTCATCCGCAAACGGACACGCCAAGGGCACTTCGCTGCATCATCCACCTGGCTAGTGCCTCTGGGCTTCCTGTATTACTTATCACGCTCTCGGTTGTGCATGCGTACAATAATACTTCTCATACATTACATACATGGAATCAACAGTCTAGGATAAAAACGTTACGCAAGTCTGGTGTGAGACGGAATCTGCTTGATTAATGTTGGCTTAAAGTCAAATCTGATGTCCATATTGTTTAAAAAGACATCAAGATGACAACAACAGATCAATCAAACTGTTTTTCAGTCAGTATTAAATACACTCTGCGGTAATTCAAAGTTCAGCTGAACTTATAAACCCAGGAGGCTAGTGATAGACAGAGCGAGAACATTTAGCAAGAACAGAAAGATCCAATTAATATGTTTGTCATCTCAAACAGCTGTGAGGGGTGTGCATGTGTGTATGGGGAGGGGGCGGAGCTTTCTTTTTGGATGGATGAACGCTAGTGTTTAAGAGCTGCATTCTGTTTTAAATTTAAGAAATTATCAAGGCTGAACACTAAATGAATAATACAAAAAACAATTGATGAATAAAACAATATGTTTTCACCTTATTCTCTCTCTCTCTCTCTCTCGTGGTCTCTCTCTCTTTCTTGCTCTCTTTCTCTCTCACTTATTTGCTGAATCCTACTAGGCTTACTGGGATGCTGGAGTTTATTTCAGTTATCTGTGGGCAAAGGTGGGCCACAATCCTTGCAGGGCAACACATACAACCGTCCACACTCAGACCTGCGAACAATTTGGAATAGACAATTAGTGTAATTTGTGTGGGGGTAACTGGAGTATAAAGGAAACCCACACAAGCACTGGGAGGACATGCAAACCCCACACGGAAATGTCCCAAGCCTGGCAACAGAACCCTGGACCTTCTTGCTCTGAGGTGGATATGTTGACCACTGATGCTAATGATTGTATGGCTTTACAATTAAAATGTTCATGGATGACCCGCCTCACAACAAGAAGGTCCTGGGTTTGAGTTCTGGGCTCAATGAGGGCATTTCTGTGTGGTGTTTGCATGCTCTCCTTGTGCTTGTGTTGGGATAATAATTTGTTCCAGATTGACTCTAGGTGTGACCAGGAATGTGAGTATGTGGTCTGAGTGATGATCTAGTGAGGTGTTCAGGGTAAACTCTGCCTTTGCCCAGAGTCGGCTGAGATAGGCTTCAGTCTCCCCTCAACCCTAATAGGTGTCAGCAGTTTTATTTTATTTAATGAATGAATGACATAATAAATATTATATTGTTATAATGCTAGAACAATGAACTCTTCACCTCATTAAATCTTTTAACTCGACTGGGCAATGCAACACCTCAAAGTTTGTAAATTCGCTCAAAGTTAAGCAAAGGTATTTTTCAATCAGAGTAATTTTTTCTTTACCCACTGCTTTAAAACTTGTATTCACAGAGCATTATGGGTAAAATACATAAACAGCTCTTTGGCAAAGAGTGATTTATGGAAACACTTCAAACCAACTATACATTCTAGTTCTTAAGCGTTTGGAAGTTAGCAGGCTAATCAACCAGAATCACAACTACTCAGCTTTTCACACACACTACTCCATCCTGCCACGGTAATCACAGTAAGCATAAGCTCCTACTCTGGCGAGAAAAAAAAAGACAACATCAAATGTTCCAACTGTCGGCAACATTTGCATGTTGCCTTTGATGTGGGAGATTTAGACAAAGCGCTGCTGCCTCAATGAACAGCGTGAAGGTTAAAGCTGCTCTGGCAAGAACGCCGCAGCCGAGGAGGGGCATAGCAATTCAAAACTGTTTAGCTGTTGCGAAAAACTGAAGGATATACAGTACATACGCACGATACAAAGTATTCAAGGCTTACCTCAGCACATATGGAAACCCAAATTCTTTACTGATGTTCAGACTTTTCTGTGGCAAACTTACTGACTTGATTGCAAGCATGCACACTGGACACTCCTTCAGTGGATGGTCAATAAATACCTTTTGCGTACCTTTTTTCCTCTTGGGCCTTCTCATCCTTCATCCTGGATTGGGCATGGATGAGATGCAGCAGCGCCGTATTACTGACCCACCGATCCTCAGAGGATCTGCTCTGGACTCCAAAAGTACAAGCTAAAGCAAAAGAAGTCAAAGAAATAACACTCATCACTGACAGCTATATCACAATATTCATTATATCATCTACATATGTAAGCATCCTTATGGAAAAATAGTCCTTCATCTCTCCTATCCTTCCTTCCTTCCTTCATTCATTTATTCATTCATTCATTCATTCATTTTAGGGATGTGATGAAGCTCAGGTCTATCTCAGTCTGGGCAAAGCTGTAGTGCACCCTGAACATATGGCCAGTCCATGGCACAGCCAACACAAACCCTACCATTCACTGTCACACTCACACCTATCTATCTATCTATCTATCTATCTATCTATCTCTCTATCTATCTATCTATCTATCTATCTATCTATCTATCTATCTATCTGTCTGTCTGTCTGTCCGTCCGTTCATTCGTCTGTCCATCCGTCCATCTATCCATCCATCTCTCTCTCTCTCTCTCTCTCTCTCTCTCTCTGTCTGTCTGTCTGTCCGTCCGTCCGTCCGTCCGTCCGTCCATCCATCTCTCTATCTATCTATCTATCTATCTATCTATCTATCTATCTATCTATCTATCTATCTGTCTGTCTGTCTGTCTGTCTGTCTGTCTGTCCGTCCGTTCGTCCGTCCATCTATCCATCCATCTCTCTCTCTCTGTCTGTCTGTCTGTCTGTCTGTCTGTCCGTCCATCCGTCCATCCATCCATCCATCCATCCATCTATCTATCTATCTATCTATCTATCTGTCTGTCTGTCTGTCTGTCTGTCCGTCTGTCTGTCCGTCCGTCCGTCCGTCTGTCCATCCATCTCTCTCTCTCTCTCTCTATCTATCTATCTATCTATCTATCTATCCATCTGTCAGTCTGTCCGTCCGTCTGTCCGTCCGTCCGTCTATCTATCTATCTATCTATCTATCTATCTATCTATCTATCTATCTATCTATCTGTCTGTCTGTCTGGCTGTCTGTCTGTCTATCTATCTATCTGTCTGTCTGTCTGTCTGTCTGTCTATCTATCTATCTATCTATCAGTCTGTCTGTCTGTCTGTCTGTCTATCTATCTATCTATCTATCTATCTATCTATCTATCTATCTATCTATCTATGTGTCTGTCCATCTGTCTGTCTGCTTGTTCACTTGTCATCTTGTTGATTTAAAGGTCTGTCTGTCTGTCTGTCTTTTTATTGGGTTGTCTTTCTGTCCTTTTGTCTATCTGCCTGCCCGCCTGTCCTTTTGTATTCCTTGTTGTGTCCAATGCATTAGTTTTCATGGTTTTCACAGTTTTTTTCTTTCCTTCCTACCTTCCCTCATTCCTGGCACTTCTTTCTTACTTATTGTGTTTTGCATAGTTACTGTTACTGCATATGTCTGTTTTATGGATGTCTGTTTTCGTCTATCTCAGTTAAACTCCTCTGAAACCGACTTATTTAATATCACTCTTGGATTGTCACCGCGGGAAAAGAAAATCAGTTTTGTTTGGACATTAGGTGGAAAATCTCATTTGTTGACTACGCTTAATATAAACCAATCCAGTAAACACATATCCTTCAGTTGATTCATTTCTGTTAATTACTGCAAGACCCAGTCTGTAATGAGACGGCAGCTTGAACATGTCAATGCACCTCATTAACCGAAATAAATACAATTAAATGATGCTCTCAAATCATAGTGGATCCGTAAAGTCTCTTATATCCTTGAAAGAACAGCAGAGAGAAGAGAGAAGAGGAGAGGAGAAACAAAATCGAACTATTTCTTGCTCTTGTGCATGACTGTGCCTCGGCGTAGCAGCCATGCGCTCTGAGATGAAACAGCGAGAGCACGGCTTTGAAATCCTCCTCAAGTCAAAATTAACATTTTTATTTCAACTCCAGCCAAGTGAGAGGAGAACCAGGGCCGGGCAGACCACTCTGGGCAACACACATAATTGTTTATTGTGTGTAAACTTCAGGGAACAATGGTTGGGGAATAAACGCTGCATGTAGGAGGAGGAGGCGAACTGTTGGAACAATCACAAAGCAAGAACATGGCCTTGTTTTCTCCGTAGGATGACCACATAAAAGACAAACCCGTTAGGCCCATTACTATGGTTCAATAATGTATGCGTTTTAATAATTATCACACAGTATAAACCCTCTCCATCACATGCTCTGCCACAGGGGAAGGCATATGGTTCTTTTTGATACTCTTTCCTTTTTTCTTCTGATTTCAGCTGTGCTTTTGTCTTGGACAATACGGTCTCAGTTTACTAGAGGAATTATAATGCTCATATGGCTCAATTACCTCACATTATGACATTTGAGTAAATGAATATTCTATTATATTATCTTTATATCACTGCACTTTTGAGTTCTTGAATCTGATTTGTCAGAAAGTGTTGATTTATTTTCGACAACATCAGCTTTGACACTGGTTCCAGCTGCAAAACTGATCACATGTAGATATTAATGTGCCAGTCCTAATACAGGGATCAGGCGCTACTTCGAGCTTCAATCATGTGCCTTCAGTGCATCGTGTTTTTTTTTTTTTTTTTTTTTTTAATATTCATCAAGTTAGAAAATAAGGAAATTAACTAAGAATAGGGAAAAAGGTTAAAGAAAATGCCACAAAACAAGGCCAATTATGCAAAAAAAAACCCAAAACCCCAAACAAACAAAACCAAAAAAACGCCAATCCAAACCCCCCCCATCAAATCTACTTACATTTTTATGTGAGGTGCACATCTGCGTGCACACGCGTGAATCTGTGTGTGTGTATTTATATCTTATTAACATCTTATGCATTATTATTGAATGTTTAATTGTTCTTATAAGCATTTATAGCATTGAATATGTATTTATTGATATTATATACACATATACTTCGCGGAATTTCAGTCCAAATTAAGCGTGGAAAGTGAGGGATCCCTGTACACTGTTGTTTCTACAGTAACACAAAGACATCATGTGACAATAATAGTAGAGCAGAAACCATTGCAAAGTTCAGCACTCACTATCGTCCATGTGAGCCAAAATGTGAGGCGCTCCACCGAATGTAGGCGCTTGTCGCAAGTGACGTATAGTTCTTGTGAGACAAAGCACAGCTTATCCGGACTTCCGATCTTTCAAGTGAGCAAGTGAAGGTTGAGTACTAAACAAGTATTCAACGCACACTTGCTAGCTTGAAAGATTGGAAGTCTGAATAAGCCGTGCTTTGTCTCACAAGCACCGTACGTCACTTGCGACAAGTGCCTACATTCGGTGGAGCACCTTACAAATGTCAAAAATTTTCTTACCATTCAATAATAAAAAGTTTATAATCACAAAACCTGTATCAAAAACCACATGATTCAAATAGGGGTGGAATGGTGGTGCAGTGGTTAGCATGCCTGCCTCACAGCAAAAAGGTCCCAGGTTTGATTCTTGGGCTTGAGTGTTTCTGTGTGGAATTTGCATGTGTGCGGGGCAGTGGTGGCCTGGTCGTATAGGGCACTGGATCACTGATCCTAAGGTTGGGGGTTCGAGTCCAACTTTCCACAAGGTTGTCACTGCCCCCCCCCCCCCCCCCCAGTGCAGTTAACTGGGTTATCAAAGGCCGGCCATGTCTCTCACTGTCTATGGTGAGAGGTTCATGTAAAAAAACCATTGCTGACGTTCGTAAAGAGTAGCCGCAAAGCCGTCAGTGCGTTTCTGCCCCTTGCTAAAGGGTTGTGTCAGGAAGGGCATCCGACGTAAAAACCTATGCCAAATCAAAACACGCGAATCATTCGCTGTGACGACCCCTGAAAAAGGGAAAAAGCCGAAAGGAAATCTCTCTTTTCATGGTTGCGTGGGTTTTCTCCATGTACAGTGATACCTCAGCTCACGAACATAATTGGTTCCCAGAAAGTGTGTGTAAGGCGAAAAGTTCGTCTTCCGAACATTTATTTCCCATAACAAACCATTAAAATGAGAATAATCCGTTCCCAGGTCCCCATAAAACATAATTTTCTACTAAATAAGCCTTAAAACTACACAAAAATATACCTTATTTTATGTATAATAAATGTCTATTGTATTGTAATTAAAGAAATAAACTGTACTGTATAATAAAGTGGTTTTATTTACCTTTGTGATGGTAGTTGATGGCTTGATGGAATGGAGTGGGAGGAGGAGGGAGGGAGGGACTTACTGTTTGGAAGGAGTGTTTGGAAACGCCTACTGTTTGGAAACACCCTTAGCCACACACGCACCCTTAATAGCTTCCTTGTTCTTAAGGATGGTGGTAGACTTAGCGTACTGGTACTGGGACGCTGAGTCACACAAACGCACACCTCGTTCGTGTTTTTCAATGATCTCCGCCTGTGGTGGGGTCTTTTTCGGTCCCATAATAGCAAAAGTACACTCAATATGGTCCAAAATGTCTATCAAACACAAACCACTTCCGCACTCAAAGAAAGTGAGCGTGCGTCAGCTTCTCGTGGCCGCCACCGTGGCGCTGTTCGACCGCGTGGTTTGGTTCGTCCGCCGAAAACTAGTTTGTCAGCAGAGACTATATGCTCGCAAATTTAATGTTCTTGAGGCGAAAAGTTCGTGAGCTTAAGCGTTCGTCAGCGGCGGTTTTACTGTACTCTGTTTTTCTCCCATGTCACAAAAGTATGCACAGTGTGAATGTGAATTAGGTGTGAATGCTTGTATGTGTATTGGTCTTGGGGTGGAATGGCAAGCTGTTCAGAGTGGCAGAGACGGTCGTCAGCGGCTTAGAAAATGAATGAATGAATAAATGAATGAATGAATGAGTCTCTGAAACTGGAATTACAGTAGAACAGGTGAACACAGTAGGATAGCCATGAAGACAGGAAAGAACAGAACACAAAAGATGATCGCCATGGGAACGGGCAAGTAAGAAATGATAACAACAATATTTATTTAATTTTAAATATTGGCCCATTTTTCATTCTTGCACATTCCGGTATGAAAGTCCAGTGTGTAATCCCTTGTTTTCTTCTTTCAACGTTTCATGGGTTATTTGGCAGATATTTTCTAAGGGGCTACATTTTCCCAAGAACAGCATAAAACAAAAGTGCAAGAATCACTTTGAATTATCTCTCTAACAGTCATGATGTTATCTATATTTCATGGAAACTCAGACCACAAGGAATGAATAATGCTAAGGCAAACTGTAGCCAGCTGGTCAGACTCTGAGGCTGAATTACTGAAAAGGATTTGAGAAGATAAGGATTTGAAGGATTTCTAAGAAGATTTTTGGGTCTTGGATTTTTTTTTTTTTCAAGGCAGGCACATCAATCAATAATAATATATAATAACAATGTGACATGTGGTGAGAGGCAGGAAGTGAGTGTGTAAATGCAGTAGTGAGTTAACTTTGGCAAATACAAGAGCTGAAGTCAGAGCCCATAGGAAAGGTCATAACACAGGATGAATACAGAGAAATTCATACTCGGAACGAGAAATAAATACAAGGAAGGACACAGGAATCCAACTTATCAGTATAAAGCATGTCAGGATCTGGAATTAATACTCTGACATACGTTGGCATAGACTGTACAGACAAATAAACACAGAACAGGTGAACACAGTAGGATAGCAAGCCCGGAAAAGTACAACAATGGGTACCAAACAATGAATATCATAGGAATTGTATATATTTCAAATCCAGGTGTATGCCACAGCCATCCGTGACCGCGAGTCCATGGGAGGTAATTGGTCGAGCGCTCACGGGAGGAAGGAATGGCTAACGTTCACTTTCAACCAATCATGTGCGTCTCTGAGCTTATTCGTACAAGGGGGTGGATTCCCTCTGAGTGTGTGAGACTACCGCCAAATACGCAAGCACAGTATAGTGGTACCTCACCTTATGAAATTAATCCCTTCCAGCGCCTTTTTCGTAACTTGCATTTTTCGTAATTTGAACCGCATTTTACATGTAAAACGTGTGATTCATTACAAGGCTCCCAATACTACCCCCTAAACTCTTTAAAAATTATAAAAGTACACCAATTTTGTATGAAATATGTGTTAAAAGTAAAAGAAAATTATTTATCTTTTTAAAAATCTCTCAAATCACCCATGTGATGCTTTAAAGTCCGGGGGTTTGCTGGTCTGAAGAACCCTCGCCCCCACCCTCCTTCACGAGGTCCTTAAATATAGTGGTTGCTTTTTCCAAAATAATCGCCTCTGTCACTGTATCTCCGCTTTTAAGGCCTCCTTCTGCTTCAATATCGTTCCGATTGTAGAGGGGTTTTGGCCATACTCCTTTGCGATTTCACTCAACTGCATCCCACTTTCATATTTTTTTATCATCTCCTGTTTTACTTTTATTGATAACGGAGCCCACTTCTTCTTGTCAGTCTCACCGGGAATCACTTTCTTGAGGCTCATGATTAATAACGAAAAATAACGCTGCAATGAGCACACACACAAAAAAAAAAAAAAAAAAATCACGAAACTCACTAACCAACAGTACAACACGTGTGTGTCAAACAATGGGTCGAAGGCACACGAAAAGCATTATGGGTACAGTACTGTATTATGGAGATTCAGCTCCCTCCTAGCCAATGGGAGGCCAGCGGGGCGAGGTGTTGGGAGACAACCAATGGGAAAGCAACTCGTGCATTGTTTGAATGTTTGAATGGCGCATTTGAATTTTTGAGATGGCACTTTCGTAACGTAAACTTCTTTCATATCCAGAGACAAAAATTTTAGGAAAATGCGTTTTGTAACCTGAATTTTTTGTTTAGTGAGACTTTCATAAAGTGAGGTACCACTGTAGTTCATAATGAGGCGGGTAGCAGCGTCACATGTCATGGAGGGGGGTGGGATATGTCTGCTCACACCGCTCTACATTAAGTGTGAGTTCATGATGATCGCGTGATATGATAAGAAAGGTAATACTTCAGGACTAAATTCAGGGAGAGAATCAGGGAAAGTCCACACAACCAGAAAAAAGACTTGCGTAGATAATTTGGATTGTTTTCGCATACTTCAAGCTATTGCATTTAACTGAAAAGACAGAAATAAAAAAACATAAAAGAGCAAATAGAGTGCAAACCCCAGCCCACCTGAAAATAATAGAAGAAACACAACACCCCCTGCTGGGCCTGCCGCAGTATCACATTTTTAAAAAAATCTCACAATGCTAACGAATCATTTAAAAAAAAAATCTGGGATTCTGAATTTGATCCAGATGATCTCCAAATAGTAACGGAGTGGTGAAGGTAAACTGAATTCTAAAGCTGATATAGAATTACACCCTAAGGTGAACTGGGGACCCTGATTCCCACCTGTGCTTCCATGGATGGTCTATATGTGATGCGCTCCACCGAATGTAGGCACTTGTCGCAAGTGACGTATGGTGCTTGTGAGACAAAGCGCGGCTTTTCCGCACTTTCGATCTTTCAAGTGAGCAAGTGAAGGTTGAGTACTAAACAAGTATTCAACACACACTTACTCACTTGAAAGATTGGAAGTCTGAATAAGCCGCACTTTGTCTCATATATATATATATATATACTTATTTTTTTATATTTATATTTGTCATTTTTTTTAATTTGTGAAGATGAAAACTCTGAAGATGACTTTTTACTGCTGGAAACTCTTTTCCCACAATTCAGGCCTTACAGTTGTGGTATAACCAACCAGACTACATTTTGGACCGTAATGAAGTTCCTCTTTTATGGTTCCACCCAAATGAGGATGGGCTTCCCTTTTGGGCCTGGTGACTCTCAAAGTTTCTTGTGTCAACCGGTCGAGTTTTTTCTCAGCACTGCTGCTGCCGGCTTGTTCATTTGGAATGTGTAGCGGTTGTAGAATATGTTTTAACTCTGTTGTACTTATAGACTCCTGCGTTTACTGTGTAAAGCTGCTTTGCAACAATGTCAGTTTTAAAACGCGCAAGACAAATAAAATTGAATTGAATCAAATTGAACTACTTGATGTACCATGTGATCGGCATATGTGGGTAGTTTTTTTAATTATTTGCTTTGACCACTTTGATATGTTTCCCCAAAACCTTGAAGCGTATACTTTTTGCTCCATGGCGTTAAGCTAAATGTGTATATTAGTATTTTTACATGGCCCTTTTCCTTTTGGTCTGCACTTGTAAACAATATGAAGGGAAATGCAAATATTTACCCGTGGTTTGGCACGCCGTGGACAGCCCATGGTGCTTTCTTGCTGACTTTGACGACTGCATATCTGAGGTAGAAAGAGGGGAGAAGAAGGATGCGAGAAAGAAAGAAATTGGGGGAAAGAATGAGTTGGATTCGAAGAAAGTACTGACACAGTTCTTTCGCTGCATTCGTAAGGTGCTGCAAGAACCCTGGCCTGGAATAAGTAACAGAACAGATGCAATGTATAGAATAATTCAGACTCATCATTGATTTCTTGCTAAAAAACAAAGCAACTGGGGGCCGCTGTAGCCTAGTGGTTAGAGAAGTGGCTTTTGGGACTGAGATGTTGCTGGTTCAATTCCCGAATCAGTAGGAAAAATGTGTGGTGGTGGGGGGTGGCGTGAGCAGCACCTTCCCTTCCTCCACATAAAAATGGTTGAAGTGCCCTTGAGCAAGGCACTGACCCCCCAACTGGTCTCTGGTGCTCCATGTGTGTGCACTTGCACTCACTTTGGGTGGGTTAAATGCAGAGGAAATAATTTCCCTTATGGGATTTATACAGTATATACACTAGTATACTAGTGTATATACATATATATATATATATATATATATATATATATATATATATATATATATATATGTATATTTTATATATACATATTGTGCGCTCGCTCAGACAGTTTCATTCTCTCCGGTCCAGTAGCTGCTTCACTTCGGCCAGTATTGCATTGGATCCAGAGCATGTTTTTGAACCACTGCCTGTGACCCTGTAATCCCAATCTATAACAGAATACCACGCACAATCACATTCATACATGTTGACATCTACATGCAATACAGGGATCCCTCGCTAATTTGCGCTTCAATTCATGCGGCTTCAGTGCATCATAGGTTTTTTTAAAAAAAAAAAACAAATTAATTGAATTAAAAAATAAGGAAATTAAGGAAAAATAGGGGAAAAGTTTAAGGAAAATGCCACAAAAACAAGGCCAATTATGCAAACTCCCCCCAAACAAACAAAAACAAAAAACAACCCAACCCCCCCCCCCATCAAAACTACTTACATTTTTATGTGAGGTGCACATCTGTGTGTGCGCGTTTGTCTGTATGTGTGTGTATTTATATTTTATTTACATTTTATGCATTAGTTTTGAATGTTTAATTGTTATTTTAAGTATTTAGTTTTGAATATGTATTTATTGATGTTATATACACATATACATGTACGTATACGTCAGTCAGCGTGGGGTTGATCCTACTTAGGACGCTGACTAGCATCATGTTCCGTTATATATGTGAATCCATGTTGTACATATTCGTCCGACCACTTTTGTTTTTTTGCTCAACATAGTATGGATTAAAACATTAAGAATGAAATCACACGACGTACCATCACGACAGTCACAAGTCGACTACTGAGCACACCAAATTTCCTACAGCACAGATTGGCCAAACAATGTAGCATGGGGGGTTTGATCCTACTTCGCGGAATCCGATGGTTGCGGAGGGATCTCGGTCCCAATTAACCACGGAAAGTGAGGGATCCCTGTATAGTGGTTCGCATGTCTTTGGTCTTGGGTTTGAGTCCAAGGCGTGACGAGGGAATTTATGTATGGAGATGGTATGTTGTGTATGTTGGTCCTGTGATGGTCTGTTGAGATATTCAAGGTGTACCCCTGCTTTGCCCAATGTCAGCTAAGATAGGCACCAGCCTCTCTGACTCTAACAGGATTAGCAAGTTTGGAAAATGAATGATGAATGAATGAGGTCATCTATGGACATAAATGCAGGTTAGAGCGGGTCAGAACCTGTCTTAGGGACAGAGGACCCTGTATCCTTGACACCACAATGGTATCAACTGAGCCACTGTATATCACCTCAGCTATGACATGATTCATGTTTCAAGGACAGTCTGAAACAAGCCCTGAAGTATTTCATCATCGACCACACATCATGGGAAACACTGACCCAGAAACTATGAGCCTGACATGGAGAAATATCCAAAGGAGCTCCCAGTTTCATGGCTCAATCTAACTTCTCAGCCAAATCACGGCAGGAGAAGCACCAACGCCAGCCCGGGATCTGCTTGCTTGTCCATACTGCCTCCGAACCTTCCAGGCATGGATTGGCCTCATCAGCCATTCCTGGACTCACACAACATCGAAGACTGACGGCATGAATTGCTGAAGATGATCATCTTCTAAAAGGAAGCCAAATAAGTAATATTTAAAAAAGGTGGAAAAAAGGGGAGGTGCTTTTTGCAAAATTTTGTCAGGACAAAGGGCCAGTGTCAACAAGTCATGGGTTATCAAAAAAGTATTACTCTGGGGCAGGAAGTACACTGATTACATTGACTATGTGTGAGGATCTCTGCCTCTGATGGAAATATGTTAAAAGTTCCTGAAAAGGTTCCTGTGGTGAAAACATTTCCAAAGAGAGAGCATAACATGTGGGAAAGGAAGCAGAGAGAACAAAATCAGAGGAGCGTACAGGAAGTGAGCACTGTGCCACTATGCTACTGACCCTTGACGCCCATCTGCGTGTCAGTAGCGGGCGACTCGGGCACCATTCCAGCCTTAACACAGGACTCCGGCTTTGATCGACTGCCAGCGATTCATCTCTTTAAAGAAGCAGGAAGACGGGGGAGAATAGACCTCAGCTGCCAATTATTGGAAAAACATCAAGGTCTGTGTGGTAAGAAATGGAGAGAGAGAGAGAGAGAGAGAGAGAGAGAGAGAGAGATTAACTAGATCACTTTGGATGCCTTGTTGTTGTTTTTCTCTCAGTAAGAATGGAAAGTGTGATTAACAGAGCACAGTTATATATAGACGTGTGTGTGTTTGCATTCACGGTGAAAGGGACACGCAAGCGCAAGAAGGAGGATTCATGTATATATACGGTTAATTACGGTGTGTCTAGACATACAGTACACAACCACTGGATGAGAGAACGAGAGATGTACAATGTGCCAGCTCAGCACAAAGGCATGAAAAAACATCTGGGGCAAAAATAAAAGTGTATTTATCGCACATTCTTGTCGAAAGATTCATACAAGTGACAGATTTGTGTGGATAAATATCACTTTCCATTTTCTACCTGCCTAAATATAGGTGACTCAAATCTGTCACCGAAACTAAGCATGGCATCTCAGCGAGCTCGGAATTGGAAATAGATGTGTAGGAATGACATTTAAAATATCAAGCGGTCTACAGGCCATCGTGTCTTTCAGTGGTACTGATGGGCTTGTGTTTCAGACCATATACGAGCTCAAAGCCAGGCTTGCAAATAATTCTCGAGACAATGAGATTACCACTGCCAACTAGTGATGCGGAGGTGCAATTACACTTAATTCCCGTACGCTATTGCAGAAAAGCATGTTCCCCAGAATCATACATGCTTCCCCGGCATCACCCACACCCCCGTGCGCCGGCATCATACCGCACCCCCCAAGGCCCCCACTATTTGAGAAGCACTAGGTTAACCCTTCTTCTTCTTCACTTAACCCTTAACATGCGGCATGGCATTGGGGCACCCTTCATGGCGAGACTTGGGCTGATTTGGCCTGGCGGCGCCCATCCCTCTCCAGGTCGTACAAACACGCTGATGGCTTTGCAGCCTACTTTTTACGAAAGTCAGCAATGGTTCTTTCACATGCCTCTCACTATAGACAGTGGCCTTTGGTAACCCAGTTAGCTGCACTGGGTGGACAGTGACAAACCTGTGGGGACTCGAACCCCCAACCTTAGGATCGGCGATCCTGCACCCTAACCACTAGACCACCACTGCCCTCTGGGTTAACCCAACAACAGTCAAAACATTAAAAATTCAAGGGTAGGGTCTCGGTACTGCGTCATGTCTCGTGTGTCCAATCGTCCAAGCCCTCCTTCTGCAATCACTTCCTGAGTCCTGGGGTATTGGTGCATCAGTATTTAGGCACCAAATCCCTGTAAATGATGGCGTGGCCTTTGTGCATTTCAGTCCCAGTTAAATGGCTGAGACCTTCATTCAATTCCCAGTGAGGGAGGCATGGGAAAGATTGGCATTGTGCCAGTTCAACCAATGACAGTAGGATGAAGGAAGTGTGGCCCTTTTTTTGCTATTTATATAAATCAGCCTTCATAAAGCGGGGGTGTGATTTTTTTCTCTATTAATAAAGGAGGTGTGGTCTCAATACATGTCAGCCTCAGTAATGAGTTTTTTCCTTTGTCAATCTGTTAGTTAAGGGGAGTGGCATTTTGCCTGCGAATCCATACAAAGGGGTGTGGTTTTCGTCACTTCCAGATTATAAGGAGGTGTGGCTTTTTCAGTTTTACTGAAGGGGTGTGGCTTTTACTGTGATGTTCTGCAAGCTGCTCAAGGTGTACCCCTAGCTGAGACCATAATACGATTAAATGGCTTGGCATATAATTGAATGAGGGCGTGGCTTTTCCAATTGAGGAAAGTGTGGGCTTTTAGTCTTAGTAAAAGGGGTGCGGCCTTTTTCAGTTCCAGTGAAGGAGGTTTTTGGAGTTTTAATGAAAGTTTTGTGTTTTTTCAGTTTTAGAAAAGGGGTGTGGCTATTCCTGTGATGGTCCGGCGACATCGTCACGCCTTCACGCAGTGCTGACTGAGATTAGTGTAGGATTAAGTGGCTTGACAAATGAATGAGTGAGGATGTGGCTTTAACAGTTAAGGAGGTGTGGCTTGTTACAGTTTTTGTGAAAGGGGTGTGGCTTTTTAAGTTTCATTGAAATACAGTGGTACTGTACCTCAGTTTACGAAAGTCTCAGAAAACATTTACCTAAAATTTTTGTCTCTGGATACGAAACAATTTCATGTTACGAAAGCGCCATCTTAAAAATTCAAATGCGCCATTCAAACATTCAAACGCAACATTCAAGCATTCAAACAATGCACGAGCTGCTCTTCCATCAATCACATTCAAACATCAATTTCGTAAGGTGAGGTACCACTGTACTTTTTTCAGTTTCGCTGATGGACTTCTGGCTTTCTCCAGTTTCACTGAAGGAGATGTGATCTTTCTCAGTTCTTCACAATGAAAGTGTGCCATTGTTGGTTCCACTCAACAAGGTGTGGCTTCTTCAGTCCGACTGATAGTATACTAGTATGCATATACTAGAGCATAGTAAGTTCCAGTAAAGGAGGTTTGGCTTTGTCACTCCAAGTGAAGAAGGGGTGGCTTTCCTCAGATCTCATGAAGGGAGGTGTGGCTTTGTCAATCCGAGTGATGGAGGTGTGATTTTTCTCAATCATAGTCATGGGGGTATGAGTCTATAGGGTAGACTTGACTTCATTGTAGTTCCACTGAAGAAACTGTGGGTTTTTTTGTCTTTCAGTGAAAGAGGTGTTTTTTAAGTCTCAGTGATGGAGGTGCATTGTTTTTTCAATCCCAGTGAAAGGTATTGTAAGGTAAGGTGAAGTTCTTTGGCTTTTTACACCCGAGCCTAGTGGCTCACCAGGCCAGTGCTTATCCCCGGTTTCCATAGCGTGAAGCGACCAGGAGTTCAAGTCCTCCTGGATGGGACGCTAGTCCATTACAGGTTACCTTCCCAGTATATTTTTACTGATACCCATTTATATTACAGTGATACCTCAGCTCACGAACATAATTGGTTCCCAGAAAGTGTGTGTGAGGCGAAAAGTTCGTCTTCCGAACATTTATTTCCCATAAGAAACCATTAAAATGAGAATAATCCGTTCCCAGGTCCCCATAAAACATAATTTTCTACTAAATAAGCCTTAAAACTACACAAGAATATACCTTATTTTATGTGTAATAAATGTGCTATTGTATTATAATTAAAGAAATAAACTGTACTGTATAATAAAGTTGTTTTATTTACCTTTGTGATGGTAGTTGATGGCTTGATGGAATGGAGTGGGAGGAGGGAGGGAGGGAGGGACTTACTGTTTGGAAGGCGTGTTTGGAAACGCCTACTGTTTGGAAACACCCTTAGCCACACACGCACCCTTAATAGCTTCCTTGTTCTTAAGGATGGGAGCAATGGTAGACTTAGCGTACTGGTACTGGGACGCTGAGTCACACAAACGCACACCTCGTTCGTGTTTTTCAATGATCTCCGCCTGTGGTGGGGTCTTTTTCGGTCCCATAATACCAAAAGTACACTCAATATGGTCCAAAATGTCTAGCAAACACAAACCACTTCCGCACTCAAAGAAAGGGGGTGACGAACTGTGACGCCGTGAGCGTGCGTCAGCTTCTCGTGGCCGCCACCGTGGCGCTGTTCGACCGCGTGGTTTGATTCGTCCGCCGAAAACTAATTCGTCAGCAGAGACTATATGCTCGCAAATTTAATGTTCTTGAGGCGAAAAGTTTGTGAGCTTAAGCGTTCGTCAGCGGAGGTTTTACTGTACTGGGTAGTCCATCTTAATTGCGGTGAAGGCTATGCTGCCTTTTTGCTTTTCAGACTGAAAGATTTATATGAAATCATTGTTAGTCTCAGTCAAGGACATGTAGCTTTTCCCTGTACCCGTGAAGGGGGTGTGCCTTTTTTCAGTTCCTGTTTTGTTTTTGTTTTTATTTATTGTATTAATCCCATAAGAGGAATTATTCCTCTGCATTTAATCTACCCAAAGTGAGCACACATGTAAACGGTGAGCAAACGCGCACACACACACACACACACACACACACACACACACACACACACACACACACACGGAGTAGTGGGCTGCCACACACATTGGGGTCGCCTGGAGAGCAGTTGGGGTTACGTGCCTTGCTCAAGGGCATTTCAGCAATTTATGTGGAGGAAGGGAAGGTGCAGCTCACCCCCCCATCCCCCATCCCCCATCCCCACCACACATTTTCCCTGCTGGTTCAGGAATCAATCAGCGACCTTTCAGTCCCAAAGCTGCTTCTCTAACCATTAGTCTACGGCTGCCTCGCACCTACTTTCACTCCCATTTAAAGAGGAGTGGTCTCTCTTCAAATCAAATAATCAAATTATTATTGTATTATTTTTTCATCATTATTTGCACACATGACACACAAACTGAGGTAGGAGAGGCGGTGCTAATCGCTGCTGGTAGCTCAGCCCCATTTGAACATGAGCATGAATTACTTGACGTATGATTTCCGTGCAGGGCAGTGGAGGCCTGGTGGTAGAGATGCTGGATCCCTGATCCCAAGGTTCGGGGTTCAAGTCCCATTCTCAGCAGGTTGTCACAGGATAGTCCGGTGAGCTGTCCAGATTGTGCTCCACCCTCACCTAGAGTGGACAGAGATGGGTTCCAGCTTCCCCGTGACCCTCATTAGAATTAAGCAGTTCATAAAATGAATAAATGACTAAATAAACAAAGCTCAGCAGTCAGTAATCAAAAATCTAATCCTACATGGTCGATTCTTTCTATTCATTGTTGAGTTATTCCATGAAAGCCATAACGGCATAACACAGGCAGGGTCTAGAGCACAGTAAACAGCAAAACTACGGTCATACACATAAAACATTAATATCATTGGCCAAAGCTAGGGGCAGTGGTGGTCTGGTGGTAAAGGGCGCTGGATCACTGATCCTAAGGTTGAGGTTTGGGTTGCACTCTCCACAAGGTTGTCACTGTCCCCCCCCAGTGCAACTAACTGGGTTATCAAAGGTGGGCCATGTCTCTCACTGTCTATGGTGAGAGGTTCTTGTAAAAGAAATCAGATGATTCGCTGTGGTGACCCCTGAAAAAGGGAAAAAGCCGAAAGGAAAAGAAGAAGATCATTGACCAAAGCTACGGTAGACTCGGCATAAACTGTCAAATATCAAGTCTGTCTTCCTTTTGGCCTTTTACTCGGGAGTCGCCACAGCGAATCATCTGATTCGCACGTTTGATTTGGCAGAGGTTTTTACGTCGGATGCCCTTCCTGTCACAACCCTTTTTAGCAAGGGACAGAAACACGCTGACGGCTTTGCAGCTACTCTTTACGAAAGTCAGCAATGGTTCTTTTACACGCCTCTCACCATAGACAGTGAGAGACATGGCCCGCCTTTGATAACCCAGTTAGCTGCACTGGGGGGGGGGGGGTCAGTGACAACCTTGTGGAGAGTGGGACTTGAACCCCCAACCTTTGGATCAGCGATCCAGCACCCTATACCACTAGACCACCACTGCCCCATAACTGTCAAATATCAAAATACCTGAAAATAAACAAAACCCAGTTTTACCCCAAAAGTCAGGTGACTGAGATCAGCGCAAAGGATGCTGGGAAGTGTAGTTGTTATTTACTCTTGTTACCGTTAAAGCTGAGCTACATTTACCCCAAACAACTGCGCTGCTAAACAGTGCTACAGGTCTGTTTTCATATTGTTGTGCGGAAAATTAAAATGTGACTGCTAAAAGGGGCGTGGCGGTTAACATATCTGGCTCACAGCAAAAAAGAAGATCCTGGGCTCAATTCCTGAGCTCTGTGTGGAGTTTGCATGTTCTCTCTGTGCTTGCACAGGCTACCTCTGGGTACTCCAGTTTGTTTCCACAGTCCATAACCATGCACATTAGGCTAATTTGCTCTTCCAGATTGCCCCGACATGGGTGTGTGTGTGTGTGTGTGTTGGCCATGTGATGGTCTGCTACGCTGGTCAATGTGTACCCCACCTTCATCTAGTGTCAGCTGAGATAGGCACCAGCCTCCCCGCAACCTTAGTGATAGGATTAAATGGTCCAGCAATGGTTTAACGGTTGATGTTGTTGACAACCGGGATATTTTTTCTTCAGTATAGTTTGACAGGTTGCTTTTTAGTGTGAAGAAAAGAAAATAGGCAGATTAGACTTTGAATATTTTTGAGTCACCGTTTTCTGGAAAACGCCATTATTTCCAGGCATTACTTTGTATGTAGCCAGTGCTGTGGTCCATCCTGGCAGCTGAGCTAAAACTCAAGTATAAATTATGACTAAGACACAATAGGCTTCTTGGATATTGTTTTTAACTGAAAGAACAATGTGTCACTTTGATGTGTGTGTTTGGCATATGCACAAACATTTCTTTTTACCAAACTCCTGTACAACTCTTTGTCAACAGGATATGACATCATCCATGCATAAATCTCTCTGTGCCCCCCCCCCCACCTCTCTCTCACACACACACACACACACACACACACACACACACACACACACACACACACACAAACAAACAGAAAGCTTTGGTAAGAGGATAAGGCCATGAAGCCTTACATGAAAGGCAGGGAGATTTGGAAGAGATGAAAGAGAAAAGGAGGATATTCGTTTGCTTCTCTCCATCCTCCGCTCTAGAGTATAGCGCTGCACGTTCTTTCCAAACGCTATTTACCTCCTACACCGACTTCCTCGCTCTGTCACTCACATCTTTCCCATTTTCAGGCTTCCTTTCTTTTCGCCTGTATCTGCTTCCTGGCATGTTTATTCTCTCACTCTTTCTACTGCCTGGGTTCTTTTAATCTTGTGTATTCTCTCGGTGTCCTCCACTCAGTATTTTTTTCTCATTTCCCTCTCTCGATCTTTACATTTGTCTTTCTATATTTCTCTCCCTATTACTGTTAAACATTCAGCCCTGCAATATCGTGCAATAAGAGAAAGATACAGTTCTAAGAATTACCTCAAGTTACAGTTATAAAATGAATTGAATAAACAGTCATGCTTGGGAAGTTTACCAAATGTGTGCAGCCATATCCATATGGGGGGAAATACTGGAAGTTGCTGAATCCTAGTAAATAGCCTAAAGTCTTTGTGTTTTTTTAATTATTTGACATCTCTCTGTGAGCAATATATACACATGTACCCAGATGACCTGGTACTATTATTATTATTATTATCAGTTCAGTTCATTTTCTGTAACCGCTTCATCCTAATTAGGGTCGCGGGGAGGCTGGTGCCCATCCCAGCCAACTCAGGGTGAGGGCAAAGTACACTCTGGACAGCTCGCCAGGCCATCACCTAGTCTTTACGAAAGTCAGCAATGGTTCTTTTATTTTATTTACCATAGACAGTGAGAGACATGGCCGGCCTTTGATAACCCAGTTAGCTGCACTGGGGGGGTGGGGGTGGGTGGGCAGTGACAACCTTGTGGAGAGTGGGACTCGAACCCCCAACCTTTGGATCAGCGATACGGTGCCTTATACCACTAGACCACCACTGCCCTATTATTATTATTATTATTATTATTATTATTATTATTATTATTCATTTGTTAGTCAGACCACGTGATCATATTATGGTCGTGAGGCTTGTTTCAGTCGACTCGGTTAGCGGTAGAGTACAGTGTATCATCACACAACCAATCATTGACACCTCGGGGCAATTACAGCAGTCTCTCACTACTTCGTGCTTCAGTTTCTGCGGCTGCAGTGCATCGTGGGTTTTTCAAAAATATTCCTCAAAAAATAAAAAATTAAGGTAAAACAGGGAAAATGTTAAGGAAAATACAGCAAAACAAGGCCAATTGTGCAAAAAACAAAACAAAACAAAACAACAAAACCCAAACAAACAAAAACAAAAACAACCCCCCCCCAAACCCCCCCATCAAAACTACTTACATTTTTATGTGAGGTGTGTGTGTATTTATATTTTATTTACATCTTAAGCATTCTTTTTGAATGTTTAATTATTATTATAAGCATTTATAGTGTTGAATATGGGGCAGTGGTGGTCTAGTGGTATAGGACGCTGGATCGCTGATCCAAAGGTTGGGGGTTCGAGTCCCACTCTCCACAAGGTTGTCACTGTCCTCCCCAGTGCAGCCAACTGGGTTATCAAAGGCGGGCCATGTCTCTCACTGTCTATGGTGAGAGGCATGTAAAAGAACCATTGCTGGCTTTCGTAAAGAGTAGCCACAAAGCCGTCAGCGTGTTTCTGCCCTACGATGGCCTGGCGAGCTGTCCAGGGTGTACTTTGCCGTTGCCCAGAATCAGCTGGGATGGGCGCCAGCCTCTCCGCGAGCCTAATTTGGATTAAGCGGGTACAGAAAATGAACTGAAGTATGTAATCATGTGACATACTAAGTTACATTTTTGGACAGCGAATACTGTCTTTCTCACCTGACATCAGCATCAGTCCACAGTGATGCTTTTGTAGGGAAATAGGGGTGATTTCCAATAGACACGCCTTAAAATCTCGTGGAAAACCTTCCTAGAAGAGTGGTCATTATTATAACAGCAAAATAGAGGAATAAAAACACGTACACTTAACGATTCACATTCACACTCATACCTGTGGACAGCTAATTAGCCCAGTGTGCATGTCTTTGGACTGTTGGAGGAAATCAGAGTACCCCCACGCAAGCACTGAGAA
Organism: Plotosus lineatus; assembly: GCA_024760905.1. Lineage (NCBI taxonomy): Eukaryota > Metazoa > Chordata > Actinopteri > Siluriformes > Plotosidae > Plotosus > Plotosus lineatus. The sequence continues at coordinate 7,555,228 of CM045730.1, read as the reverse complement.
ATCATACAAACTCCACACAGAAATGCCTGAGAATCGAACCCAGGACCTTCTTGCTGTGAGGCGGAGGTGCTAAGCACACCCCCACTACGCTCTTTTCTTCTTGGCCCACATCTCAATATCTGCACTAAAATACCGGCCTGTCAAGTTTATCTTATTATGTGAGAGTCTCTACAGCATAACATTTGGTATGTATAGTATATACAGGGAATTATGTGTCAAAGAAAAGAG
>CM045730.1:7530000-7550000 GCA_024760905.1 Plotosus lineatus | reverse complement strand
GTGGAAGTGTTTCAGCTTCCTGACATGGCACTGGTAAACAGTGCACGTAACACAGCCTTAGAGCAGTGTGATGCAAACTATGGCCCTGTACACTTTGATCTTACGGTCTCTAGAGTGATGCCTCTCTTTTTCCACATGTTCTTGTAGAGTATGCCAAAAGCAACACTTGCTTTGGTGATTCTGGCATTCACTTCATCATTGATGTCGGCATTTCTAGAGAGTGTGCTGCCAAGGTATGTGAACTTGTCCACTGCATTCAGCCTCTGCCCATGGATCGTGATGTTTGGTTCAGTGTATGGCTTTCCTAGATTTGGCTGATGCAGTACTTCAGTCTTCTTTGTACTCATGGTTAAGCCAAAGGTGTTGCAGGCATCAGAAAATATGTCAACACTGTGTTGCACGTCAGCATCAGAGGCAGCATTGAGGGCACAGTTATCAGCAAACAGAAAGCCATTGATGGTGTTGGGTTGAACCTTAGTTTTTGCTTGAAGCCTCCTGAGGTTGAAGATTGATTCATCAAAGCGATATCTGATATCTGATATCTGATGTCGATATCTGTATCTGTGTCTCTGAAGGTATCAATCAGCATGATGGGGAATATGAGGCTGAATACTGTTGGTGTGAAAACACACCACTGCTTCACCCTGTTGGAGACAAGAAATGGGTCTGATGATTCTCGGTTGTCTTGAATTCGTGGCACTGTGCAGTTGGCTTTCCTAGATTTGGCTGATGCAGTACTTCAGTCTTCTTGGTACTCATGGTTAGGCCAAAGGTGTTGCAGGCATCAGAAAATTTGTCAACACTGTGTTGCATGTCAGCATCAGAGGCAGCATTGAGGGCACAGTTATCAGCAAACAGAAAGCCATTGATGGTGTTGGGTTGAACCTTAGTTTTTGCTTGAAGCCTCCTGAGGTTGAAGATTGATTCATCAAAGCGATATCTCATGTCGATCTCTGTGTCGGTGTCTCTGAAGGCATCAATCAGCATGGCTGAGAACATGAGGCTGAATACTGTTGGTGTGAGAACACACCGCTGCTTCACCCTGTTGGAGACAAGAAATGGGTCTGATGATTCTCTTTTGTCTAGAATTCGTGGCACTGTGCAGTTGAAGTACGATGACGATGAATTTTCTGGGACAATCATACTTCGCCATGATTCTCCAAAGGCCCTCTCTGCTAACGGTGTCAAAGGTCTTGGTTAAATTGACGTAGGCGGAGTACAGGTCGATGTTCTGTTCCTGACACTTCTCTTGGGGCGTTCTAGCAGGAAACACCATGTCAATAGTTCCTTGTTCATTTCGGAAGCCACACTGGCTCTTTGGTAGAAGACCTTGCTCAAGGTGAGCAATGAGGCGGTTGAGTAGAACTCTCACCAGTATCTTGCCCGCGATGGACAGAAAGGAGATTCTGCAATGGTTGTCTCAGGCCTGTCAGTTTTCCTTACATTTATAAAAGTGTATAACAGAGGTGTCCTTGAAATCCCATGGCACCGTCCTGTGCTGCCAGATGAGCTGGAATAGTCAATGAAGTTTCTCAGTCAGGGTCGTGCCCCCTTCTTTTTAGAGCTGGGCCAGGATGGAGTCTGAGCCAGGTGCTTTGACACTAGATAGCAGATGAATTGCCTTCTGGATCTCTTCCAAACTTGGCACATTGTCCAGCATCTTATCAATGGGTGCTTGTGGCAGCCAGTTGATGGCTTTATCATTGATGGTGGTGGGGCAGTGGTGGCCTGGTGTTCAGGTGCTGGATTACTGATCGAAAGGTTGGGGGTTAAGTTCCACTGTCTACGTTTGTCACTGCTGTCTCCCGAGTACAGCAAACTGGGTTATCAAAGGCCGGCCATGTCTCTCACTGCCTGTGGTAAGAGGTTCATGTAAAAGAAACATTGCTGACTTTTGTCATGAGAAGCTGAATAGCCATCAGCGTGTTTCTGCCTGGCGATTGCCTGGTGAGCTGTCCAGGATGTACTCTGCCCTTGCCCAGAGTTGGCTGAGATGGGTGCCAGCCTCCCTATGATCCTAATCAGGATTAAACAGTTCATAAAATTAATGAATACATGTCTTTGGACTGTGGGAGAAAATCAGAGTGCCTGGAGGAAACCCACACATGCAATCTCAACCCAAACATGGCAGCGCCGAAACTTAAACCTAGGACCTTATTACTGTCAGGCAGACATGCTAATTACACTGCCAACATGCTTCCTGAAATAATTATTAAAAAACAGCTCATTATTGTTGTGCTATGTTGAAGAATAAATGTACTCTTTTGAAATACTGTATTTATTCATTGATATTTATTCATGCTGCAATCCAGCTAAATTTCACAGACTGCATGGGGTGCATCCTGAAGAGCACATGGAAACACTGAGACAATCAACCATTTGCACTCATATTCACACGTATGGGCAGTTACGAAAAGCCAAATGACCTAATGTGCATGTCTTTGAGCTGTGGGACGAAACTGGTGAACATTGAGGAAAACCCATAAAGACATGTGAAGAAAATGCATGCATCCACAAGGAAGACCTCAGTGTGCTGTGAGTTTCAAACCCAGATCCTTCTTGCTGAGACATTGCTAACCACATTAAGGATTACTTGGTTATTTTCAATGGAGTACTCTATTTAAATAATGCCTCGGGTGTACTCAGTTCCATTTTAATAGAAAACTGTCTTACCTTTTTTGATGAATTAATTTTGGGGTGAATTTATTGATTCTTCTTCTTCTTCTTCTTCTTTTCCTTTCAGCTGTTCCCTTCAGGGGTCGCCACAACGAATCATCTGCCTCCATCTCACCCTATCCTCGGCATCTTCTTTTCTTACACCAACTACCTTCATGTCCTCCTTCACCACATCCATAAATCTTCTCTTTGGTCTTCCTCTAGGCCTTCTGCCTGGTAGTTCCAACCTCAGCATCCTACTACCAATATACTCACGATCCCTCCTCTGTACATGGTGTGGATTTAAGAGTAGTGTGGTACTTCACAAGTATGGCAGCAAATAAATATTGTTTTTCAATCTTGATACAGGAAGTTAATTAATTTTGATTCACCATTGAGTTCCCATGGTTGCTGTGTTCGATGTTCTGGGTATGTGCATGCATGGATTTTCTCCAGATCCTCCAGGCTCCTCCCACAGTCCAAAGACTTGCAAGCCTAATTAACTGTTCTGAATGACCCCTAGGTGTGACTGTGAGTGTGAATGGTATTGTATATGCTCCCCTATGATAGACTAACAAAGTGTTGATGGTATATCCCACATTTGGCCAGAGTTGACTGAGGTGGGCTCAGCCTCCCCACAACCCTAAATGATGATCCTGATGATGATGTTGATGATCATGATGATGATGAAGATTTATCATGATTATACCATGGTAATTTGATTTCCAGAATCCACTGCATTCAGTATAACTCTCAGGAATGCTATTAACGCCACTGCAGTCTCCTCTGTACCGCTCCTAAGAATTTATGTTCCACAATCTCATTAAACCCAATGCTGTGTGAGTGGGATGTGTCAGGAACACACACACACACACACACACCACACATGCCTAATTTCGCCTTATCCAGTCCCCATATCTCCTATGAGTAAGAATTTCCAAATTACTCCACATTATGTTCATTTGGCGTTTTTTTTTTTTTTTTTTTAATTTATGGTGTAACATTTTCCCCCAACCAACCTCCTACAGCACCACACCTTTATGGTAAGACTCCATAAACAGCTCTACCCCGCCCCTCTACCCCCACCACCTTTAAAAAGAAAAAGAAAAAAAAAAAAAACGATCTGCACATGTCAGCAGTTCTACAAGCTTCAGCACTTGTTCCAAATCCTCCATCAGCCAAAAAGAGAAAATCCACTAAGGCCACGAAACTCAGGAATGTATTTTCATTAAATGAGTTTATTTGAAGGGATTGATAGACCAATAATGAAAGAGAGAGAGAGAGAGAGAGAGAGAGAGAGAGGGAGAGAGAGGGAGAGATGGATTTTCTTTCCTAATTCGAGGAAAAAAATTGGCTCATTCTGCACAAAAAGTAGAAATACTGCTCTAAAATCTCATGTTGCCCTGAGCATCCTAGTAAACATCTCGGGAATTTCCAGTGCACACATATTTATATTTAGCACTTAGTCTACAAATGTATTCCTCTCTATTTCGTTGCAGGAATTGTCATACTTCTGAGTTCACAAACTTACTGAGTTATCCTACTAAAACCTGGAACTTGGATTTTTTTTTTTTAAATTCAGAGATGCGTGCTTTTGTAACCTATACATGCACACCAGGGTGTGTATTTGCTAAGACTACAGTACATCATGTTCAGAGATCAGCAATCCAGCAAAATAAAGGCAATGTAAACATGCATGTGGTGTGATCAATAAGATTTAAAAAATGTAATGTGATACAGTGACATCTTAATTTTGACTGACAGACTTCCTCCACTTGGACAGACAAGCACAAAGGCCTTGCCTCCTATAATAAGAGTAATTAGAGCAGACCATGCTTTATACACTTCCTAAAGCAATGGAATGAGATTACAACTGATTTATGGACAGCGGCAGGATTAGACCACACCTCCTACACTGCCAGAGATGGGATCAAAACACACCTCCAACACTGGCAATGATGGGATCAGGTCACACTTCCTACTCTGGCATTGATAAGATCAGATCACATCTGTATGTTGGTATTGATGAGAACAGGCTACACTTCCTATACTGACATTTATGAGACTAGGACACACCTCCTACACTACCAATTATGGGATCAGAACACATCTACACACTGGCAATGATGGGATCAGACCACAGCTCCTATACTGGCAATGATGGGGTCAGATCACACCTCCTGCACTAACTGGCAATAAAGGAATAAGGCCACACCTCCCACACTAGTATTAATGAGATCAGAGCACAACTCCTGCTCTGGGAATTAAGTGATTAGGCCACAACTTCTACACTGAAAATGAAGGAATCTGACCATGCCCCCTGCACTGGCAATTAAGGAATAATGCCTCATCTCCTATACTGGCAATGCTGAGATCAGACCACACCTCCTATATTGCTAATGTTGGGATCAGCCCACACCTCCTACATTGCCAATGCTGGGATCAGACCACACATTTTACATTGGAAATTAAGGGCTGAGGCCACACCTATGACACTGGCAATGCTGGGATCAGACCATTTCCTACATTCCAAATGCTGGGATCAGACCACACCTCCTACATTGCCAATGATGGGATCAGACTACACTTTTTACATTGGAAATTAAGGGCTGAGGCCTCACCTACTACACTGGCAATGCTGGGATCAGACCACCTCCTACATTGCTAATGCTGAGATCAGACCACACCTCCTACATTGCCAATGCTGGGATCAGACCACACCTCCTACATTGCCAATGCTGGGATCAGACCACACTTTTTACAGAGGAAATTATTGCTAAGGCCACACCTACGACACTGGCAATGCTGGGATCAGACCATCTCCTACATTCCCAATGCTGGGATCAGACCACACCTCCTACATTGCCAATGATGGGATCAGACTACACTTTTTACATTGGCAATTAAGGAATAATGCCTCATCTCCTACACTGGCAATGCTGGGATCAGGCCACACCTCCTACATTGTCAATGCTGGGCTCAGACTACACTTTTTACATTGGAAATTGAGGGCTGAGGCCACACCTCCGACATTGCTAATGCTGGGATCAGACCACACCTCCGACATTGCCAATGCTTGGATCAGACCACACCTCCTACATCGTCAATGGTGAGATCAGACTACACTTCTTACATTGGAAATTAATGGCTAAGTCCACACCTACTACACTGGCAATGATTCTCTTAGACTGCACCTCATATACTGGGTGTGACAGACACATAGGCCCCGCCTCCTGCACTATAAGTGATAGATGAACAAAAGGTCAATCTTTTGGTCAACATTTAAAAAAAAATGTCCAGAAAGAGACAGTGTCAAATTCATAATGATAGAAATATGCTATGATTCATTCAGTTTTATTCACTCCTCATGCAAAAGTCATGTGTATGCATGGAGTAACCCTCTTCAGAGCTCCTCGTATTCCCTGTCTAGACCACACAGTGTCCTGACAAATTCGCCAACAATATCAGCAGATTTGATTTAATCCAAAAACCAAAGTACAAATTTACATACATATCTCAGCTAGGAAACACTTAGATAAACAATTCCTTTCAGAGAAAAGACATTGTGGAAGACCACACCATCCTTCTTGCTTCACTCTGGCTTTTTCTCTCAGACTTTTACTGCTGGGTGTACAACAGGGTTGGTAATTTCTTCTCTGGTATTCCGACTCGGGCGGTTTGATGAAGATGAAACAGAATGGATTAGTTCTAAAGACCAATAAAAACGAGAAGTGATGCATGTCCATCCTAATATCCAATTCAGTGTGTGCATTTATATATTCATGTAACGAGTAGACAGTGTCTGAAAATTCTGTTGCTTCACATACAGTGGGAAAGAAAAAAAAAATCCCTGAGGCAACATCTGGAAGAACAATGAGAGGAACCCGATGCAAAAGACAAATAGACAGTGAGAAACATGGCTGGACTTTTATAACCTGATTAGCTACACAGGTGGGGGGGGGGTGTCACAGGGACAGTGACAACCTATTGAGAGCGGGGCTTGAACCCCCAACTTTGGGATCAATGATCCAGCATGTTTACCACCAGGACACCACTACCACACTTCCCATAATTTGTTCATTGATTTGCCATACTGCTTAATACTATTTGAGTTGTCGGGAGGGTGCAGTCTACTCAGTCGATACTGGGGGGGATGGCAATTTACACCCTGAACAGCTCACGAGATTGTCACATTGCAGAAAAAACCCCACATACACCCATCTTGGGTCAATTTGACCAGCCAATTAGTCAAATGTGCATGTCTTTGGAATGGGGGTGGGGTGAGGGTGGGGGTTGGGGGTGGGGTGAGGGTGGGGGGTTGGGGGTGGGGGGGTGGGGGAGCAAGCATGGGTAACTCCATTCAGAAATATCTAAGCCTGGGAATCAAACCCGGGACCTTGTTACTCTGAGGCTGACGTGCTAACCCCTATACCACTGCACCATGCTAAATGGGAGGAAATCAGAGAACATCAGTAAACATTTGTAGACACAGTGGAACATTGAAAAATTTCAGAGAAAATTTTGAGAAGAAGTGAAATATTTTGAGAGTGTTGAAAAATTTGGTGCTTTTTATATTCAGAGTACATTGGGAGAAACATTGGTCCACATGGGCAGTGATTAGTGCATTAGGTGGTGTAGTGGTTAGAGTGCTGGGTTCACGATCAGGAGGTTGTGAGTTCAAATCCCAATTAGACCCTCACCGTGCTAAGGGCAAGGACTTAACCACAAGTGTGCCTCTGTTCACCCAGCAGTATAAATGGGTACCAGTAAAAATATACTGAGAAGGTAACTTGCGATGGACTAGCGTCCCGTCCAGGAGGAGTTGAACTCCTGGTTGCTTCACGCTACAGAAACCAGGGATAAGCACTGGCCTGATGAACCACTCGACTTGGGTGTAAAAAGCTCAACAGACTTTAGCTACCTACCTACATGGGCAGTGATTGGCGTAACAATTGGGACATCCCCATGTCATTCCTATTTTAGTTATAAATCCATTTAGTATAAAATCAAGGATCCCCAGTGCAGCTAACTGGGTTATCAAAGGCCATGTCTCTCACTGTCTATGGTGAGAAGTTCATATAAAAGAACCATTGCTGACTTTTGTTAAGCGGACCTGCATAGCCGCCAGTGTGTTTCCGTCCTGTGATGGCCTGGTGAGCTGTCCAGGGTGGACTCTACCCTCACCCAGAGTCTGCTGAGATGGGCGCCAGCCTCCACGGGACCCAAATTCGGATTAAACGGTTCAGAAAATGAATAAATGAATGATAACATCAAGGGAAAAATTCACACTTCAGACACATCAGAACATCTGTATAAATCAGAACGATGTCATATAGATCGTGATAACAGCAGATGACACAGCCGATCACAACCGGAAAACATCGGTACAACATCTGAATGGTAAAAGTAGGGCATGGTCAAATCTGTAGGACTTTTGCGCCTGAGCCTCCTGGCTCATCAGGCCGCAGCTTATCCCCAGCTTCCGTGGCGTTAAGCTATTATGAGTTTAACTCCTCCTGGATGAGATGCTAATCCATCACAGGTTACCTTCCCAGTATTTCTACTGGAGCTCATTAATACTGCTGGGTGGACAGAGACAGATTTTTCATTAAGACCTTGTCCAAGGGTCCTAGCAGAGTGAAAGTCGAACGGAGATTCAAATCCATGATCTATCGATCATGATTCCAGCACCCTAACTGTTACAATACCCGGCCCCAACATCAGAACAACAGCAACAACAACAACAACAACAACAACAAAAGCAACAACAGTTCAGATCCATGTCATGAACGGTATCTTGAGAGCGCACCTTAGGCACAAATCTAATGCATCCGGATTCCAGATGAAAATATCCATTAAAGAAAGGGGAAGGAGCATGTTTTTGGGAGTGAATATGTGGGAACCCCCTGAAAATAAAACTGTAACAGTAAAAATATCCCAGTACCTTCAGATTACCGATTCTCCTGAGTGGAAGATGTTTCAGTAAGTTCATGCCACCCTCTACTTTTCTGCAAGCCTTTTCTGTCCATGGTTGCTTTCTAGATTCTAAAGACCCATTGGAATTCTTCATAATCTACTTAAAAGAACAAGAAAACGAATAACGTTACTTCTAAAGACCAAAACAATCGTAGAGCATTGATCTCTGGAGATAATGGACTTGCACAATCTGACTGAATCTTTAATCTTTGCCTCTCGTTTCCTTACTGTCTAGCTTTTTATTGTCTTGCTAGGCTTTCATCTGCCTTTTGATTTGTTGAATGTGAAATGGATAACACTGGTTGCTTTGGTAAAGACGTCAAATCATGGCATCTCTCGATGTTTAGATCCAGTCGAGTTCAAAAAAGCTCTCTGAGGTTAAAGGTCAGGAGACAGTGCTAGATCTTGGAAGATAATCTCTGCTGACCGTCTACTGAAACCCTGTCTGAAGTGTTACTTTACGTCAGTCCATAGATTCTGGTGATGCTTGACATGATCTGTCCATGTGTAATGCTCCAGCAGCTCTTGTCTTAGGAGTTTACATGAACCTCTGGGTGCTTGGGTTTCCTTCAACGGTCAGTGTGTACCCAGCCTTCACGCAGAGTTGGCTGATATAGTCTCCGGCCTTCCCACAATCCTCATAGGATTAAGTGTTTTGGCAAATTAATAAATTTAGAAATGAATAAATAAATGAAAGTTTCTCCATTAGACCAAATTAAAGCATGTGGGGCAGAGTTCCTTACCAAATATGGAAATAGGCCTGACCTCAAGTGGGTGGGAGGTGTTATATGGGGAACCACACATGTGCAATATCTGTGAGACTGACAGAAGCTGTTAAATGAAGAGATAACTGGGTTCAGCACTTGTGGAAGGTTAAAGTGATTCATTTGCTTTAGTTTGTTCGAAAATGTTGCGAAAAGTTAAGAACAAAACAAAACAAAAAAAAACCAAAGGAACTTTTTTTGGCTTAAGCTGCACCCATTTTGAGTTAAATCTGCATAGAGATACAGGGATCCCTCACTTTCCACGGTTAATGGGGACGGAACCCCCCCGCGATCGCCGATCTCCGTGAAGTCGGATTGACCCCCCTGACTGACGTATATGTACATGTATATGTGTATGTAATATCAATAAATACATATTCAACGCTATAAATGCTTATAATAATTAAGCATTCAAAAAATAATACATAAGGTGTAAATAAAATATAAATACACACACATATACAGACACACACACGCACACATTCAGATGTGCACCTGACATTAAAATTTAAATAGTTCTGCTAGGGGGTTTTGGGTTGTTTTTTTGTTTTTGTTTGTTTGGGGTTTTTTCATACTTGGCCTTGTTTTGCGGCATTTTGCTTAACTTTTTCCCTATTCTCCCTTAATTTGCTTATTTAAATTTTTTTTTCGATGAATATTTTTCAAAAACCTGTGATGCACTGAAGCTGCAGACACTGAAGCATGAAGCAGCGAGGGATCACTGTAATGCTATAAATATTTAGAGTTTGAAACAGACATTGCGTTAAAACTACAAAACCTCACAAATTTCATTTCTCACCGCTCTCATTTGGTCAACCACTTAATGCTATTAGGGTCATGGGGAGGCTGGAGTCTATCTCAGCCAACACTGGCCGAAGGCGTGGTACTCCTTGAACAACTTGTCAGGTCATCACACACTAACCATTCAGACTCACACTCATACCTAGGGGCAATTTGGGACAACAAATTAGCCTAAAGTGCATTTCTCTGGACTGTGGGAGGAAACTGGAGCACCCAGAGAAAACCCCCTCAAGCACGGCGAAAACATGCAAACTCCGCACCAAAGCGCCTAAACTCAGGACCTTCTTTCTGTGAAGTGGACATGCTAACAACGACGCCACCAAGCCGCTCGAAAGCAATTTTTAGCATTTTCTTGCACTGCTCTAAATTTTAATGGTTTCTAAGAATCATTGAAAATGACTGTAAGGTCAAATTCTTATCATTTTTTGGGTAAAGCAAATTCTTTCCAAGTCAATCATGCCAGTTAAGTCTTTCAATTATTTACATTCCATGATTGAATCCATCTTCATTCCTGTGTGTTCCTCAACACTGTTAGTAAAGATGTTTAGTGCCAAAAAATCAATGGATGAGTTCCTGATGTGAAACAAGCATGAAATAGTTTTCATTTTTCTTTCAAAGCTCTTTATTTCAGTTTGGATTTGTTCATTCATTCATTCATTCATTTTCTGAACTGCTTAATCCTAATTAGAGTCGCAGAGAGGCTGGCGCCCATCTCAGGCAATTCCAGGCGAGGGCAGGGTACACCCTGGACAGCTCACCAGGCCATCGCAAAGCAGAAACATACTGATGGCTATGCAGCTACTCTTGGCAATTTGGAACAGCCAATTAACCTACTGTGCATGTTTTTGGACTATGAGAGGGAACCGAAGTACCCAGCGGAAACCCATGCAAGCACGGGGAAAACATGCAAACTCCACCCAGAAACGCCCAAGCTGAGAATCAAACCCAGGTCCTTCTTGCTGTGAGGCGGATGTGTTAAGCACCATGCCACCGTCCTGCCCAGTTTGGACTCATATTTTATAAATATGTGAATATTTCTGAACTGCTTAATCCTAATTGGGGTCGTGGGGAGGCTATCACCCATCTCAGCCACAGAGTACACCCTGGACAGCTCACCAGGCCATCACGGGGTGGAAACATGCTGACAGCTATGCAGCCAACTCTTGATGAAAATCAGCAATCATTCTTTTATATCTCACCACAGATATGGTCGGCCGTTGAAAACCCAGTGAGCTGCACTGGGGTATATAATGTATATACAGGGATCCCTCATTTTCTGCGGTTAATTGGGACTGAGATCCTCACACAACCATCTAAATCACGAAGTAGGATCACCCCCCCAACCCCCCAACCCTTTCCTGACTGACGTATACGTACAAGTATATGTGTATATTAATAAATACATATTCAATGCTATAAATGCTTATAATAACAATGCAGGCATGAAACAAGTGTTCATCCTCACGTCGGTCCCAAGCCCCGATAAATGCAGAGGGTTGTGTCAGGAAGGGCATCAGATGTAAAACATTTGCCAATTTTGTTATGCGAGTCATAAAAATGAATGGGGTTAACAATGACCGCTATCAGTGCTGTTAACCAACAGGGTGCGAGTGGAAACTGGGCTACTGTTGGTCGAAGAAGGAGAGGCGGGACACGTGTCCATAGGGGGAGAGAGAAGAGGAAAGGAATGAGTCTAGGACTGAGATTAGGGACTTTGAATGTTGGAACTATGGAAGGAAAAGGTAGAGAGCTGGCTGACATAATGCAGAGGAGGAAGGTGGACATACTGTGTGTTCAGGAGACCAGGTGGGAAGGTAGCAAGGCTAGAAGCTTCGGAGCAGGGTTTAAGCTGTTTTTTCATGGTGTGGATGGGAAGAGAAATGGAGTCGGAGTCATCTTGAAGGAGGGGTTTGTCAGGGACGTTCTAGAAGTGAAAAGAGTGTCAGACAGAATGATGAGTCTCAAGTTAGAAATCGAAGGCGTGGTGTTCAATGTCGTTAGTGCTTATGCCCCACAGACAGGATGTGATCTAGAAGAGAAGGAGAGATTCTGTAGTGAGTTAGATGAAGTGATGCAAAGTACCCCCAGAGGTGAAAGAGTGGTCATTGGTGCAGACTTCAATGGACATGTTGGTGCAGGCAACAGAGTGGACGAGGAAGTGATGGACAGGTTTGGTATCCAGGACAGGAACACAGAAGGACAGATGTTGATAGATTTTGCAAAAAGGATGAAGATGTCTGCGGTGAATACTTTCTTCCAGAAGAGACAGGAGCATAGGGTAACTTATGAAAGCGGAGGTAAGAGCACACAGGTAGACTACATCTTGTGTAGGCGATGTAATTTGAAGGAAGTCAGTGACTGCAAAGTAGTAGTGGGTGAGAGTGTTGCCAAACAGCATAGGATGGTGGTGTGCAGGATGACGCTGATGGTGAGAAAGGTGAAAAAGGCAAAGGCAGAGCAGAAGACAAAGAAGGATGTACAGCAAGTTAGAGTGATTAAGGACAGAGAGGGAAATGTATCGACTGATGACAGAAGTGTGCTGAGAAGAAGAAAAGAGTACTTTGAAGAGCTGATGAATGAGGAAAATGAGAGAGAGAGAGAGAGAAAAAAAGAGTAGAAGAGGTGACCATTGGGGAGCAGGAAGTAACAAATATTAGTAAGGATGAAGTGAGGAGGGCACTGAAGAGGATGAAGAGTGGAAAGGCAGTTGGTCCTGATGATATACCTGTGAAGGTATGGAAGTGTCAGTAGATTTTCTGACAAGAACATTCAACAAAGTCTGAGAGAATGAGAGGATGCCGGAGAAATGGAGGAGATGTGTGCTGGTGCCCATTTTTAAGAACAAGGGAGATGTGCAGAGTTGTGGCAACTACAGAGGGATAAAGTTGATGAGCCGTATGATGAAGTTATGGGAAAGAATAGTGGAAGTTAGACTAAGGGCAGAGGTCAGCATTTGTGAACAACAGTTTGGTTTCATGCCAAGAAAGAGCACCACAGATGTAGTGTTTGCTTTGAAGATGCTAATAGAGAAGAGAAGGTTTTTTGTTTTTGTTTGTTTGGTTTTTTCATAATTGGCCTTGTTTTGTGGCATTTTCATTAATTTTTTCCCTATTGTTCCTTAAGTTCCTTATTTTTTTTTTATTTTTTGATGAATATTTTTTGAAAAACCTGTGATGCTAGATGACTCTAGCAGATTCAACACTGGCTTATTTGAGGGAGTCATCTAGCATCATGGGTTTTTCAAAAAAAATTCATTGAAAAAAAAGAAAAGGAACTTAAGGAACAATAGCATGGTAGCATAGTGGTTAACCTGCCTGCTTCACAGCGCAAGGGTCCCGGGTTCAATTCCCAGCTAAGGTGTTTCTGTGTGGAGTTTGCATGTTCTCTCTGTAGGGGAGAGTAACACCCAAATGTTTATGCGTTTCTACATTTCTACTCTGGTTTCCTCCCACAGTCCAAAAACATACACAGTAGGTTACTTGGCTGTTCCAAATTACCCACGGTGTGAGTGTAAATGGTTGTGTGAGTGTTAGCCCTGTGATATCTTGGCGAGCTGTCCAGGGAGTACCCAGCCCTTGCATGGAGTTGGCTGAGATTAGTGCCAGTTTCCCTGTGACTCTAATTAGGATTAAGCGGTTCAGAAAATGAATGAATGGATGAACCATACAGATGTGATAATACTGTAATAAAAGAGTAACCTATCAGAGTTGATTATTTTCTTGAATATGGTATAATTTCAAGATAAATTTCTCCCAATTATTGCCACTCCCTTATTTGCAGAACTGCTTGATTTTCTTTTGGGATGCAGAGAAGTTGCGGCCTATCTCAGCCAATACGGGGCGAAGGTGTGGTGCACCCTGAACAGCTTACGAGACCATTGCAGGCCCGCACCCACCCGCCCACACACACACACACACACACACACACACACACACACACACACACACACACACACACACACACACACACTCACACACACTCATTCACACTCAGCAGCAATTTCTGACAGCCAATTAGCCTAATGAGCATGTCTTTGGACTGTGGGAGGAAACCGGAGTACCCAGAAGAAACCAAAGCATGGGGAGAACATGCAAACTCCACATAGAAACAGGTTTACCCCACCACTACATAACCGAGCCACACCCCTTTTTTATTACGAGCCATATGAGCAATTAATACTGGCGAAATGACCACAGTTAACCAATAATACGGTATTTGACGTGATAAGCGGCCAGGGCGCTTAAAAAAATTGGAGTGGATGGGCGCTTATTAAAATGAATACCAGCGTGATTATTACCATCGGGGTGGAAAACATGAATAATAACAGACCAATAAAAGAGTTTTACTGGTATTTGTATGATTTATTTTATGGTATCAACCAAATTACTTACATGAAAGCTGAAAATAAACAAAAAACAGCATAATTAAAAAAAAAAAAGGCCCTTTAATTTTCCTTCCCGGTGTTGTACCTTTAAATATTTTCCCCCGATGTAAATTCAAGCCAATCAACATGAATGTCAACATGAATGGTTCATCTGTTGTTGGACATTTACCAAGAGAACACAGCAAAATATTTTGTTGTTTTTTAAAGCATGGGGGAAACAATCAAATGTGTTGCTACTGATCAACATTATAGACATTCCCCAGTGGCAGGGGGTCTTGAAATACTGTGTAAACTCACTTTTACAGGCAGTGAACGCCTCATTTTACCATTACAGAGACTGATCCAATAAAATTGTTAAGTTTGATCTTCCATTTTGCCATTTTGCTCCCAGTACACATGGGCGGTTATTAGACGTAAGATCAAAAACACTGAGGGGGGGGGGGGGGGGTGTTATTGGAGCAGGGCGCTTATTACGTTGGCTATGGTAAGTAAAAATTTAATTATTAATAATCTCATAGTACCATTTTTCAAGAAACAAAGGTAGACAACTTAGCATTAGCATTAAGTTAACTTTGATATACTGCTCCATTTTCACTCCTCTGTCAAACCGTTTAGTCCTACTAGATTCATGGGAAGGCTGGTACCTATCTCAACCTACTCTGGGCTCAACAGTCCATTGCAGGGCAACACACACACACACACACACACACACACACACACACACACACACACACACACACACACACACACACACACACACACACAGCAATTCAGACTTACACTCACATCTAAGGGCAATTCAGAACAGCCAATTATCCTACTCATGGGGTCGGTGGTGTAGTGGTTAGGGTGCTGCGCTCATGATCAGGAGGTTGTGTGTTCAAATCCCAGTTGGACTACCCTCACTGTGCTAAGGCCCCTGGGCAAGGTGTTAACCACAAGTGTGCCTCTGTTTACCCAGCGGTATACATGGGTACCCGTAAAAATATACTGTGAAGGTAACCTGCGATGGACAAGCGTCCCATCCAGGAGGAGTTGTACTGATAGTTGCTTCTCGCTATGGAAACTGGGGATAAGCACCAGCCTGATGCACCACTATGGCTCGGGTGGAAAAGCGCAACGGACTTTACCTTACCTAATTTTCCTACTTTGCATTTCCTTGGTGTGTTGGAGGAAACCGGAGTACCTGGAGAGGGCACATGCACACTTCATCCAGAAACACCAGAACTGAGCAAAGGACTTGAACCTTTGAATTTCATGCCTGTAACACCATTGAATTATTTTTGCAAAAAGTCTCTGCACTCTATATTACCAGAGACACGTTAATAGGCAACAGGCTGTTGAATAGTGAGTGTTATTCAAAATCACAGAGTCAGTGTGTGAGTAGTTCCAGATCTCCTTAACCACTAACACCGGTCAAGTATTTGATTTGAAATCTGTCTTATGCTTTGAACCAAACAAAGCCGATAATTATAAATCAACATTCTTTATCTATGGGGCAATTCATAGTTACGACAACATGCTTTGTATAGCCTGAATTAAATATGGGGGTAGGGGGCGGGGTGGGGGAAAAAGGAAACACAAAGAGAGCCTGTGATAGTCTTTAATAATTCGCATTTTTCATGAGCGACCTCTTCTCTATTAGAAAGTCAATCAGTAGTTAGACATGCAGACAAGCAGCAGGGACTTGTGCTGTGTGACCCTTGTGCTTGACCCCGCCAGGCTTTGAACTTCCCGTGGTCTGCAATGCCACTCTTTGATGCTTGTCTGGCCTTCGTAACCAAACCCTTGTCGAGTTTTATGTGTGTAAATAACAGAAAGTAGTTTTAGGTTAAAAAAAAAAAAAAACCCAAAACAAAACAAACAAAAATAAACAACAACAACAAAAAAAAACCTCATTGGCTGCTTCAGCATACCACAGAATTATTTAAAGAGTGGATGTAAATACGTCTTACGATCATAGAGGAATGCTTGCGATTTCCTCCCGGAGGCCCTAACTGGTCATTTGGTGCGTAGATAGTCGCAGACCGCTCTGCACAGACAGCTATAACCATGGTTTGGACTTTGCTTGTGAACCTTGAAGAGAGAAAACACCCTTTCGAAGTGCATACTTGTGGTCAGCCTTGAGCCCAGACAGGACATATAGAGGAGAATCTAATGCCGTTAAGGCAGCGGTTTCGATCGGCGCCAGAGCCACCGCAGGAACAGCGCTGAGTTCACAGAGAACATGGTGCATACATGACACATAGGGCTTTTAGTAGGTGCTATGTTGTATCACAGAGTCTTTAGTTAGTGTTACGAACATGGACCGGCTTTCTCTGGAGTGGTGCTTAATAGAGTAGTTGTCAGGCCATCATGAGAAACACTGGCTTGGGGAATTTTTATGTAATCTCAAGCTTCCAGGTTCTTTCCTGAAAATAATCTATGTAGATGAATGCTGTATTTGCTTCTTTATATCCAAATGAGAACCTTTTATGGCTTTTAAGGAGTGTATATTGTTTAGTATGTGTACTGTAATGAATATCAGAGATAGTTTTCTGTAGAAATATAATCATGGAATATGGCTTTGACGTCTGTCTCGTGTCCATTTCGTGTCCACGCATCACAGTTTAGAGCTAACCCATCAATCATAGTCATGGAATATAGCTTGGATGGCTGTCCCATGTCCGCACACTGCTGTATAGAACTATGCATTGACTTCATTATGAATGGTTGTCCCGTTTCAGTCCCAAGTCCACGCAGCACAGTTTAGAACTGACCCATCAACCATAGTCATTTAATATGGTTTGGAAGGTTGTCCTGTGCCTCGCACATTGCTGTATATAACTAGCCTACTGACTTCATTATGAATGATTCCTCCTTGGGCGGTGGTGGCCTGGTGGTAAGGTGCTGGATCACTGATCACAAGGTTGAGGGTTCAAGCCTCACTCTTAACGGGTTGTCACGGCCAGCCATGTCTCTGATTGTCTCTGATGTGAGGCTGTAAAAGAAGCATTGCTAACTTTCGTCAAGAGTAGCTGCATAGCCGTCAACGTGTTTCTGCCCTGCGATGACCTGGCGAGCTGTCCTGGGTGCACTCTGCCCTCGCCCAGAGTCAGCTAAGATGGGCGCCAGCCGCCCCATGACCCTAATTAAGATTAGGCAGTTCAGAAAAGGAATGAATGAATGGTTATTCCATGTACATCACATGCCCACACATTACTGTATAGAACTCATCCATCAATCAACCATATGGAGGACCAAATGAATTAATAAAATTAAAAAAAAAATTGGAAGGTCGTAAATACTACGTAAATGTTGACATTTGGTGGTCAGTGGTGGTAAAGGTGATGGATCGCTGACCCCAAGGTTGTCACTGTCCCCCCAGTGCAGCGAACTGGGTTATCAAAGGCCTGCCATGTCTCTCACTGTCTATGGTGAGAGGTTCAGGTAAAAGAACCATTGTTGACTTTCGTCATCAGCATGTTTCTGCCCTGCGATGGCCTGGTGAGCTGTTTAGGGTGCACTCTGCAGTCGTCTAGGATAGGCACCAGCCTCCCCGCGACCCTAATTAGGATTAAGCAGTTACAGAAAATGAACGATGAACGGTGTCGATCATTTGGAACGATGGTTTTTAATGACTTATGAGTGTCGTAACCTCGAATGGTTGTATGTCTGGTCCGTCATTTATTGGGGAACCAATGTATTGCATAACGAGAGTCCAATAATAGTATAAATACCCACTGCGTAGGCTGGAGGGGTGTACAGGGTGCATGTGCACACCCCCAACAGCAGGTGTTGAGTTCCGCTGGACAAGAAATGATGTGTATCCAAAATCTTATAAATAACTTAGACTGTTATTGAGAGAAAGTTGGAGATAAGTTCCACATGACTAGAGTCGGGAAGTAAACAGTAAGCTAACGTATAACGGGACACTGCGCATGTGCAAGCCCGAGCCGACCAATCAACAAACATAATATTATCAGTAAGCAATAATAGCTGAACACTGTCAATCAAACAAAGTGCGAGTGTGAGAATAAAGCACAGTTTGTTAGTCCCGCCTCCGGTTCCTGCACATGTGTTAGAACACAAACATCGACGCACAGAGAATGAATGGTTAATATAATCAGAAGCCATCCAGCCTGGATCTGCAGCCTAATGCTCAGTACTTTTATTAAATTAATAGTATGTTTTTGTGCTGTAAATATATTAATATTTGTTTGTGCCTTTGAATAGATAAATAACTTTAACTCAATTTGTAAATGTATTTCGCACATGTACTTGCAGATGTAGTTTGAAATATATTTGAGAATGTTTATGGTTGAACTATAATATTTGATTCGTCTTCTGAGAGTAATAGATGAATCGTCTTCTGCTGAAAACCTGTGCGTGTTGTTGGCGTGAAATTCCATGTTGTTTATATCATATAATATGCTGTGATATGTATGCACTATATATTTCATGTAGTACTTTGTATCAACTCAGTGACGTCACGGTAACATTGTGTAGGCGGGCACTTAGCAATGGCGGCTTTCGGGGCGATAATACGACAAGCACATGAAACAAAAGCGCTGTGTGTGCAATGGTTTATTTATGATATAAAATTTAAGCAACAATCGCTTCAATAAACTATACTTAAGCTACCGCCAACTTATTTAGTCGGCGTTTCATTTCCCATTTAAGGCTAAGGCCGATAGCCCCTGGGACTCGAGTTCCAGTCAACCGCAATGTGCACGTAAAATATCTAAACAGGAACGTTCTGCGGCTAAAGGTTTCAAGCGTTCACAATACAGTACTCTTGAACATGCAGATCAGCTGTAATTCTGCTAGGGTTGCAGCGAGGGCGGAGTATAGCATAGTCAATTCCAGGCAAAGGCAGGATGTACCCTCAGTAGCTCACTGGTCTATCTCAGGGCCAACACATACACAGCTACTACCACTTACTTTTAGGGGCAATTAGCCTAATGCTAATGCTTTGGACTGTGGGAGGAAATCGGAGTACCCAGAGGAAACACATTCAAGCACTGGTAGAATATGCAACCTTCACACAGAAATGAGCCCAGGACTCAAACCCAGGACCATTTTTTCCTGTGAAGCGGACATGCTAACCACTCCACCACCATGCCGCCTCTCTTTCAAACAACAATTCACTATACATGGCTGTGACAGCAATCATGCTTTGGGTCACTTCAGGCAAATATTTTTAGACAGCGATCTCTTAGGATTCCCAGACTCTTGCAAACTAGAGTGCCACAAACAAGAGGGAGACAGTAAATGCGATTATCATGTCACAGCCACCACAAAATTCATCTCAAATAGCAGGACATGATTTCCCAGATTCATTCAGAAGCAGCAAAAGGGTTTATGGGGACTTGTGGTTCTATAATGTGGTGCTATTGTTAGCACTGACCACATGCCATTGTTAGATGATAAACTGACAG
>CM045730.1:7500000-7525000 GCA_024760905.1 Plotosus lineatus | reverse complement strand
GCTTTGAGATGGATGGGCAACACCTCTTCCAAAAAGTAAGATAGACAAAGTTATTATTCTATTAATTAGTTATTTTCAAGGATTTAACGTGATAAACCAATGAAACCTAAACATATCGCACATGTTTACTCACATAGCCACTCATCTGCCGAACTGTTTGATCCGATTAAGGTTGCAATGGGCTGGAGCATATCTGAGGTACTACTGGATGAAAGCGGGGTACACCCTAACCATCACAGGACCAGATACTACAACTACTACTACTACTACTACTACCACTACTCCTACTACCACTACTACTATTAGTAGCACTACCACCACTACTACTACTACTGCTACTACTACTACCACTACCACTACCAATACTACTACAACTACTACTATTACTACTACTCTTACTATTACTACTACCACTACCACTACCACTACTACCACTACTACTACTACTACTACTACTACTACTACTACCACTACTCCTACTACCACTACTACTATTAGTAGCACTACCACTACCAATACTACTACAACTACTACTACCACTACTACTACTACCACCACTACTACTACTACTACTATTAGTAGTAGTAGTACTACCACTACCACTATTACTACTACTACTACTACTACCACTACCACTACCACTACCACTACTACTACTACTACCACTACCACTACCACTACTACTACTACTACTACTACTACTACTACCACTACCACTACTACTACAACTACCACTACTACCACTACCACTACCACTACTACAACTACTACTACCACGACCACTACTACTACCACCACTACCACTGCCACCACTACCACCACTACTACCACTACTACTACCACTATCACCACTACTACTACTACTACTACTACTACTACTACTACTACTACCACTACCACTACTACTACAACTACTAGTACTACCACTACCACTACTACTACTACAACTACTACTACCACGACCACTACTACTACCACTACCACTACCACTACTACCACTACTACTACCACTACTACTACTACTACTACCACTATCACCACTACTACTACTACTACTACTACTACTACTACAACTACCACTACCACTACTACTACAACTACTACTACCACTACTACTACCACTACAACTAGTACTACCACTACCACTACTACTACTACTACCACTACCATTACTACAACAACTACTACTACTACTACGACTACCACTACTACAACCAATACTACGACTACCACAACCACTACTACTACCACTACTACTACTACGACTACCACTACTACTACTACTACTACTACAACTACCACTACCACTACCACTACTACTACAACTACTACTACCACGACCACTACTACTACCACTACCACTACGACTAGTACTACCACTACCACTACCACTACTACTACTACTACAACTACTGCTAATACTATTACTACAACAACAACAACTACTACTACTACCACTACTACTACAACTACTACTAGTACTACAACTACTGCTAATACTATTACAACAACAACAACAACTACTACTACTACTACTAATAATAATAATAATTATTATTATTATTATATTACTAAGCGCCACTATGAGGGCAAAGCAGAAACAATTGAAAGTCTAACTCCAGCCTATTTTGGAAATAAATGCCGAAATCTTTATGCTTTAAATTTCCCAAGCTATAACTGAGTTGCATTCTCTTGCATTTCCAGCTTCGAAGATCCCACAATAATATTTTCTCTCATACTTGCGTGAAATGCTACCAGATTGCATTAGTCAAAAGACAAAAAGTAATCCCAGTTGTCCAAGATGGCTGCCCCCATTTGGCTCCACAATAAAGCTTTGTTCATTTTTTTATAGATTACAGTAAGTCACACTGTGTCCTAAACCACATCAGCGAGTCTGGACAGTATTACTGAGGAACTGGATGTGATTTGAAGCAAACATTTATGGAAGAAGTTTTGAGGGAGTGTAATAAGTTTAATTGTGCTTTGTGTTTACAGCACAACGGACCCATGGTAAGTGTGTTGATGAGACCTTGTTTGGTGCCATCTTACATGAACAGACTTCTTTTTATCTTCATTCGGTCATCATTTGGCTAATTCCCAGCTTGTGTGGATTTGTAGCAGCTAAAAGACTAGTGGGCTGCACAGTGGCATAGTGGTCAACCTTACAGCATGAAGACTCCCTTGTGCTTTCGTAGGGTTTCCTCTGACCACTCCAGTTTTCTCCTACAGTCTACAGATATGCACATTAGGCTTTTCAAATTTGTCCTGAGATATGAGTGTGAATTGTTGCCCTTGTGATGAACTAGTGAGCTATTTAGAGTGACACCTCACCTAGAGTTGGCTGAGATAGGTGCCAGCCTCCCTGCAGGCATAATAGGATTAAGCCGTTCAAGAAATGTGTGAGAGTGAGTGGGAGTGAACCAAACTTTGATAACCAACCACATTGTTTGATCTGGTTTTCCAGTGTGACTGAAACAAAGCCAAAGCTTTGCATATTGCCTTTCTTTAAAGATAGAGCCAGCATCCTGAAGATGTTGTAAAGACACTGGGGAACCCAGATGGTAGATCTTGCCAAATGTGGTCCAAGGGTGTACACTACATGCCCAAAATTTGGTAAACACCTGACCAGCATACCAATTCATCCTGGTGAACATCTCATTCCATAAACAGTCCCATCTTTGCTGTTATAATTACCTCCAATCTTCGTAGAAGGCTTTCTACTATGTTTTGATGGATATTTGGACCATGACTGAGGGTATTTTTGACCATTTAGCTACAATCTTATTCATGATATGAGGCAGGGATGTTGGGCAAGAGGGATTTGTTGGTTCAGTCACCGTCCCGAAGGTGTTCATTAACGTAGAAGTCAAGGTTATCTGCAGGTTATGCAAGTTCTTCCAGCCATAGACTGGCAATCCATGTTTTCAAGCATTTGCATTGTGCACATGAGTATTGCCGTGTTCAAACAGACATGGGCCCATTAGTTCCGGTGAAGGGAAATTTATAATCCAACAGCATGCAAAGAAATATCGGTGTTTCCAGATGTGCTCTTCCAACTTTGTGGCATCAGTTTAGATGAAGGCCCAAATCTAGGTATAATGGTTAGGGATGTTTTTCCCCACCCACATTACATGGTGTTATAAAGACCAGATGATTGTAGTAAACAAAGGATGATAGTGATCCTTCAAACCTTCTTGTCCTGAAAGATCTGAAATAACCAGCTGGCGAACCTGCTGCTGAGTTATATCTTTGATTATCAAACCAGAAATTCTCCCCAGCATAACATGATGAAGAATCCTTGAAAGGAACTAGACACAGAAGTGGGAAGCTATCATTGTCTGTGTGACATCAGAGAGTGAGGTTATACATTGTTTATATTCTGGTATTCATTTGTCAAAGAGCAATGATAAGCAGTACTGAGCATAGTTAAGGCAGTGATGGCCCAGTGATTAATACCTTGGGTTACTGATCAGTGGGGCCAGTGGCGTAGTAGTTAGGGTGCTGCGCTCATGATCGGGAGGTTGTGAGTTCGAATCCCACCGAGACCCTCACTGTGCTAATCCCCCTGGGCAAGGTCTCAACCACAAGTGTGCCTCTGTTCACCCA
Source organism: Plotosus lineatus (assembly GCA_024760905.1). Taxonomy (NCBI): domain Eukaryota; kingdom Metazoa; phylum Chordata; class Actinopteri; order Siluriformes; family Plotosidae; genus Plotosus; species Plotosus lineatus. The sequence goes on along the minus strand of CM045730.1, from coordinate 7,521,394 downwards.
GCAGTATAAATGGGTACCAGTAAAAATATGCTGGGAAGGTAACCTGCAATGGACTAGCGTCTCATCCAGGGGGAGTTGAACTCCTCATCGCTTCACGCTACGGAAACCGGGGATAAGCACCGGCCTGATGAGCCACAAGGCTTGGGTGTAAAAACCCAACAGACTTACCTTACCTTACCTTACCTTACTGATCAGTAGATCAGTGGCGAAAACCTCAGTACTGCCCCTCTGACACTGTTGGGCCCTTGGGCAAGGCCCTTATCCCAGAATAAATGAGATAAAGATACAAGTCCCTCTGGATAAGGACATCTGCCAAAGGCCATCAATGTAAATCTGATCCATGCAGATTTCAATGTGATCTGGGAAAACACTCCAGCGTTCTGGCTGAAACTGAATACCCTTCATGTTAAGAACACATTCAAACACTTGCCTGGATGCACATGAAACCTTTCAACTCTGACACCATCTCAGCTCTGATGATGTGAGTGTGCACATACATCAGGTTTCAAACTGCAGTCTATAAATACTTTTTAAAGGATTTTTTAATGCTACATTTATTTTAACAGATTCTCCGTTCCTGTTTGTGTTATTTTGCTGTTTTAATCATATATCATCGTATTCTGTCCTCCATCTGAATGGTTGCGGGTGCGATGACTCTATGATAGTCTGGCAAGCTGTTCAGGATGTACCTTGTCTTTCCATCAAGTTGGCTGAGATAGACACCAATCTCCCTGTGACCCAGATAGGCAAATGAGTGAGTGAAATGGAGTGTTATTATTATATGTGGAGAGATGAACATTGACAGTTAAACAGTGTTGCAGTGGTTGTAATACTGCTGAGGGAGTGACAGCCGAGAATGGTTGAATCTGTCTTAAGCACACATGACAGACAGACTATGAATTAACTCTGACAGTAATACGCAGGTAACAGCGGATCTGACAAACAAAGTGTTCTAGTTATCGTCACATGTGATTGGTGTGGGTGCGCTGCATGTCAAAAATGAGAAATGCTGGTGCTGTGAGGTCTCCCATGAATACGCTAACATGGGGATATTCTTAGAGTGGGATTGATAGGCATGTCAAAAATGGTCTGGATTATGATTGGCAGTATACACTTGTGCACATTAGTATTCCCGTAATAAGCTTTAGTGCTATTTAAAGGTTTGAATTCGAGTTAAGAAATGAGGCAGGATGTTGGCTTGGTGGTTAGGATGTTAGCCTCACAGCAAGAAGGTTCCCAGAGGTAGCCAGTTCAAATCCAGGTAAATGCCACAGCCATCCATGACCGGGAGTCCATGGGTGCTAATTGGCCGAATTCTCACTGGAGGGAGGGATGGCATACACTCACTTCCTTGTCACTCACAGCGATTGCCAGGTAGGTTGTCTGTGAGCTCATTTATATGAAGGGCTGGATAGTGCTTTCCTTTGAGCATGTTAGGCTGCCCCCAAAATACGAACGGCACCACAGTTTAAAACAAGGCATATGGCTAGCATTGCATGTCACACAGGGGTCATGTGCATGCTTTCACCCGTCCCTGGTAGGTGGTGTTTGTGCTCGGGAAGGTGATACTTGAGGGTGGGAATCGGATACAATTACATTAGAGAGAAAATGGGAGGGGGGAGGTCCTGGGTTTGAGTCCCAGGCTGGGGTGTTTCTCTGTGGTGATTGCATACTCTACCCTGGCTTGCATGGGCTTCCTCTGGGTCCAGTCAAACGACCTACACATTAGGTTAACTGTCTGTTTCAAATTATCTATAAGTGAGGACGCGAGTGGGAATGGTTGTGTGTGTAAGTGTATTTTGCCCTTTGTGTTCCCTGCCTTTGTCCATTGTCGGCTGAGATAGGCACCAGCCCCCAGCCATCCTAGGAGGATTAAGCGGTCTGCGTCTTAAGTGCAGAAATGTTTTATTCATTCATATTTCAGAGTCATAATTCCATACAAATCATATAAATATTCTAACAGATACACAATTCTAATAATATTCCTGCATCCACCATTCAACTTCCGAAGCCGCTAAATCCTAATTAGGGGCACGGGGAGGCTGACACACATCTCAGTCAGCTCTGGGCGAACGCAGGCAACACCATGAACAGCTTGCCAGGGCGCCGCAGGGTCACCTAGGGGTGATTTGGAAAAGTCAGTTAGTCCGCTGTGCATATTTTTGGACGGTAGGAGGAAACCGGAGTACCCGGAGCAAACCCATGTACGCACAAGGAGGATATGCACACGCCACACAGAAACACCCGAGCCCAGGAATCAAACCCTGGCGTTCTTACTGTGAGGTGGACGTGCTAACCACTGCGCCACCGTGCCACACCTCCAACATTTTTTTTTAATGTTTATTTGTTCTATAGATAGAACATTTCCCTTAATTTGCTGTTTATAAATGTTTGAAAACGGAAGTGAAACACTATTTTCATGTTGTTATGAAAGTAGGATTTTGAATGTTCATTGATCTTGTAAGAACTCGCCAGTTCCAGTCTGAGAATTTACTGCACAGCTTGAGGAGTTAAGAGGCTTGCCTTGCCATCATACACCTGGAGTGTCATTCAAACAAGGTTGAGGGCAGTGCTTTAACTGGGTCGGTACAGACCTGTGTGCACTGCCGCCACTTTTAGAGCTCAACCCGTAGCGTATCGGGTAATTATCACAGGCTTTCTATCATATTCATGTCAGAGTCTCTTGTTAATTCATTATGTCACATAAACTACATTAACCTGAACGGAAAAGTGTACAATACGGTGGTGAGGCCAGCGATGTTGTATGGTTTAGAAACAGTGGCGCTGGGGAAAAGACAGGAGGCAGAGTTGGAGGTAGCAGAGATGAAAATGTTGAGGTTCTCTTTGGGAGTAACGAGGATGGATAGGATCAGGAATGAGCACATCAGAGGGACAGCACATGTAAGACGTTTTGGAGACAAAGTCAGAGAGGCTAGATTGAGATGGTTTGGACATGTACAGAGGAGGGATAGTGAGTATATTGGTAATAGGATGCTGAGGCTGGAACTACCAGGCAGAAGGCCTAGGGGAAGACCAAAGCGACGATTCATGGATGTGGTGAAGGAGGACATGAAGGTCGTTGGTGTAAGAGAAGAAGATGCAAAGGATAGGGTGAGATGGAGGCAGATGATTCGCTGTGGCGACCCCTGAAGGGAAAAGCCAAAAGGAAAAGAAGAAGACATAAACTACATTAACCAGAATGCACTGCATGACATGACACCGGTGCCTCGGTTTTCTGAATTTCTGCTGCATTAAAAGGAGTCCTAATCCAGCCACTTGGGTTAACAAAGCAGTGTGCTCTTTGTTCAGGTCCCGAGCCCGGGACAATGAGGAGGGTTGCATCAGGATGAGCATCCGGAGTAAAACCTGTGCCAAATCAAACGTGTGAATACAAAACAGAAAGCTCATACTGAATTGATCAAGGCTTGGATTAACAATGACCATCACTGGTACGCCCGGTGTGAGCAAGGCAGTGATTGGCTCATTGTTAGGCCAAGGAGAAGGAGAAGAGGAGGAAGGTGTGGTGAGGGAGGAAATGCTGGTTGTTGCTTGGCTGTTGCAATAGGAAAGGGATGTGGAGGACAGCGTGAGATGGAGAAGGATGATCTGCTGTGGTTCCCCCTGAATGGATTGACTGAAATAAGAATCAGAAGTAGGTCTCACTAGATCTCAGTGGGCGAAATATCCAGGGTGGAAATGATGTGAAATGTTTAGCTGATGATGTCACAGAGTGTGTAAGTCATGCAACATACTGGCAGAACATCAAGACACACAGAGTGGTGCACCACTAAGCAGTCTGTCCATCACATGAGACATCCCATAATTATTTCATAGCTGTGGGATTTCTTTCACGAGATCAAGTCTGGTCATTCAAAGTGTCAATCTGGTAAATATGGCCACTAATAGACTCCTGCCCTGTGTCAGGTCTCTTTTTAGCAGGAAGAAACACCAGGCCTTGACTGGACTCGATTAGATGGAGGACCACAGGGTGGAGGAGGTGATTAAAGATGGACGGAGAAACAAAGGAATGAACCTGTCCACCTGTCAGACACTCATGTGAAGATGTCAGGCTTTGTGGTCTCCGAAGTGTCCGTGCTTTTACCTCGCCGTTAGCTTACATCCTGTACTGACAGGAACTCCCAGGATGCATAGCTTTATGCAAAATATCAATTATGTGAAGACTCTGTACAATCCCAGTGGCAGATGTAGAACACCTCTCTTGTTCACCTGCATCCAATTTACAGAGGTGAAACAAAGCCAGAGAAATGCATTGCCTAGAGTGAGAAAACTCTCTCGGTGGTTGACGTGAAGGACAACATCTGCCATAAAAAGAAATCTTGCAACTTTTATTCCACTCACTGAGACAAAAGGAAATGGAAGGCAAGGTATTAATGAGATGGACAGACGAAGAGGAACAAGTCGCCTGATCTCATGGATGCTACAAATAAGCTGTTCCAGAAAAAAAAAGAAAAAAAAAAAAAAAAAAAAAAAAACCCCAACATAAAAAGTTCTATTTTTCCAAATAATAAAAGTTACCAGCGCTCTGCATGATCGCGGACACTAAACATTCATTGGTCACTCTTAACAATTCGCTATTCAGACACCATGATGACTTGTAGTTCCATATTTTCTTTATATCTGAAGCATTTTATATTGCGAACGGGGAATCCCAGACATGGTGAGAGGTTTAAATAGATCACTGAGCGTCTCTGGGGTTGTGCGTGTGTGTGGTCAAGAGGAGACTGTAAATAACTGAAGAAATTCCCACTGGGGAGTGGCAGAGGTCACATTTGTCATGGTGGTCAACCTGAAGTAATAAAACATATTTTACCGTCGTCATCACTTACAGCAAATATACCAAAAAGGTGTCGTAATGTGGGGCGGCATGGTGGGTGTAGCGGTTAGTACGTCCGCCTTACAGCAAGAAGGTCTTGGGTTCGAGTTCTGGCCCCGGCGACGGTGTTTCGGTGTAGAGTTTGCATGTTCTCCCTGAAACTTGCGTAGGGTTTCCTTTGGTTACGTCCTCTGACAGACCAAAGAAATGCACGTTAGGGTAACTGGCTATTCCGAATTGCCCCTAGGTGTGGATGTGACTATGAATGTTTGTGTGTGCACACTGCACAGCAATGGTCTGGTGATAGTTGGCTGAAATAGGCCTCCTTATGATTATAGCAGTAGGATGAAGTAGTTTGGCAAATGCGTGTGTGTTGTAATGTTCAGTAATCACTCAAATCATGCATCTAATAGTTTTGAACAGCAGGATTTCCCTGAAATACTGTCCAACCCACCCACACACACACACACACACACACACACACACACACACACACACACACACTGCCATCCTCTACTTGCTTCAGGACAACCACTTCTGCGATCCATAGTCTAGTAATCACAGTCCTATAATAGGAGTAGCCCTGGGGTGATTGTTTAATTCCACCTCAATTACACTGTCTGAATGGTCACACCATCACAATCTGCTCTGGCTGATGCGATAGCAGGACCAGACAACAGATAATACTGTGAAATTGGATCAGCAGACTTGTGAATTAGCCAACACAATGTTTCACGCAAGTCATGCAATTCCACTGCTGAAATTCCTAGACTTACATCTGAAGGGGTCAAAAATTGCTTGTCCCATGACTTTTCCCGTAGGACTGACCTTCAAATGAAGTTAGAGTTCTTGTTTTCAGGAAATAGAGGCTTCCGAAACGAACAAGCAAACAGCCTTTCTGTCTTTGTCGTAATCATTCAGAAAGCTGAGGACGCGTTTATACTGATGCTGGTGTCAGAAAAATAACATCACGGTCTCATTGAGACCATTAGGACCACTTTGATACATGGCTTGTTGATAGACTATATTAAAAAGCCCAGATGCCAAAACCCAATCCCATCTATCTCGAGCCCATCTATCAATTGGGATGAGCTGAAGCCTATCTCAACCGATTCCGGGCTCACCAGTTCATTGCGGGGACAATTCAAACACACACGACCATCTACACTTCAGGGCAATTTTTGAACAGCCATTTGACCTCATGTCCATGTGTTTGGACTTTGTGAGGAAACTAGATTACCCAGAGGAAGCCAGCCGCGCAAAAACACTTTGCAACTCCATACAAAAATGCCGTAGCCAAGCCGCGGACGTGAACCCAAGTTACGTCTCTTGTGCTGTAGAAAATTGGACTTTTATGCAACAAAAAACACAATAAAATTTCCCCAACTGCTTAATATTTCTAAGGTCGTGGGAAGGCCGATGCCTATCTCAGAAGACACTGGATTCAGAAGGGTGTACACCCTGAACAGCTTGCCAGACTATCACAGGGCAACTCACACACAACCATTCACACTCACACCTAGGTGCAATCTGGGACAGCCGCTTAGCTTAATGTACAGTGTGGGGCCAGCGGCATAGTGGTTAGGGTGCTGGGCTCATGATCAGGAGGTTGTGTGTTCAAATCCCAGTTAGACCCCTACTGTGCCAAGACCCCTGGGCACGGTCTTAACTACAAGTGTGCCTCTGTTCACTCAGCAGTATAAATGGGTACCAGTAAAAATATATTGGGACGGTAACCTGCGATGGACTAGCGTCCTATCCGGGAGGAGTTGAACTCCTGGTAGCTTCACGCTATGGGAACCGGGAATAAGCACCAGCCTGATGAGCCACTAGGCTCAGGTGTAAAAAACCCAACAGACTTACCTTACCTTTACTTAGGCTAATGTACAAGTCTTTGGGCTGTGGGAGGAAACCCATTCAAATGTAGAAACTGCTGAGCCTGGGAGTTCACCCCAGGACTTTCCTGCAATGGGGCAATTGAGCTAGTAAGTACTCCACCGTGCTGCCCAGGACATGTAAATAGTATTCATGTTGGTTAATAATAAGTAGGCTACTCATTTCTGTATCAGTATTTTACAGAAATTCCGAAAAGACTAACCTTTTTTTAATGATACGCAATACTTGCTTGTGTATATAAAATAAAGGTTCTCATTCCAATTCAAATCTAATGCTCTGATTCTGGCTTCAGCCCGACCATCGATCACACTAGAACTAACAAAAAGGTTTTCAAAATAAGGCCAGTGTCCAATATCTAATCTGCTTGATATCCAACCAAGAATCAATAAAGGTGGGTTTCACATGCTGACAGTCTGCATTTTAGCTCAGTGTTTGAAGAGTCAAAGATATCCACCACTGGGGGTCAGTTTTCTCACTGGCTTCCCGCCGAGACCCCATGATGGTGAAGCTTGAGGAACAGAGGGGAAAGAAGGAGGGGATGTAAAAGAGATTCGCTCTGAATGAATGAAGATTTTAATCATCTTATGTGAGGGCCCTTCGTTGAATCTTTATAATATTTTTTTTTTTTTTTTTGTGTGTGTGCATGATTTGGTCTGAAAGGATCTCTGTTGGAGAGGGTAAGAGTATATGGCTACCTGCAGTGCTAGGCGGAAAAAAAGCGGGCTTTCCTTTCCAACGCATCCATTGCTAAACGGTGTCTACAGTCGTCCAAAGGCATTTCACCGCTGCTTATTCTAATCCAATTCAACAAGGGAGGAAGAAAAAAAAAAAAAATGCAGAAACCACACCAGAAATAAAAGGCCATTCATTTTTGCTAGCGTTGGCGTATTAGCATGTTTAGTGCCAGTATTAGCCTGACACAACTGTTAGCAGGTTTGCTATTTTGCTCATTACATACCATTAAGCCTGTCATTCTGCATCCACCTTTCCCCTTCTAACCACCTGCTAGAGTGCCCTGTAAACCGTAATCTTCTTCCCAAAATTTCCGCACTCTCGCGTCATGTTTCTCGCCGATAACCTACAATGCCTGCTTGCAAAGATGGCAAAGATAATTGATGACATTCAGACCAGTCAACATTAAGGCGACCCCCTACCTGGCCCTGTCTCCTTTCTTCCTCTGCCTTGTCCTCATTCCGAAATGGATCGTCTCAGTCCGTTAGCCATCCCTCTCCTGCAGCCGATGATGATCCGTAGGTGGTCTTGGACCAGGGCGTCGTCCTTGGCATTGTGTGTATCTGGAAAACGTGTGTCCCCCCCAACACTAGCGCTCACGCTGCAGTTTAAGCTGCCGTCATCCGATTGGACAGTTGGCGGCAAGTCTTCATCAGCAGAACATCCTTGTTGTCATGACAACTTGCCAATATGCCTGCCATATAAGCATAGACGAATAAAGAATGTAAATTTTTTTGAAAGACTCCGGATTAATACTTTTTTCTTGATTGATAGCTCATTCTGTGTTTCTTGGCTTGATCTATGCTAACCTGAACTCTTTGCTTCTAGCACTGAGACAACCTTAGCAGCCGCAGTGGGTTGCTAGCCATCTGCCGCTTCCAGCTTATTCGCTTCAATTCATCGCATCATAGGATGGAAAATCAGCTTAAAATGACACATATCATGACATATCATGCTTTGTACACATGGGGAGAAAAACGGAAGCTACATTTTTTGACAGTAATCCTATTCCTTCTGAAAGACTGCATGCATAATTTTGATTGTGAGCGGCTAGCTGTGTTGGCTAAATTGGCTCTGGTTAAAAACAAAGATTAGCCATTTTGGGATGATCGCTAACAAATCTCATACTATTGTCCATGTCAGTTCGTCTGAACATGATTGAATATTAGATCAACAAGGCTACTGCAAACTATCCTGCACTCAATCTTTGGTTCTGACTCGGTTTGAAAACTAAACAAAGCCTGAGACATGGTGGTGGTGAGGGGGGGTAGAGCCTGAAGAAGAAAGGGGAAGAATTATCTCTGTGTCAGGCGTGTTCTCCCGTCGTGAACAGATGTACGCTTCCATACAGAGACTCCCGCTGTGTACCGAGCAGACCCCATAGCGAGTGTTAGAGGCAGCAGTTTCCATACTCTGTTTCCCCCTGGACTTCTGACGTTCCAACCCCATCCGACATAGCCCTCTGTGACACCCCCCCCCCCCCAGGCCTCAAAGCATTCTGGGATGATAGGCCCAGTCCCTGGCCTTTAATGCAAATCCTTGGGTATTGTCCTTCTCTGGCACCCTACCTGGCACTGTAGAGAGTAGCAAGACTCTGTGGTGTCTGCAGGGCATCAGTGATAGCAGGTGATGAATGTGAAGCGAGGCCATGCTGAACTCTGAAAGACTTGACATGGCTGATGCTAGAGGCCCTGGACAGAAATTGTACACAAGGAATAACAAACAGGAAACCAAAATGTGTCCTTCTCCTTGGTTTTCATTCTCTTGTCAAAGATTTTTGCTGAGGTATAATGATGCATTACGTGGAATGGGGGAAACTCTAACGAATGGTAAACTTGAGGATGTTTTAGTACTCTGGTTTTCACCTCCACGCCAAGATATTCATGTTACGCTAATTCAAAATTTACCCGTTGGCGTGAGTGTGTTGTCTTGCGATGTTGTAACAAGTTGTTCAGGGTGTACTCTACGCTCGCACAATGTCAGCTGAGATAGGCATAGCATCCCATTGGCCCTAGTAGTAGTAGGAATAAGCTTTTTTTCTGGAAATGAGTGAGTGAGTGAGAATATAGACTGATTAACTATAACATAAACACCAACTGATTGGCCTGCAGCTATATAATATAATCCAAAATATAATCACACAGGCAGCGGTGGCCTGGTGGTAAAGGTGCTGGATCACCGATCCTAAGGTTGAGGTTCGAGCCCCACTCTCAACAGGTTGTCACTGCCCCCCAGTGCCCCTACCTGGGTTATCAAAGGCTGGTCATGTCTCTCACGGTTTATGATGAGAGGTTCATGGAAAAGAACCATTGGTGACTTTCGACAAGAGTAGCTGCATAGCTGTCAGCGTGTTTCCGCCTTGCCTGACGAGATGTCCAGGGTGTATTCTGCCCTCGTCCGGAGTTGGCTGTGATGGGCGCCAGCCTCCCTATGACCGTAATTAGGATTAAGCGGTTAGAGGAAATTAATGTATGATGATGTGTGAGAATATAATCACACCCTGAAAAGCTCACCAGACCATTGCAGGGCAACACAAAGAACTGACAATCAGGTTAATGTGCATTAACCCCCCCCCCCCCCAACTTCACCCCTAATTTTTAGTAGTATCCGATTCCCACCCGTCAAGTACTGTATTCCTTTCTTATCACACAGCCACCACCAAGACGGGAGGGGCATAAGCATGCATGTTCCCCCTTTGTGACATGAAACACTGCCACCCTCCTCTTTTTGAACTGCTGTGCATGCTTATTCGGGGATGGCCTAACACACCTAGATGGAGAGTACTATCTGCCTCTTCGTACGAATGAGTTCATAGATGGCCATGATTGGCTAGTGATTGCTGTGAGTGACAGGGAAGTGAGCGTAAGTCATCCTTTCCTCCCATGAGAGCGCCGCCATTTAGCTCCTATGGTCTCCTGGTCATGGATGGCTGTGACATCAACCTGGATTCAAACTTGCAATCTTGTGGATGTGTGACTCAGAAGCCCATGTGAATATCTTTTAATTACAGTATTAGCGGAAACCACGGTACTAAGAAGAAGCCCATGAGTGATGGGGAGAACATTTAAAGTCCACGGGACGCAAACTTGTGACATCTTGCTGTGAGGCAGACATGCTAACCACTGTTCCACTGTGCCAGTCGGTGTGTGTTATACAGACGGTCCTCGCTTTACGTTTATTCACCTTACGTTTTTTTCGATTTTACGTTTTTTTGTAAAAAAAAACAAAAAAAAATTGTAAGTCATTTTGAGTTTAGCATGCTCTCCATAGTACGAGACGTTCTTACGTAGTACGTAGACGTAGTACGCTACTTACACATGAAGCTGCGTCCATTGTTTACAAACGGCAGACTGAAAGTGCCCTGCTTCTTCCCAGTTCACCACGTGTTGCCCTTGTGTTAAGTCGTCATCTCTGTGATCTTTGTGTTTACACTGTTTTGCGTATTTGTAACCCTAAGCAAATATGATTGGTTAGAAGCCGACTAGTAATAGTGGTAATCAGAATAAGTGAATTTGATTAAAATTAAATTTTTGAAATTATTTTGCTTGAATTTAATTTATTTGAAATGAATGTTGATATTATTTTACAATGTTATGATTATAATAATTGATTTAGGGGTGTTTTATGAGATACGGTAATGGTATTTATGGATGTATAGTACAGTATGAACGGTCATACGTCACTGGAACCTACAGTAACAACTTACGTTTTTTTTCACCTTATGCTTGGCCGTGCAGAACGTAACTAAAACGTAAGTCGAGGAGCGTCTGTACTCATAATATAGTGTTATAATGGTAAGGATTTACAGTTAGACTATAAATAATATGTATGATGTACTGTATCACAACAATGTTGGCTCTTCCACACTTTCCCATCACATCTCTTGGGCCTTCAGTCGGTACTGAAGAGTGTTTAGAGTTTTACTGTAGAGTCTCTGCATTTGCCTCCAGGGTGATGCAGAATAAGACTTCAAAGTACACCGAAATAGTTCTGACACACACTGACTTCCTCATGTTACACAGCTTAAGTGGGATGGCATGACTGTAACCTGCGTCAGACAATCAGATGCTTGTTACCGGTTCAAAAACGCCAGCGAGATACACAGATGATGACACGATGACGTGATCTATTGGGAATTGATTAAGACATCTTGGGGTTTTGGCACGCGCCGTGTTATCTCGTACAGTCTTCCGCATGCCAAGCATGCTGTAATGTGGATACACAACCGTCTTTTGGGAGACGGTTAAATTTGGAACTAAGACACTGCACTTGCTGACAAACACGCTGTAGAACTGAGACTGATGAATATTAAGTGTTCTTGGCAAACATGGAAATTCTGTGTAGCTCTGGAAAAGGGGGTGCAGTGCTTTGTGACTGTGAAGAATAGCAGACTCATACGAGGAATCTATCCCAACAGCCACACTCTTCCAAGCCCCTGAATTATGTGCATTGGGTTGCCAGGTTCAACAAAATTCCCCAGTCAATTACTGCAAAAACCACACAGAATGATCTGAGTCTTTTTCAGAAGGGTCTGGGGATGCAACGTCAAACATGTTCTTTTCTTGATTTTCCTTCCCTGTGATGTCAGACATATTTCTGATTAGAATTTTTTATAATATCCACCCCCTTTTTTTTTTTTTTTTTTTTTTTTTTTTTTAACATCATCCGACAGCCAAGGCAACAGGTTGGCATAGTGATTAGTATGTCCACCTCACAGCAAGAATGTCCTGGATCAAGTGATTTATGGTGGTGATGGTGAACACCATCGCAGTGTCAATGTCACGGTAATGTCAGTGCGGTCCAACCCAGTTTGGAACCGTGTTGAACCGCCATAAGAACCACGCCACGTGACTCCTCTTTACTCGTGCTTATTAGAATTCACAGTCAGCACCCGAATCAACTGAGTAATTCTACTATGAATAAATAATGCAGCAGATGTAAAAATTTTACCAAAAAAGGATTCTGGGAAATCAATGCAGACCTGCATATTATATTCTGAGTCTGTAATGTACTGGGGCAGCATGGTGGAGTGGTTATTAGCACATCCCCCCTCACAGCAAGAAGGTCCCGGGTTCAAATCCCGGGCTCACGTATTTCAGTGTAGAGTTTGCATGTTCTCTCCGTGCATGTGTGGTTTTGCTCCCGGTACTCTGGTTTCCCCTGACAGTCCAAAAAATCAGCTAATTGGCTGGTCCAAATTTCCCCAAGGTAAGAACATGAATATGACCGTGTATGTGTTGGCCCTGGGATAGTCTGGCAAACTGTTCAGATTGTACTCCGCCTTCACCCACTGTCCTCTGAGATAAGCTCCAGCCTCCCTATGACCTCAGCAAGAGTAAGTAGTTTGCCAAAAGGAGTGAGAGCGTGACTGTGCAATGATTGGATAACGAGTATTAGGTCAGATTCTGGCCTAAAATATTGCATTAGATGGGTATCGGATCAAACTGGACATCTTTTCCAATCCATATCACAGAGCTTGCAGATAACCGCAGGACAAGCGTTTTCTGAAAGCGTGCCATCATCACACCTTTTCGATTTGGCATAACACGGCAACACAAACTTGCAGCTAGTCGACACGTATCAGCATAATATAAAGAAACACGTGAGATCATTGCATTCCTCGCGTAATCAAATATATTGGATCAGGAAACAAGATTGAACTCGAGGGTGAAATCATCGTTCAGGTCGATGAGGAAAATGCGTTCTTTTAACTCTTCACCGCACATCATGATGGCCTCTCATTAGTCCTTTCCGCTATGCATGATATTTATCTCAACTCATCCACGTCACGTTTCAATTAACAACAACAACAACAAAAAACAACACGTAATGCTTCTTGCTCTTATTAGACCCACCCCCTTCCAAGCTACACTAATTCTGGCTTTAAACCTGGTTTCTGACGGAGTGTGACCAACCCTTTTTTTTTTCTTTTTTTTTTGGAGAGTCTTCAGAAGGTCAGGATGAAACATGAAGATCCGCTCAAATGGTGGATTTCTAGTACAATGAGGAAAAAAAAAATCAAAACAGGATGCTTTTGCAATAACGCCGGAAAAAAATATGAGTGGATGTTTGCAATTCAGTTTGGCAGTGCGGCGCATCTGAAAACAATTTGCCTCCAGATGGAACAAATAAGCTTCAAATGTTGTATGGCAGAAGAATTCGTCCTTCCTCCACTCTGGGTGTGTGCTTACTGTCAGAATTTCCCGTGCTTGTCAGTTGCATCTTGGATTTTGGATGTGCATCACTGACAAAAATGCAAATATCCACCAAGTAACTTTTATTTCTATTTTTTTTTTTCTTCTTTTTTTTACTCCTCCAGCATGACCTTTATTTTATTTATTTAATTTTTAACTGGATGTCAACAGCTTTTGAGGATTTGATGCCTGGAATGTTCTGTGTTTATTCAATCTCCGTCTTTCACTCTCCGATCTCATTTGGCTCACAGTTTAGCCAGCAAACTGGGTGGAAGTGAGAAACAGCTGGGATAATTATTCAAGCGTACATCATTCTTCATTTCGGTCAGTGGGCCTGCTAGCATGGTTTTCCAGGAATGAATTGAGTCTTTTCCCACTATCGGGCCAAAGCTAAGTTGGTAAATTGTGCCAAGGCCAATTTCTATGGGTACGTCGTAGGCTTGATCGCACCAAATCTGGGATAATAGAAGCCTGAGAATTTTGGCCTGACAATAACTCATGAACCAGATGAGTACAGAACTAGTTTAATTTAATTGTTTAACTAATTTCAGGGTGGAAGGCGGAGTTTATACCTTGTAGTATAATGTAAATCATGATGTAAATATTTAGTAACATTGTATCTTTGTGGCAACAGGCAATAGTTTCCTGGTGGTAGAGGTGCTGAATTACTGATCCTAAGGTTGGGGGTTCGAGTCCCACTTTCAACAGGTTGTAACTGTCTCCCCAGTGTAGCTAACTGGGTTATCAAAGGCCGGCCATGACTCTCACTGTCTATGGTGTGAGGTTCATGTAAAAGAACCATGTAGCCACATAACCGTCAGGTGTTTCTGGCCTGCTATGGTCTGGCAAGCCATCCAGGGTGTACTCTGCCCTCACCCGGAGTCGACTGAGATGGGCGCCAGCCTCCCCGCAACCCTAATTAGGATTAAGTGATTACAGAAAATGAACGAATGAATGTATCTTTGTGGCCAGATATGTAAAGTATTATATTCATAAGAAAACCAGAACAGAAACTATGCTAAGCGCAAACCTACCTTCAAGTCAATACAGTGTGCTTCAACAACTTTTGGCGAAGGCGTGGTACACCCTGAACATCTCACCAGTCCATCCACAATAATAGACACACATACAGATTTTCTGCTCAAGGTTTAAAATAGCCAGGCTACAAGCCTCAGGTAGACTTGAGATAGCCCTGGCCTGCAGGGCGTCCCATTACACCGCATTAGGGGTGTGTTTCTTGTGAGAACTGAGCCCTATCACATGCACTTACTGCTTACATCAAATACAGTCACCTTACGATACAACAAACAAAAAATCCAGGTTACGAAAAACATTTTCCAGAATTTTTGTCTCTGTATACAAAACAAGTTCTCCTTACAAAATGCGCCATAGGCGCCATTCAACCATTCAAATGGAGTACCGGTCGGTCATCGTTGACTTCGTGGACTGGTGTGAGCGCAACCACTTGTGCTTGAACACTAGGAAGACGAAGGAGATGGTGGTCGACTTCAGAAGAAGCACACTAACACACACACACACACACACACACACACACACACACACACACACACACTCACTAGTGAACGTCCAGGGACAGGACATTGAGACAGTGGACAATTTCAAATACCTGGGCGTTCACCTTAACAATAAACTGGACTGGTCCCACAACACCAACGCCCTGTACAAGAAGGGCCAGAGTCGCCTCCACCTTCTGAGGAGACTCAGGTCCTTCGGCATATGCAGACCTCTGCTCAGGACTTTTTATGACTCTGTGGTAGCCTCTGCAATCCTCTACACTGCCATCTGCTGGGCCCCGGGCAGCACAGAGCGGGACAGAAAGAGACTGAACAAGCTGGTCAGGAGGGCCAGCTCTGTCCTCGGCTGCCCACTGGACTCTGTGGAGGAGGTGAGTGAGAGGAGGATGGTAGCAAAGCTCACATCCATCCTGGTCAACAGCTCTCACCCACTGCACCAGACTGTAGAGAAGCTGAGTAGCTCCTTCAGTGGACTACTGAGACATCCTCAGTGCAGGAAGGAGCGCTACCGCAGGTCGTTCATTCCCACCGCTGTCAGACTGTACAACGCCACTTTGTAACTGTGAAAAAACCGGTTATGTGCAATAAAAACCCCGCGCACTTTAATCAACCACATCTACCCCACTGACTGTGAACCATATCAACCCATCTACTCTGCACTCAGATACATTACACTTTAATATAGGCCAGTCTACAAAGTCATTCCCTTCTTTTCTTTTATTGTTTATTAATTTATACTATTTATGTATCTATTTATTTATTTATATAATATATATGTATGTGTGTATGTTTGTATTTGTATCCATTTTTGCACCCCCTACTGATGGTACCTCAAGAGCCTGTAACAGTGGATTTCTCCATTGTGAGATTAATAAAGCTGTATCTTATCTTATCTTATCTTCAAATGTACCATTCAAACATTCAAACAATGCACAAGCTGCTCTCCCATTGACTATCTTCCAACAGTCCGCCCCGCTGGCCTCCCATTAGCTAGGAGGGATGACGCAGTGGCTATCTCCCAATATCCCACCCCGCTGGCCTCCCATTGGCTCGGAGGGATGATGCAGCTCCTTTCCATTGGCTGTTTTGAAGCTGCATCTCCCATAATGCTTTTCGTGTAAAGGACAAAGTTACTGTTGTTTCATGAGATTTTTGAGTGTGCTCATTGCTTTTAACCTTCCATAAACATTTGTAAGATTATAACTCTGCTAAGAAGACATGGTCAACACACGCACACACACACACACACACACACACACAAACACGTGTGATTTAGGGTGCGAGTGAAAAGAAGAAGCGGGTTCATGGCATGCGGTTGAGTGATATCAGTAAGGAATATGGCCAAACCCGTCTACCATCGGTACGATATTGAAGCAGAAGGAGGTCTTAAAAGGTATACTTTTATAATTTTTAAAGGGTTTAGGCGGTAGTATTGGGGGCCTTGGAATGAATCACACGTTTTACATGTAAAATACGGTTCAATTTATGAAAAATCCAGGTTAAGAAAAAGGCTCTGGAATGGATTAATTTCGTGAGGTGAGGTACCACTGTATTTAAAACTCAAAAATTCAAACTGATGTTTATTACAAAGTCTCGCCAACTCTTGAATGCGCATCAATTCTGAGACATTGTATCTTATTTCTATGTTATTCTAATTATTATCATTATTATTATGGATTTTTTTTGTGTGGTTATGTGTTCCATGCTCGAGTTTTGACCACTGACCTCAAAATGGCCTTGATGCTTTGGATAGTGTCTTGGAATGTAACCTCACAAATCTACAGCACTCAAACTTGCCCTGAATCTTCTGAATTTCAGATTTACTGTTATGACTTTTTTATTTCTTCCTAAAGCAGGATTGCTAACGTGTGCTAACAGGTCCTGGAGTGGTGTATAACGCATAGCTTTAAAAAAAAAAAAAAAAAAAAAAAAATTCAGTCACAATTTTGGCCGCCATATTTCTATTATCATTATTCATTCATTTTCGAAGCCATTAAAATGATCAAAAATGAATGAATAATGATAATAGAAATATGGCGGCCAAAAAAATCCTAATTAGGGCTGCAGGGAGGTTAGCTGACTCTGGGGGGGGGTGGCAGTGTACACCCCGGACAGCTCCCCAGGCCATCACAGGGCCAACATTTACATAACCCTTTACACTCACACCTGTGGAGCCAATTGGCCTGTGCATGTATTTGGACTATGGGAGAAAACTGAAGTACCTGGAGGAAACCCATGCAAGCACATCGAGAACATGTAAACTCTACACCCAAACGCCCAAGCTGGGACTCGAACCCAGGCTTTTTTGTGGAGAAGCAGCTGTGCCAATGACTACGCCACTGTGCTGCCCTCTCTAAAATTTGACCCCCCCCCCCACCAAGTTTTAAACCTGCACCCACGCCGACCCTTTACGGATAAGATGGTACATCCCAGATCTCAGCCGACAACCTCGTCATCCTGGAGAAATGGAGGCATAATTCTTCATGCATTGACTTACTCCAATTGAATGTTTGAATTGAAAAACAAGCCATGGACTTCATGGAGTTGTCCTCACTTGACCTTTAAAGCAATGAACGAAGACTTCCGCGGGACGAATGACAACTAATGAGTTGATTAAATTTAAACACAACGAGCCGCGCATTAGTGACAATGCTCACAGTGTTCAACACGGGTCGTCTCGCTGTCACTGAAATAAAACAGTGTGCTGTTAGCACCTGCTCATCATATCAACACCGTCACCTTTGAACCGCGGAACACTTTCTTCATGTTGCTTCTCTCTGTCAGCACGTTATGGACTCGGAATGCTCAAGAAATAATAAATAGCAATCCAGTTCATTGTGCCATTAGAGTCATGGCAGGCCTCGGGGCATTGGGGTGTGGGTAGGATCGGGTTTGGGCGGGGGGAGGGGAGGGGTGGGGGGGGGATGTTGTCGAACGGACAAGCACAAGCTTCCTTCTTTTCCTTCCCGCCTTTAGTCGTCTTCTTGTTCTAATAAACAGGAAACGTCATCATCAGTGTGACTTATATAGAGCGGAGGAAGCCCTACGGAATAATTGAGTAATGACAGGCTGTGTGTGTGTGTGATGGTTTGTGGAACGCTTTGATGCGGTCTTCACGTACAGTCACTTACTGTAACTTACTGTCTTCAGTGAGTCATCATCCGTAAACGCCAATACCAATGCCAGGAATTGCTGACCATGTCCTATTATACTACGAAACGTACTGGACACTAGACAAAAGGTCTCGTTCCAAGCGTGGCGTGGCGCGAGCATGGCATGACAGGCAGAGGCGGTTTAACAGTCTTTACATCGCATCTCTGTGTTTGAAGAGCCTTGCGTGGCAGTGGATGAAAGGTAAAATTGACTGAAAGGAATGTAATATGCTTTTCATTGAGGACTTCATCGAATCTTCAAAAGCCAGGATCCAAGACACATGATTAATTAAAGATGATGGCTGAGCCCTGCTGTTCCTCCCTAATTTCTTCAGAAACGCACGAACTCTTGCATATTTGAGAAAAAATGTTGCAGCAACATCGGCTCGCTTGTCATATCGCCAAGAACATTTGGGGGGGGGGGGTCTATTTTATGGCAAAAATGTGTTGTGTATTCTGAACTGGAGATGAGGGAGGGCTCGGACATGACTATCCTGTGAGACGCTGGGCTTCTTCACATCGCTCTTACATCATTTAGCTGTGTATCAGCAAGGTCAAATTCCACACCGAGATAAATTACACAGAATGAGCCGAGGCAGCTCAATTTGTGTAGTTTCATCTATTATGTGTGGGAAAAGAGTCCAGAAAACACCACCTGATGGTGCTAAACATACCTTAATGTGCAGAAGAAGCTGGAGCCAAACTCGTGTGGAGTACACCCTGAATGGGATTCCAGTCTATTTCACGGCTAAAACAGGCACAAGTATTTAAACTCACATCTACACCAGCGAGCAATTGAGGGCTTCCATTATTAGTATTAGAGGGCAGTGGTGGCCTATCGGTATCGATCGTTGATCCTAAGGTTGAGGGTTCAAGTCCCACTCTCCACAAGGTTGTCACCGCCCCCCCCAGTGCAGATAACTGGGTTATTAAAGGCTGGCCATGTCTCTCACTGTCTATGAGGTCGTGAGGTTCATGTAAAAGAACCATTGTTGACTTTCGACAAGAGTAGCTGCAAGTCGTCAGCGTGTTTGCGCCCTGCGATGGCCTGGCGAGCTTTCCAGGGTGTACTCTGCCCTCGCCCAGGGTCAGCTGGGATGGACGCCAGCCTCCTCACCACCACCACCACCATCATCATCATCATCATCTTCTTCCGCTTAGTCCAGGGTCAGCAACCTCAGCAAAGAGGTCCAGACGTCCCTCTCCCGAGCCACTTCCTCCAACTCTCCCGGGGGGGACACCGAGGCGGTCCCAGACAAGCCGAGAGACATAGTCCCTCCAGCGTGTTCTAGGTCGACCCCGGGGTCTCTTCCCGGGTGGACATGCCCGAAACACCACACCAGGGAGGCGTCCGGGGGGCATTCTGACCAGATGCCCGAGCCACCTCAACTGGCCCCTCTCAATGCGGAGGAGCAGCGGATCTACTCCGAGCTCTCCCCGGAGGCGGAGCTTCTCACCTTAATTAGGATTAAGCGGTTACAGAAAATTAGTGTCAAGTATTCAATTCATTCATTTATTCAATTGCTAAACTGCTTCACTTAACTGGGGTTGAGAAGAGGCTAAAGCCTATCTCAGCCAACTCTGCGCAAAGGTAACGTATACCCTGAACATTTTTATTACTATTGTTATCATCTCACTCACTCATTTGCTGAACCGTTTAATCCTTTTAGGGTCTGGGAAAGATGGAGCCTATCTCAGTCGATCCTGCCAATACAGCCATGCATTGCACACATAAAACCGTACACACTAATACTCCTACGGGAACTCCTCTGAACCGCTTAATCCTAATTAGGGTTGCAATGAGGCTGGCGCCCATCTCAGCCAATTTTGGGCGAGAGCGGGGTACACCCTGGATAACTTGCAACACCATCCCAGGGCCAACACTTACACAACTATTCATACTCAAACTCATACGTACGGGTGATCTGGAACAGCCAATTAACCTACTGTGCATGTTTTCGGCCTGGGGGAGGAAACCGGAATACCCGGAGGAAACCCATGCAAACACGGGGAGAACATGCAAACCCCACACAGAAACACCTGAGCTTGGAATCATACCTAGGCCTTCTTGCTGCAAGGCAGACATGTTCACCACTATGCCACTGTGCTGCCAGTAACTGGACTACCTGGAGGAAACCCGTGCAAGCATAGGGGGAACATGTGAGCTTCATACAGAAATGGCCCCGCGCTGGACTGTGAGGCAGACATGCTAACTACTACGCTAGTGTGCTATTGTTTACTGTTATCATTCACTCATTCATTTTCCAAACCAATTAATCTAAATTAGCATCGCAGAGAGGCTAGCGCCCATCTCAGCCAACTCTTGGCAAGGAGTAGCATATACCCTGGACAGCTTCCCAGGCCATTGTAGGGCTAACAGAAATACAACCATTCACACGGATACCCATACCTGGGCGATTTGGAACAGTCAGTTAGCTTACTGTGCAGGTTTCTCAGCCGACTCAGGGCAAAGGCAGAGTACACCCTGGATGGCTCACCACACCATTAAAGGGCAACACACACGCGAACGCGAACACTCACATTCAAAGCTACGGGTAATTTGCGACATCCGATTATTCAAATGTGGATGCCTTTTTTTTTTTGAATGCTGGAGGAAACTGGAGTACCCCGAGGAAACCCGCATGATGACCAAGCAAAGTTTTTACTTAATTTATTGCCGCATACAAACTATCAGTTTTCCCCAAAAGATGTAGTTGGTTATATTATTGACAAAGCTTGATGTTTTGTTGCCGTAAAATTATTATTCATTCATTCATTCATTTTATAAGCTGCTTATTCCTAATAAGGGTCAGAGGGAGGCTGGAGTGATCACATTCTGAGGGAAGGAGTGCTACACCCTGATTAACTCGCCAGAGCATTGCAGGGCCAACTCATACACACTGTGATTCACACTCACACCTAGGGGCAATTCGTAAAAGCCAATCATTCTACTGTGCTACCTTTTGGACTGTGAGAGGAAACTGGAGTACTCGGAGGAAACCCACGTGAGCATGGGTGGAACATGCAGATTTAACTGAACCCAGGAATCAA
>CM045730.1:7462500-7495000 GCA_024760905.1 Plotosus lineatus | reverse complement strand
GATGGCGGTGAACATTTCCCTGTGACGGTCTGATCGGGTGTATGAATCAGGGTTTTATTTATAAAGCTGGTGTAAAGTTGAAATTGTGCAAAACTGTCAACAAGCATCACCTCGTTTATTGCTGTCAGAACCTGCTTGGATTATTCCCTTGTCATGTTACGGCCATGTTAATAAATAATTAATACACTATTAATAAAGCATTTATAAGCATTAATTAAGGTATGATTACGGTAATGTTACCTGCATGAAGTATTGATTAATAAAGCATTAATAAAACATTATTTATTTATTTATTTATTTCGGCATTTATTTATTTATGAGCATTATTCATAGGCATTTATAAAACTCAATTAAGGTCTGATTATTTGCAGATGATTATTGTTTGCAGATGACATCGTGATCTGTAGTGAGAGCAGAGAACAAGTGGAGGAAAATCTAGAGAGGTGGAGGTATACCCTGGAAACGAGGGGAATGAAGGTTATCCTCAGTAAGACAGAATACATGTGTGTGAACGACAAGGACCCAAGAGGAACTTTGAGGTTACAGGGGGCAGAGATAAAGAAGGTGGAGGATTTTAAGTACTTAGGCTCAACAATCCAGAGCAATGGAGAGTGTGGAAAAGAGGTGAAGAAGCGCGTGCAGGCAGGTTGGAATGGTTGGAGAAAAGTGTCCGGTGTGATGTGTGATAGGAGAGTATCGGCAAGAATGAAGGGAAAAGTGTACAAGACGGTGATGAGGCCAACGATGTTGTATGGTTCAGGAGGCAGAGTTGGAGGTAGCAGAGATGAAAATGTTGAGGTTCTCTTTGGGAGTAACGAGGATGGATAGGATAAGAAATGAGTACATCAGAGGGACAGCACATGTTAGATGTTTTGGAGACAAAGTCAGAGAGGCTAGATTGAGATGGTTTGGACATGTACAGAGGAGGGATAGTGAGTATATTGGTCGTAGGATGCTGAGGTTGGAACTACCAGGCGGAAGGCCCAGAGGAAGACCAAAGAGAAGATTTATGGATGTGATGAAGGCGGACATGAAGGTCGTTGGAGTAAGAGTAGAAGATGCAGAGGATAGGGTGAGATGGAGGCAGATCATTTGCTGTGGCGACCCCTGAAGGGAAAAGCCGAAAGAAAAAGAAGAAGAATTAAGGTATGATTACGGTAATGTCACCTACACGAAGCATTGATTAATAAAGCATTTATACAGCATTTATAAACATTTATAATCATTTGTTTATTTATTTATTTAGTCATTTAAACGTTGATTTATTTATAAGCATTATTTAAAAGCATTTATAAAGCATTCCTGAAGCATTTATAAGCATTTATAAAAGAAGAAGAAGTATTTATAAGGCTCAATTAAGGTATGATTACTGTAATGTCACCTACATGAAACATTGATTAATAAGCCATTTATAAACATTTATTTATTTAAGCATTTATTTAATTATAAGCATTATTTATAAGCATTTATAAAGCATTAATAACGCATTTATAAAGTATTAATAAAGTATTTATAAGGCTCAATTAAGGTATGATTACGGTAATGTGACCTACATGAAGCATTTATAAACATTTATAAGCATTTGTTTATTTATTTAGTGATTTATTTAGTCATTTAAGCTTTTATTTATTTATAAGCATTATTTAAAAGCATTTATAAGGCTCAATTAAGGTATGATTACGGTAATGTCACCTACATGAAACGTTGATTAATAAAGCATTTATAAGCATTTATTTATTTATTGAAGCATTTATTTAATTATACGCATTATTTATAAGCATTTATAAAGCATTTATAAAGAATTAATAAAGTATTTATAAGGCTCAATTAAAGTATGATTACGGTAATGTCACCTACATGAAACATTTAAAAAGCATTTATAAGAATTTATGTAATTACAAGTATTATTTATAAAGCATCAATAAATCATTAATAAATCATTAATAAATCATTAATAAAGCTCAATTAAGGTATGAATACGGTAATGTCACCTACATGAAGCATTGATTGGTTATGATGATACTCAATGCTGAATATTTTGTTTTTACATCCCTGACAGAGACAGAGGAAAGAGTAATACCTTCCGGGGTTCTCCAGCAGACAGCGAGGACCAAGAAAAGCCTGTTAATCCTATACTAAGCTTATTCCTCCACAACAGACTCGAGATTATTCACTATACTTCGATTTATTTGCCTCATTTACTGAATTTGCTATTCAGTTACTTTCACCTGCCTCCATGTGCTTTGCTTCTCCTGTAATCTCCGAGCCTTGAAACCACCGCACTGACTTAATGGGTGCAAACTAATGATCCACGGCTCATTGCTTAACTTCCAGACTCCGAAACGAGACTGTACAGCTGCCGTATGAACACCGCCAACCGTTCGCACTTGTTCATTTGGTAGATGCTTAAATCAAAGCAACAAACGAGCCAGAATCCATTTCAGACAACGGATGGATGCCACAACCATCCATGGTGGCGAGTATTAATGGACAGCATGCAATGTCCCTGCTTTTCAACTGAAGGAGATGACAGCCTTTCCTGTTTCCACTCTCAGAGGGTCAATGAGAGACACTGTAGGTTTGTATGCAAAAATATGTCATAAAATATTTTTGAATTAAACATTTTTAGTAATATTTTATGATAATTATTATCTTGGAGGTTTTATTATTATAAACTTCTTTTGCTTTAGCACAATTTGAATCTCCTCTTACATGTATTTTACACCAGAACCCGGTGGCACAGTGTCCAAAACACGCCCAGTGCCACTCATTCATTCATTTTCTGAACCGCTTATTCCTAATTAGGTTTGCGGGGAGGCTGGCACCCATCCCAACCGAGGTCAGAGTACACCTTGGCCAGCTCGCCAGGCCATCGCAGGGCAGAAACACGCTGACGGTTATGCAGCTCCTCATGTCAGAAGTCAGCAATGGTTCTTTTACATGAACCTCACACCATAGACAGTGGGAGACAATGCCGGCCTTTGATAATCCAGTTAGGTGCACTGGGGTGGGGGTGGGGGGGGGTGGGGGTGGGGGTGGGGGACCAGTGACAACCCGATAAGAGTGGGGCTTGAACCCCCGACCTTTGGATCCAGTGATCCACCTTTACCACCAGGCCACCACTGCTCTAGTGTTGTAGTGCCACTGAATATAATAACAGTATGCATATTTTTGTACAGTATGGTCACGCATGTCAACAAACACAGCAGATTATTCAGTGAAATGTTTTCAAAAACAATCAGTTCATTTAGTTTGCTAATTTTTTTTTTTTTTAATGAAGATGATTGAACTTTTTTGACATTTTACTAATTTTCAGCTCATCACTCGCCAATCGTGTTTTCCATTTTAAAAGCTTGATATTAGTTAAAAAAAAATAAAATAAAATAAAAGATTCCAAACAAGTGTTTTAATAATCCTGTGTTGTTGGTTTGTTTGCCCCTCCTTGATATTCATAATAATACACAATAGAAATTACTGGATTTTTTTTTTTTTTTTTTTTTTTTTTTTACTATATTTTTTATTATGAGCTTTCTAGATAGCAGCCTTCAAAAGTATACTACAGTGGTACCTCACCTTACAATATTACCAGCAAACGAAAAGTCCAGGTTACAAAAAACATTTTCTAAAATTTTTTTGTTTCTGTATACAGAACAAGTTCTCCTTACGAAATGCGCCAAACGCGCCATTCAAACATTCAAACTTGAAACATTCAAATAATGCACGAGCTGCTTTCCCATTGACTATCTTCCAACTATCTTTCCAACATCCCGCCCCGCTGACCTCCCATTGGCAAGGAGGGATGACGCAGCTCCCTCCCATTGACTATCTCCCAACATCTCGCCCCGCTGGCCTCCCACTGGCTAGGAGGGATGATGGAGCTCCCTCCCATTGGCTATTATGGAGCTGCATCTCCCATAATACTTTTCGGGTAAAAGACAGAGTTACTGTTGTTTCATGAGTTTTTTGACTCAGGCTTTTTAACCTTCCATAAACATTTGTAAGATTATAACGCTGCTAATAAGACATGGTCAACACACGCATGTGCACACACACACACACACACACACACACACACACACACACACACACACACACACACACACACACACACACACACACACAGTATGAGTGAAAATAAGAAGCAAGTTCATGGCATGCGGTTGAGTGATATCCCAAAGGAATATGGCCAAACCCGTCTACCATCGGTACAATATTGAAGCAGAAGGAGGTCTTAAAAGGGATACTTTTATCATTTTTAAAGGGTTTAGGGGGTAGTATTGGGGGCATTGGAACAAATCACACGTTTTACATGTAAAATGCGGTTCAATTTACAAAAAAAATCCACATTAAGAAAAAGGCTCTGGAACGGATTAATTTCGTAAGGTGACGTACAACTGTATTCATGTTCTTTCTACGTATTGGTGTACACTGATCAACGAACCCACACATAGGGGGTCATCTCAGTTGGTAGCTTGCTGCAGCATCACAATCGGGCAACGGGTAAAATGTGTAAATTATGAAAGTTTTATCTGCGAGTGAAAATGTCATCAGATTCTTCAATCATTTACTCAGTGCTGCATATACATAATCAGTGCTGCAAACTGGGTTATCTATGGTAATATATGATATATACACAAAACAAATGCAAGAATGTGCAACAAATGCTCCATACTCTGAGACACTTGTATTTTTTTTTGATGTAAAGCAGGTTGATGTGCCTGATATGATGGTATATATTAAATATGCTGAACAATTATGCATTTAGGGGCAGTGGTGGCCTGGTGGTAAAGGTGCTGGAACACTGATCCCAAGGTTGGGGTTCAAGCTCCACTCTCAACCAGTTGTCACTGCCCCCCTCTCCCCCAGTACAGCGAACTGGGTTATCAAAGGCCGGCCATGTCTCTCACTATCTATGGTGTGAGGTTCATGTAAAAGAACCATTGTTGACTTTCGTAAAAAGGCTCTGCATAGCTGTTAGTGTGTTTCTGCCCTGCGATGGCCTGGCGAGCTGTCCAGGGTGTATTCTGATCTCGCCCGGAGTCAGCTGAAATGGGCACCAGCCTCCCTGTGACCCTAATTAGGATTAAGCGGTTCAGAAAATGAATGTCTGAATGAATGAATGCTCACAAATCCCAAATATTGTATACTGTATATCACAATATGCTAGACAGAGATTCTGTGTATGCGCTGTCAGAATTGCGTATATTCCATCCACTATCATGAAATTGTGTGTATTCTTTTGAATAAAAGTGGTTATTGAATAAAGAGACAGTAGACAATATCAATTGCGGTTGATTCTTTTATTCGTTTTCTTTATGAATGAAATAGAAATTGGAAAAAAGTGCACGCTATTGAGAGAGCATTCCAAATACTGGACATCTAAATCTGTCAAGAGGAACATGAAAACAATGTCGCAGTATAGTGTATATATATATATATATATATATATATATATATATATATATATATATATATATATACATTATTGTATTACTGTATTATATTATATTATATATACTGTATTACTGTATATGGGACTACTGTATATATATATATATATATATATATATATATATATATATATATATATATATAGTAATCCCCCACCATATATATATATATATATATACAGTAGTCCCATATACAGTAATACATACGTATATATATACAGTAATCCCCCACCACTTCACATTTCCTACTTCGCGTCCCCGCAATATCGCGGGATTTCCCATCGGGAAATTAAAGAGCGAGAGAGAGAG
This sequence comes from Plotosus lineatus, assembly GCA_024760905.1. NCBI lineage: Eukaryota > Metazoa > Chordata > Actinopteri > Siluriformes > Plotosidae > Plotosus > Plotosus lineatus. The sequence continues at coordinate 7,489,241 of CM045730.1, read as the reverse complement.
AGAGAGAGATTATTCAAAATTCATGCGCACTACATTCAACTACGTTTACCCACCATGCTCTGTTCTCCTGCTTGAATTGAGTGTTCTCTGATTGGCTGTGAATCCAGCAAGCTGATTGGTCGAGATTATATTTCCCAGCATCCAACACACTTTTCCTCACTCATGAGGAGGAATATAACTTTTATTGAGCTCAGGGGAAAACACTGGGGTGTGGAAAAAATTGTGTTCACCGTAGGGGTGAGGGAAAAAAAAAAAAAACCAAAATCACTGCAAAAGTATAACATGGAAACTGGTCAAGCACGGAGCTATAGCATGCTGATGGCTGAGTGGCTTCAGGTGCACTCTCTGGATTTCGCCTGTAGGTAACAGCCACGCCCCTCACCAATGCATGCAGTTGGAGAAAGGGAGCGAGAGTTAAACGCCTGTGAGTTTGGACACCAACATGATATGTACTAAAGCAAAGGCTCTGGAGGCACTGAGGAGCCCCAAACCAAGCACCAATGCCGCCAGTGATTCTGCTTCTCGACGTGGCCATGGATTTATTATTTATAAGGTTTGTTATGCAGTATTTATATATATATATATATATATATATATATATTTATTGTCATTATAAGGTGTATAATTTATTCATATATTAATACGCATTGCCTGTATGACATTAACATGCATAGAACACTTTAAAATTAACTTCTATATAAATTTTATATAATATATAGGTGGGCGGGTGTCTTTAGGAAGTGGCAGAAATAATTTCCTGTTTTTTTGCATTCCACGCGGGAGGGCGGGTCCCCATTAACCACGAAATAAGGGGGATTACTGTATATAAAAAAAAGAAAAAACCCTGAACTTTATTCACATTAAGGTCTAATTGCCAGAGAAATCGATTTGAAATTACCCCATACGTACGTTAGCGTGTCTGTCAGACTCGTTTTGGAAATGTTATCATTGGATTTTTATGGCAAGATTACAGATCTGAAAACATTGAAAGATATTTATTGAAGCAACAAACATTTGCAAATTAGATTTAAGGTTCTACAGGGCAGGCCTCAGTTTGTTTTTCCAAGAACTGTTTAAAAATTTAAAAGCATGTATCATTATGCCTGTCAAACCTAACGGCTGTGTAGCGTGTGCACTGCAAGTACGGGAAAATTTTGTTAATTGCTTCACAGCTGTCTTTCATTGCATCCAGCGAAGACCAGGTCCTGCTGATTGTGCGGAATTGGTTCAGCGGACAAGAAGACGAAGCCAGCAAAGCGCCGTGGAGCACAACCAGGGCACAATGAGACATGGAGGACACTGCCAGCCATCCACTGCATCCTGACCTATCTCCAGCCATCTTGAGTATGTCGTGCCACCGGACTCGGGTAGACCGGGACGGGAGAGTGAGGCTGACGATCTGCGTGACTCTCCGGCACTTAAATCCAAGTCAAGCGCAAGTCGTGACTTCAACCATACCACAGATCATCGATTTGATATGAAGTCATGTTCATCTTCGACTTCAAAGGACAGACAACAACAACAATTTTCATGGGATGCATTACAAAAAATGTGGGTTGTGCCGAATGCATAAAGGGAGCTGAACTTGTTACAGAAAAATCTCCGTTCAGTTTATAGTTTCTGAGCTTAGTTTTGTGAATATAAGCTGAGTTTTTGTCATGTATAAAGACTAGAGTAGTGAATACATTATCCTAGAGATAATTACAGTGGTACCTTGTCTAATGAATTTAATCTGTTTCGATAGCGAGCTCGTAAGCCAAAAAGTTCGTTAGATGAAACAATTATTCCCATAAGAAATAACAGAAACCCAATTAATCTGTTCTAACATCCCACCCAAACTCATATAACCTGCCACAAACATGTATATTTGACCTAATATATTAATGATAAACATGTAAAAACAAGAAATATTTCATAATAATAGTGCATGTACATTAAGTACTTAGGCTCAACAATCCAGAGCAATGGAGAGTGTGGAAAAGAGGTGAAGAAACGTGTGCAGGCAGGCTGGAATGGTTGGAGAAAAATGTCCGGTGTGATGTGCGATAGGAGAGTGTCAGCAAGAATGAAGGGAAAGGTGTACAAGACGGTGTTGAGGCCAGCGATGTTGTATGGATTAGAAACAGTGGCGCTGAGGAAAAGGCAGGAGGCAGAGCTGGAGGTAGCGGAGATGAAAATGTTGAGGTTCTCTCTGGGAGTAACGAGGATGGATAGGATTAGGAATGAGCACATCAGAGGGACAGCCCATGTCAGATGTTTTGGAGACAAAGTCAGAGAGGCTAGATTAAGATGGTTTGGACATGTACAGAGGAGGGATAGTGAGTATATTGGCAGTAGGATGCTGAGGTTGGAACTACCAGGCAGAAGGCCTAGAGGAAGACCAAAGAAGAGATTTTTGGATGTGGTGAAGGAAGACATGAAGGTCGTTGGAGTCAGAAAAGAATATGCGGAGGACAGGGTGAGGTGGAGGCGGATGATTTGCTGTGGCGACCCCTGAAGGGAGCAGCCGAAAGTAAAAGAAGAAGAAGAAGAAGTGCATGTACATTAACATTTATAATAATTGATAATAAATAATAATAAAACAAGAATAAACAATAAGCAATCTCATCCTTCCGATCATCGACTGCGGTGAAGAAGTCATGGGCAGGCAGAAGGTGGTGCGTAACAGAGGATGAAGAGGAGGAGGAGGAGAATTTTGTGCATGTGCATGCTACGAATGCCAGGCAGGAAAGGCTTGTGGTGAGCTCCCACAAGGCCAGTGCTTCTCAAATGGGGGGGGGGGGTGATGCCAGGTGGAAACGTCCCTGGGGAACATGCTTTTTTGTCATACTGTACTAGAAATAAGTGCAATTGCGCATCCACTACAGTAGTTGTCAGTGGCACTCTCATTGTCTCGCTATGGTGTAGGGAAAAAGCTCCGAGCAAATTATATGAAGTGCAGTAAACACTATTTATAGTCGCGTGCAGGGCACTGGGGGGGTCGTGAAATTATTTTTTTTTTTTCTTTCTGGGCGAGGGGGGGGTCCCACAGAAAATAATTGAGTAGCACTGTACAAGGCATTCTGGGAGCATGGTGGAATACACATGGAAGAATACGAGGCTAATCGTATAATAAATCTAAGATTACGAGGCTCCATTTCGAGGAGAGCTCTTAAAGTGAATTTTTGCTTGTTGGATGGAGCAAATATTTGGTGGTTTCGAAGCTCAAATCATGGAAAACTCGTTATAAGGGACACTTGTTAGACGAGGTACCACTGTTTATAGGTAAACTTGGAAATCATAGATTAATATTGCATTATTCATGTTTAGTTTTCATACAGTAATCAATATGAAGAAAATATATCCATATTCCTTTAAAATTCATAAATTTGACAGGGGACTTCAATTCATAACAGCTGTGGGAACCCCAGGCCAAGAAGCAAGCTTGTGTGTGTGTGTGTGTGTGTGTGTGTGTGTGTGTGTGTCGGGGGTTGGTTAACACAGTTTCCCCGCAGCATGCGTGGATCTCCTGTCCCTTCCTGTGCCTTTTGTCCAGTGAAAGATGATATGACAGCAGACCACCAGGGACGGACCTCCCTTCCTGAACAGAGGACTGAAGTCTGTATCGTGTCTTTGCCTAAACTTGGCCCCAAAATTGAGAGTCAGTGTCCAACAGTTGTCGCAGTGCGCCCGCAGTGCAACTTTTTGACCTGTCCTGTTCTCAATCACTGTCAATCGCACCACATGTGCATCCTGCGCCAGATCACCCGGCGCCAGGAGACCCTGACCAGGAGGCAATGGGTGCTGGGCAATGTTTTTGATGTCAGGCTACTTAAGATCCTTTTGCAAACTGATAATGAGCGGGTGTAATTGTCATCATGGTTCTATGTTCTAATCAGCTGTTTTTGAGTGTGAGTGGAAGGGAAGGGCACATTCCTCATGCAGGGGCTCAGTAGGGGCACGTTTTAGGGGTTTGTATTACTCGGGGTCAAAGATTGAGATGGTTTGGACATGTACAGAGGAGGGATAGTGAGTATATTGGCAGTAGGATGCTGAGGTTGGGACTACCAGGCAGAAGGCCTCGAGGAAGACCAAAGAGAAGATTTATGGATGTGGTGAAGGAAGACATGAAGGTCGTTGGAGTCAGAAAAGAAGATGCGGAGGACAGGGTGAGGTGGAGGCGGATGATTTGCTGTGGCGACCCTTGAAGGGAGCAGCCGAAAGTAAAAGAAGAAGTATTACTCGAGGTCAAAAATAAAATAGTATATGTACTTTTGAGACATCACAACAGATAAGTTCTGGTCGAAGGCTGTTGATACAGGAGATCAGACAGTTATGATTAATGGAGGTGAAAGGCAGCAAAACACACATTAAAGAAAATGCTATCCGCCCTCTACTACATACATGAGGTCACAGATCCCCATGATTGACATGGAATTGACAGGACTACAGTATGCCATACCGTCCATCTGGAGAGCAGAACAAATTTTGCAACAGCCTCAAGACTTTTCTCTTGTGTCACGTTGCCACCTTGCCCTTTACAATTTATTTATTTTTTTTTTATGTAGGGCTACAAATTTCCCCGTAACGCTGTATGAATAATAGTCAGCACTACTTTGCTAAGTTTGAAGACCTCAGCGTTGTTGACATTTTAATAGCATGTCTTGGTACAGGAACATTTTAAAGAGGCACGTCTGACCCTACTCCTCGACTCCTACTGCCCTATGGAGACTGTATCCAGCTGAAACCTAACAAACCCGATCCACCTAATGAGTGTCTTCAGGAGCATCTGAATGTTTGAGCCAGGTGGGTTAGATTAGCGTCAGAGTTCAGCCCAGCAGGGTGGCGTGTCCCAGGCAGGCGTGTTTTGAATCATCCACCTTGAAATAGTGTTTTAAAAGGAAGAAATAAACGATATAATGTAAGATTTGTGGGTTAATATTTGAAATGTGCTGCGGCGATTATAAACGCCCTGCTTCACTTAGTGTACAAACGTTAATCCATGGCTGTCATGCAGCCAGCATCTCACGCTGTTCTCTTTCTCTTTGCGTTTTTCTCCCCCCACTTTGCGCTGTTTTCACGCTGACTTTTGAGTGAACGCCTCACCGCAGGGGTGCGCCAACCCGCGCCGTGCTTTCTGATTCATCTTTTCTCTCCTTTTCTCCCTTCCTCCCTCCCCCGGTCTCTCTGTTCCTCTCCTCAGCCAGAAGGTATACAAAGACACTAAAAAGGGCAGAGTCTTATCGGCGCACAGGGAAGGCTCAGACCCTGAAGGCTCTCCCAGCATCACTGCTCATTGAACGCATCAGTAGGGAGCTGGACAGGGCCGAATATTTGTGCTCTTCTAGTCCTCTTCATCGTCTTCATCCTCCTCTTTTCCCCCCACAGAGCTCGGCAGGCCAGCACGGAGCAAGAAGCTGCTGGAATGCCTATAATGTGCTGTGGAAACTGTGACTGGGTTTGATTTAAATGGTTTCAGATGCTCCTCAGGAGGCACCCGGTAGAAAAAAAAAAAAAAAAAACCAGCTGGTAGCCTTTTCCATTGATATGCACAAAAGAGAGGCCTTGGTTCCTCAAGGGAAATAGGGAGGATGAAAACATCCCACAGAAAGGTGACCTATGTGAAGAACTTGCATGTTTACACTTATGGATTATGGCTTGTTTTTTTTTTTTTAATTAGACAATTTCTTGTCTTCTATATGTTTAGAGCAAAGGGAATCCACGCGGATATGGGAAGAGCATGCGATACTGACTTGCACAAACACTGAGCAATAATTTCCTTCCATAATTGTTTACATAAATGGATCTTTGTGGTTTGAAATAATTCTTCAGTTTATCAGAGAAGCAATTATCATGGTAAAGAAAAACACACCGGACCCTTTAGGGGACTAAAAAAATAATTGGTAGCACAACCTCAAGGACTGTGGCAGTGTGGCATAGTGGTTAGCACGTCTGCCTCAGGGGCAGTGGTGGCCAGGAGGTAAGGTGTTGGATCACTGATCCTAACCCTAATGTTGGGGGTTCAAGCCCCACTCTCAACAGGTTGTCACTGCCCCCCTTCCCCCAGTGCAGCTAACTGGGTTAGCAAAGGCCGTCCATGTCTCTCGCTGTCTGTGGTGGGAGGTTCATGTAGAAGAACCAATGCTGACTTTTGACAAGAGTAGCTGCAAAGCCATCAGCGTGGTTTCTCCCTGCGATGACCTGGCGAGCCATCCAGGGTGTACTCTGCCCTTGCCCGGAGTTGGCTGGGATGGGCGCCAGCCTCTCTGTGACCGTAGTCAGGATTAAGTGGTTACAGAAAATGAATGGCTGAATGGAGATCAAAATGTTGAGGTTCTCTTTGGGAGTAACGAGGATGGATAGGATCAGGAATGAGTACATCAGAGGCACAGCACATGTAAGATGTTTTGGAGACAAAGTCAGAGAGGCTAGATTGAGATGGTTTGGACATGTACAGAGGAGGGATAGTCAGTATATTGGCAGTAGGATGCTGAGGTTGGAACTAGCAGGTAGAAGGCCCAGAGGAAGACCAAAGAGGAGATTTATGGATTTAAGGAGGACATGAAGGTAGTTGGTGTAAGAGAAGAAGATGCAGAGGATAGGGTGAGATGGAGGCAGATGATTCGCTGTGGCGACCCCTGAAGGGAACAGCCGAAAGGAAAAGAAGAAGAGTAGGATGAGGAGGCCGATGCATAGTGGCTTAGTGGTTAAGGCTTTGGATTATTAATAAAAAAATCAATGATAATTTTATTATTAATAAACAAGTCAGTAGTTCAAGAAAAAGTACTCTAAGGTACTGCTATTGGGCCCTTGAGCAAGGCCCTTAAATCTCAATTGTATTAATACAAAAAAAGTCACTCTGACCCAAGTTCACGACCACCCCCAGGTCATTGGAGTTATTCGCGTTACACTCTTGTGCTTTACACTCGTGATTTAATTAAGCTAATTTGTTCGGGCATTTCTTCTCAACAGTGGGAAGATCCTCGTGAGATTTGATAAGATAATATTACATGACTTGACTTCATTCACACGACATAATTTAAACTAATCATTAGAATCGTTTTGAAATTCAATTTAGCAGAACAACGAAATCACATTTTGACGAGGGAGGGAATTGTTGGATGCAATCGTATTTCTCTCATATCTGCTCGAACATATATTCCCTTTACTCAGTGTAAGCCAGGGGTGTGAAACTCAAAACTCACACCACTGAATGCGACATCACAAAATTTCTCCGCTACTGGGTTAGGGTGCTGCGCTCGTAATCGGGAGTTTGTGTGTTCAAATCCCAGTTCGACCCCCACCGTGCTAAGAACCCTGGGCAAGGTCTTAACCACAAGTGTTCCTTTGTTCACCCAGCAGTATAAATGGGTACCAGTAAAAATATACTGGGAAGGTAACCTGTGATGGACTTAGCGTCCCATCCAGGAGGAGTTGAACTCCTAGTTGCTTCACACTACGGAAACCAGGGGTTAAGCACTGGCTTGATGAGCCACTATGCTGGGGAAATCCAGAAAGTTCCTTCAAGATGATTACAATTCCATAAAGTTCCACCGAGCTCATCCAGAATTCAGCAAGTTCCCTCAAGATAATCACCATCCAATCTCGCAACCCCCCATGGTCCTCACGATTCTCTTAAATGGTGGAGATCGTGCTCCAGTGTAAACCCGGGGGGGGTTAGAGTGGAATAATCGTTGCACATCCATCTGAAAAGGGGCATGAAATTAAATCTGCGCGGAAAATGATTTGTTTAGGTATTTGCTTCTTTACTTTTCTGACAACACTTGACAGCGATTAGCCTGCTCGCAATCGCAATGACTCGCTCTTTATTTGAAATAGGTTGCTGCCACCTAATGATAATGGTTGATGCAAAGTATATACGATAATCATAGTCTTTTAAACCTCTCGCGGGACACATGAACTGTTGGGTCGGAGGTTGGATTTGATCCGCGTGCCTTGAGTTCAAGAGCTGTGGTGTAAGTTGTTATTATCTGTGTACGCTCAACCAAACGATGTGCCATGATCTCCAGGATTACTGGGTATACGAGCCAGGAGGTCTTAGGCACATTAACGTCCCTACTCTTCTTATTTTCCTTTCGGCTTTTTTCCCTTTCTCGGGAGTCGGGGGGACAGTGACAACCTTGTGGGGACTCGAACCTCCAACCTTAGGATCAGCGATCCTACGCCCTATCCACTAGACCGATACTGCCTTTATTAACGTCCCTACTCTACAATGCATAATTGCACTCACCTTTTGGGTCGGGGGGTAGTACCTGCTTAGCATGATTTGATTCGCCAGGATCGGCAGCAGGATGGTGGATGCTGTTCAATGCTGAAGGACCTCACTTCATAGCTCTTCATGCCGAGACTTGAACTCAAGGCAACTATTATTATCTGTGTTACAATTTTCAAATCGGTGCAGCATGGTGCTGTTGTGATTAGCATGAGTACCTTATACCCCCATTTCACTGGAGCTCGGCGGACGTACGGAAGCAAAAATGTCAGCCGCAAATGTTCCACAATTATTCCCTCATCTTCCGTGTGATTCTGTAGTTATTCCTCAAGACTTCCTCCACTTCCGTATGCTTCCGGCAGGCCAAAATATTCCGTGAGCATGTTCATGGAAAAAAAAAATTCGTGAGTGTTCCGTGGGGTCACTTTGGCGTACTTTGCCGTACTTGTTCCGCACGTGCTGTGAACTTTCCGAGAGTGTAAGAATTTCCACTTTTCCGTAGGATTTTCACCCATTTTCACCCATTTTCCATGTAAAAATGCCGACGCTCTTCTGTAGACTGCGTTCCGCGCCTTTCCGCTACACGATCCTTGCATGCTGTAGTCCAGTGAAATGGGGGTATTACAGCAAGAAGATCCAGGGTTGCACAAGTTTGGAGTTTACATGTTCTCCCCATGCGCATGTCGGTTTCCTCCTGGTGCTCATTGGCTGTTCCAGACTGTCCATATTTGTGAGTGTTTATGTCAATGGTTCGATGTGTGTTGGCACAGGCAATCTGTTCAGGGTGTACCAGAGGTAGTCAGAGGCATGTGAACAGGCTTGAATGTGTTTCAGGAGAAAACTCGTATTCGATTTTGATCTTAAAATCAAAATTCTGCACTTCGGTTGAACATTGTCCTTTTGAGCTAAGGTCACATGGTGAATTTAGAAGTGGATGTGTCCCTAATACAAAGTCTTGTTGACGACCACACAGATAAACAGCACAACGGGCATCGTCACGTCCCCCCGCTGCGCCTCAGTTCTGGGATTCTGCAGGTGTTTCCAGTGCTGTGCTTTGAAGTGGACGAGACTCCTGTGAGGATCGGCGTGTGTTTGGACTTCACTAAACACAAACACAAAAAATGTATTAGCTGTTGAAGAGCCACAGCATAGGAGTCATACCGGATCTGGAGATATTATCAGTAATGATAAAGTGTCCAACCGTTGGGAATGATGATGCCCGAGGAAATTACTTGATGGGACAAGAGAAACATTCCAGCGACTTTGATAGATTGGATGTTGTGGTGCTATTTGGTAAGGAGGCTGGGATCAGGCAGATATTTGCATACAGATCTCTCTCTCTCTCTCTCTTTCGCTCTCTGTCTCTCTGTCCCTTCCTTGCTGAGGGTCAGTCCTGGTACACAGCTGGCATCCTCTTGAGCAGAGTTTATAAACTAACAAGTTTCCAGAGCTCTAGAGGCACCTGAGAAAATAGCAACATCCTCAGAGTAAGAGGCTTTGAAGTCCACCGGAATCATCTGCTCTCGCCTGCGACGGCTCAACAAATAACGACTACATCCATGAAATGTTTCATTAACCATCCAAAGGCATCCACCTTTTATACACATGTGCACTTGGACATACACAATTGGTTACACTGACCTTGTAGCTACAGTTATTGGCTGTTTATGAGGTACCGTACAGCATGTGTGTGTGTGTGTGTGTGTGTGTGTGTGTGTGTGTGTGTAAAAGCTTACGAGCTATAGTGGACACTGTGCATTCTACTCTGGTGTGCCAATATGGAACCAAGATTAAAATTTGGTCAACTTTGAATGATTTGCTGCAAGACCAATAAATATACTGGTAGCATGGTGGCAGCAGGGAGCAGCTCCAGTGGAATTTATTTATTTATTATTTTTGTGGAAACCCCCCCCCCGGTTTTCTCTCCTAAATTCGGTCATATCCATTGCCACCCATTATGTATTTCCTTCCCTATCAAACAACCTCCACCAATCAGCTGGGGCGAAAGTATGTAAGTATGTACACGCCCCCCTCCGTGACATGCAGTGCTGCCACCTTTCTCCTTTCAATCTACCATTTTTGTATAAGCCAGGTGTGTAGGCATATAGGGCGGCCTACACACTCAGCGGGAAAGCGCAATCGGCTCCTTCATAAGAATGAGCTCACAGAGAACTATGATTGGTTGATGATAGCTGTGAGTGACAGGGCAGTGGCCCTAACCTGTATTCGAATGGCACATTGTCGACTGCCGCTCAGGAGCCAGTTCCAGTGGAATTTCTTATAATATTCCCTAAGTGTTATTGGTGTCACTAGATTGTCAAAATGCAACATGTAGTCTAACAAGGACACTTTACAGATACTGCACATGGGGTTGTGTAGGTTAGGGTTAGGTTTCAACCTTTATTGGGTGAAGGCAGAACAGCTTGCCAGACCGTCACAGGGCAACTCACATCTAGGAGCAATTTGGAACAGTCAAGGAGCCTAATATGCATGTCTTTGGGAGGAAACCAGAACACACAGAGGAAACCTGGCAAGAAGCATGTGTAGAACATTCCAACTCCACACAGAAACAACCATGTCCTGGACTTGAACCCAGGACCCTCTTACTATGAGGCAGATATGTTGACCATTATGCCACCATACACACTGAATAACTCACCAGTCCAGCAGGTCCGGTACACACAATCATAGACACTCTCACCTACTGTCAACCCAGATGTTTTGGATGGCGTTTGGCCTTTCACTCTCTGTGCTTACTCTGCTCTGATTGGTGGCCTGAAACCTCCTCCATGCTCAGTGTGCTGGTAGGCAGAATGGAGATGGGCGAAGATACAGCTATGAATGGATGGGAATTGGGTTCAGGTCACCTAATCAGAAGGTTCAGCACATCGTGATGCACTAGTGTGCTCAGATATTGTGTTTGTGGACAGCTCAGATAACCCTGAGGAAAAACCTCAATGTGCGTAAACCCCGTACTTCGATATTCTGGTATCGCCTAACATGGATATTCAATTATAACAACATTTGTATTTGGAAAGTACACTGTCAATTTGCAACAGCCAATTAGTAATTACCAGAAGAAACCCACACAAGCAGAACATACAAACGCCACAAGGAAACGCCCTCGCCAATCCTGGGAATAGATCCCAGGACATTCTTGCTGTGAGGCAGACTTGCTAACCACCACATCACCGTGCTGCCATTTCCTCCCGAAACATTCACCTCCATTCTCTTTTTCTCCTCTGTCTGCCAGTTCTCATTTAATAGCAGTAAGTCTCCAGCTGGATGAAAGGAAACAACAGCAGAGCACCAGGGCTCGTCTTCTGAGAGCTGACGATTTACATGCTGTTTGTAATTCTAAAATCCATTTAAAATTGACATCAGCTACAGATTCATTATTCATTATGATTCCCTTTTTTTCCCAAAGGCATCTTTGAACATACTAATGTTCATCACATTCAGATGAGTTGAAGGATTTCAGAGAATGTGGCTCGTGCCTGCTTTCGCACGCTGAGATCCTTCATGTGCTGTGTGGAGCGTGCTAAGGTGTTGGATGGATTCACTATAGCGCCTTCGCTCAAATTCAGGCCTGGAACATGTACTTGGTGGTTAACATGTCACTGAGCCTGGGGTTTGCTTGCTCCTCCTATGCTTGGTATCCTCTGGGTACTTCGGTTTCCTTCCACAACCAAAGACATGCACACTCAGTTAAATAGCTGGTCTAAATTGCCCCTAGGTGTGGAAAAGAATGTGATTGGTTGTGTGTGTTTGCCATGCAGTGGTCTGGCGAGCTGTTCAGGATGTAGACCATCTTTGCCTTGTGTTTGGCTGAGATAGGCTTCGGCCTTTCAGCAACCCCAGTAGGATTAAGGATTTCTGCTTTATTCTTAATGTAAATACAGCACAGCAAAACCCACTGTCCTTAAAGATAAATACAAACCGGATTCCAAAAAAGTTGGGACACTATACAAATTGTGAATAAAAACTGAATGCAATGATGTGGAAGTGACAGATTTCAATATTTTACTCTGAATAGAACACAGATGACAGGGTCAAAAGTTTAAACTGAGAAAATGTATCATTTTAAGAAAAAATATGTTGATTTTAAATTTCATGGTGTCAACAAATCTCAAAACAGTTGGGACAAAGCCATTTTCACCACTGTGAGGCAACGTCTCGGACCAAGGAGACAAGTTTCTCAAGTTTAGAAATAGGAATGCTGTCCCATTCTTGTCTAATACAGGCCTTGAACTGTTCAAGTGTCTTGGGCCTTCTTTGTTGCACCTTCCTCTTTATGATGCAAAAAATGTTCTCCATAGGTGAAAGATCTGGACTGCCGGCTGGCCATTTCAATACCTGGATCCGTTTCCTACACAGCCATGATGTTGTAATTAATGCTGCGTGTGGTCTAACATTACCATGTTGAAAAATGCAAGGTCTTCTCTGAAAGAGACGATGTCAGTATTGGAGCATATGTTGAGTTAAGTTCTAGAACTTGAATGTACCTTTCTGTGTTGACGATTATGCAAATTAACAGTTCGATGAAAGATTTGGCGAGTCGGTGATTCAGAACCTCAGCTCGACTTGGTCTCTGAATGATTCAGCTGTTTACTATGCGACTCAGACAGAGTTCTGGCTGTAAGATCTGCCTGCTAATCAGTGCGTCACACAGCACTTCTTGAGACTTAACGAGTGATTCTGATGATTTCGTGTGACGATAGGCATTCTATTAGCAAAGTACTGGCAAATCGATTCATTCCATTTGCAAATCGATTTAACTCATTCAATTAAGTAAATCGATTTTTTTGAACAATTCTTTCACGAATTGCCCATTAATGATCCGTGCGTAACTACACTCATAGTTATACTCCAGATTCATCCTGCGGTACCTCACTGGCAATAAACACCAGGGTTCCTGCAATCATTAAATTGCAGAATTATTTAGTTCTATTAGGGTCGCGGGTAGGCTGAAGTCTATGTCCGCCAACACTGGTCGAAGGCGGGGTATACCCTAAACAGTTCGCCAGACCATTTGCAGGGTCAGGACTCAAACCTGGGTGTGATTTGGAGCAGCTAGATAGCCTAATGTGCATGTGTTTGGACTGTGGGAGGAAACCGGCACAGGAAATGAATGAATGAATAAATGAACGAATGAATGATCAGAACACTTGGCATACCATTGAAGATATATATATATATATATATATATTAGTTTTATTTCCTGTTTTAAATTCCTTTTGTTTCCAGACCTCAACTTTTCAGCTTTGAGCTCTATATCGATCGGACTCTTTTACAGATTGTTTCAGCTTGTCTCAAATCCCAATGTTTACAATAACAAGAAGAAGCCGAGGTCTGACTCAGATTCGGTTTGTAAGGCATCTTCGACCATCTCTCTGTTGCAGCACAGACGCTTTGAACGCTTCTTCAGACATGTTAAAATCTATCTTTAAAAAGGATGGATTTCCCCCCTCTGTTCCTCCACCTAAAGCCTCTCACATTCCAGAATATGTATTAGTGCACCAAATGACGCAACGCACACCCCCGGGCCTCAAAGATACCATCAAACACACACACACACACACACACACACACACACACACACACACATACACACACACACACACCTTTTCCTGTATCTTACTTCTTTATTTTTTTTTTTCCCGTTATTAAGAACATCGATCTAACACACGCCACGCTCCTGACATGTGTTCCGGTGAGGATTTACTGTGTTAATGCGAGGATCAATATAGAGTAGGATCACGCCTCTTCTCTTTTCTCACTTCTTTATTCATGTGCATTTTTTTTTCCTCCCAGTGTTTTAGATATTGGAAGAAGAACAGAACAGGACAGGTGCTCCACATTTTTAATGTAGACAGGAGAGGAAGAGAAAGAGACAGTCAGAGCTAATCCATTTTGGAACAATACTTGGTCTATAACGTCCCACGCGTCTCCCTTGGGCTCTGGGGATCGTTTAGAAAAACCCGCCAGCATAAAAGTGGTGGAAACACCTGATTCAAGCTGGTCGTTCTCATGGATTGAAAAGTATATTCTGTTTACTATATAGATATATTGTGTGTATATATATATATATATATATATATATATATATATATATATATATATATATATACAGAAGTTTGTGGGAACCTAATGATCATACGTAGTCTTATAGTGTCCAGTTCAGTTCATTTTTTCATTTTCTGTAACCGCTTAATCATAATTAGGGTTGCAGGGAGGCTGGCACCCATCCCAGCTGACTCCGGACGAGGGCAGAGTACACCCTGGACAGATCGTTAGGCCATTGCAGAGTGGAAACATGCTGACGGCTTTGCAGCTACTCTTGTCGAAAGTCAGAAATGGTTCTTTTACATTAACCTCACCATAGATAGTTAGAGACATGGCAAGCCATTGATAACCCAGTTGGCGACACTGGGGGGACAGTGACAACCTTGTGGAGAGTGGGACTCGAACCCCCAACCTTAGGATCAGCGATCCAGCGCCGTATAACACTAGGCCACCACTGCCCCCTCTTATAGTGTATGGTTCTATTTTTTGGAAGCATACTTCTTCCATTATCACATTGCACACAGCGAGTGCCATGATGGTCTTGTCACAGTGGGTCAGGGTTGAATCAAAAGAACTTGAAATATCTGCACAGAGCCCTGATTGCAACCCAACTGAAAACTACTGAGATGGACTGGAATGCTGATGGCATCCCAGGCTTCCTCACCTGACATCAGGGTCTGATCTCAGTAATGCTCACATGACCGAATGGCTAATCCGAGGTCCCACATAGCCAAAATGACTTCATCATAGATAATTATTTTTCGCCTTCTGCATGACTCCATAAGTGTTTTCGTCAGAAAAGGTGTTAGCCATGGAGCTACCTTGCTTTCTAGGATGGTGTGGCTTCCATTCCTGGATGGAAATGAACCCAGAATGACTCGGTATGTGCCACAGTGTAAAAAAAAAAAGTGAGGAGATAGGACAATCATACTTGGGGCAATATGATGCAATCATGCCTGGTGTTGGTACGTCTGAAGACTTGTTTTTGTGCTTTAAGAAAAGAGAGTATTTGATGAAAGTTAATGTCAATTTGCAAATCACAGCAAGAAGGTCTTGGGTTCGATGCCCATACTCAGGCATTCCGGTGAGAAGTTTGCATGTCCTTCTAGTGCTTGCAAGGGTTTCCTTCAGATACCAGGGGTTTAGCTCAGTTGGTAGAGTGTTCATTTTATCCTCTGGAAGGTTGGAGTTTGAATCTGGCCGCGTCATACCATAAGACATTAAAATTTGGCAGTTGTTGCTTCCTGCTTGGTACTCAGCATCAAAGGATAGAACAACACAATAACTGGTGCTGCACAACAGTGACAGGTGCCCAGAGCACAAATTAAATTTTAATGTATGTAATGTACTTTGACAATAAAGAGTTGTTTGTTGTACTCTGGTTTCCACCCACAGTCCAAAGTCGCGCAGGCTAATTTTCTGTTGCAAATTAGCGGTTTCTGTGAATGTGAGTGTGAATGGTTGCATGTGTGTGTGTTGACCCTCTGATGGTCCAGTGAGCTGTTCGAGGTTGTACCCTTCTTTCGCTCAGCATTGGCTGAGATAGGCTCTAGATGGCCCGTGATCCTACTAGGATTAAACGATTTGGCAAATGAGTGAGTTAGTGAGTGAAAGGCGAAATCATTCAGAGCAGACTGCATGTGATAAATGCCAAAAGTGCATACGCAGACGGGAAAGGAAATAGATGTGAAAAAAGAAAAAGATGATGACAAACCATATGGTGAGCACATGGTAGGTTTGCATACACTGTATGATAAATGAAATATACACACATGGTGTGTAATTTGTCCAAGTCTATCATATCATCATTTAGTATTTTGACAGAAATTTGTGTGTGCAGGCCCGAATATCATCAACTAATCAAATGCATGCAACGTGACTCAAATAGATTGAAACTCGTTTAAAGGAAAAGGAAATACATAGTTCTGTGCACACAGGTGGAAGGATTACTATTACAGCTTCCCAAATCCGAAAAACACTTTTTTTTTTCCGATTTTTTTAACCCACTATACAATCAACAGAGTCGCGGATCCTCACAAGGCCGCTATGTTTAGCGCCATGTCACGTCATCAGGGCGAAGAATCTTTATTACTGAGTTTAGCTGACAGCTAATATTCCAGAAAAGGAAAGACCTTTACTCACTATTAAAGCAAGAAATAAATTCATCGACTTAAAAAAATGAAAAAAAAAAAAGGAAATTAAGAAAGAATAGAGGGAAAAGTTAAGGAAAATGACACCAAACAAACCCAGTTATGCAAAAAAAAAAAAAAAAAAAACCCAAACAAAAACAACACAAAAAAACAACCCAAAACCTCCCATCAAAACGACTTACCTTATGTGAGGTGCATATCTGAGTGCGTGCACGTCTGTGCACGTCTGTAAGTGTGTGTATTTATATATTATTTACATCTTATGCATTATTTTTAATGTTTAATTGTTATTATTAGCATTTATAGCATTGAATATATATTTATCGATATTATATACACTTATACATGTACGTATACATCAGTCATGTGTGTGTGTGGGGGGGGTGATCCTACTTTGCAGATTTCGATGGCTGGGTGGGGATCTTGGTCCCAATTAACCGTGAAAAGTGAGGGCTCCCTGTACATGTAAACTAGCCTGCAATATCTCCGTTAGCATCTTAGCTTCACAACATGGCTCATCAGGCCAGAGCTTGTCCTGGTTTCTGTGGCATGAAGTGATGACAAGCTCAACCCCCATGGAAAGGATACGAGTTCATCACAGGTTATGTTATTAGCTCCCACACACAAAATGGCTCACAACTTATATGAATGTGTTACGTCCATCTGTTCGTCCGTCCGTCCATCACACTTTAGTTTCTGGACTTTTTTTCCGTATTCCGTAAGATAAGTGAAGTTATTTCCTCTGCATTTAACCCATCCAAAGGGAGCACACACACATATACTCAGAGCAGTGGACTGCCACAAACACAGTGGGGTGCCCGGAAAGCAGTTGGGGGTTAGGTGCCTTGATCAAGGGCACTTCAGCCATTTTATGTGGAGCAAGCACCATTTTTCCCCACTGGTTCCACAATCAAACCAGCAAGCTTTTGGTCCCAAAGCCACTTCTCTGACCATTAGGCTACAGCTGTCCCAAAAGTACAAGACATTATTTTATAATTAGTACAAGTGATCCGTCAGCCTCAGAGTTATGGCTCAGCAAATCTCTGCTGCGCCACTGTGCCTACAGAGCACTCCAGGTGGGACGTGAACCCACAAACCCTGGCTTAGGAGGCCAGTGCCTTATTCATTAGGCCACTGGAGCCACATTACTTACTTGCTACGTGTTGAAGCCGGGGCTTTCAAAATTGGAGTGCTTATTCACTACTATGAATGTTAGGATGAGTTTGTGTGTGGGTGACCTTGACCTACTTTTCAAGGTCACAGAGGCAAAACTGTCTAAAGGCTTCTGGGCATTTACTTGCTGTGGGCTAAAACTGGGGCTTTAAATCTTGGGATGCTGGCTCACTAGGAATGCTAGGATGAGTTTATTTCCAAGTGATCTTGACCTATGTTTCAAGGTCACAGGGGCAAAACTATATACAGTGACACCTCGGCGAACGAGTGTCTCTTATAAGGATTTTTCCATGATACACGCTTCAAACCCACCAAAATCTGCTCCATCTAACAAGCAAAAATTCACTTTACGAGCTCTCCTTGAAATGACTTTTCCTGGCCGATTAGCCTCGTATTCTTCCGTGTGTATTCCTCCACGCTCCGAGAATGCCTTGTGTCAGTGCTTATCAATTATTTTCTGTGATACCCCTCTAGGAAGAAAAAAAAACATGTCACGCCCCCAGAACCTCGCACGCAACTATAAATAGTGTTTACTGCACTTCATATCATTTGCTCAGTGCTTTTTCCCGACACAATACCGCGACAATGAGAGCACCACCGCCAACTACTGTAGTGGATGCACAATTACACTTAATTCTAGTACAGTATGGCAAAAAAGCATGTTCCCCAGGGTCATACACACACACCCCTATCATCACACCATGACCCCCCAAGGGGCTAGTTGAGAAGCACTAGCCTTGTGAGAGCTCACCACGAGCCTTTCCTCGCTGGCATTCATAGCGTGCACATGCACAAAAATCTCATCCTCCTCTTCGGCCTCTGCTACGCACCACCTCCTGCCTGCCAACATGGCATCTTCGCCGCAGTTGATGGTTGGAAGGGTTAGTTGATTTATTGTTTATTCTTGTTGTATTATTATTTATTATTAATTATTATTAATGTTAAAGTACATGTATTATTATTATGAAATATTTATTGTTTTTACAGGTTTAGCTTTAATATATTAGGTCAAATATAGTGTTTGTGGCAGGTTATGAGTTTGGGACGGGTTGGAACGGATTAATTGGTTTTCTGTTATTTCTTATGGAGATAAGTGTTTCATCTAACAAACTTTAAATTCGTTATCTGAGGTATAACTGAATTAGGTTTCCAGACCTAATCCAGACTTGCCGCATGCTGAAGCTTTCAAATTTGCTATCCCCCGACAGCCTTTTTTTTTTTTTTTTTTTTTTTTTTTTTTTTAAACTGGTACCCATTCACATTGCTGGGTAGACAGACATACACTTGTAGTTAAGGTGTTTCCTATTGGTGGTTTAATGGGTATTTGATCCCCCTCCCTATCCATCATGAGCCAAACACTCTAACCAGTACACGACTGGCCTAACACGCAGAACCTGAGCAGCATCCACAAAAGTTGCACATACCCACCTCAAATGTGTGGATATACGCTTTTTGATTGGAACTCTGAGAAGGGCGATATCCTTCAGTGGGTCCGGAATTTTTCATCCTGCTTAAACACCCAATAGCTGTGTACAGATGTAGAAAGGAAATTGGAAAGTTCCACCCATACTCACAGTTCCACTGATAATAATGGAAGAGATTGATGCCACAACCAGGTCTGTGTAGTAGCTCGTCAGATGTTTTGATTGGCTGAAATTAGAGCAAGGGTCCTTTCTGATGGTCGCCATGTAATCGCTCCGACCCGCAGTTATCTTGATGTTCCAGGTGGTAAACTTGAAATAGGGATCTTCTCTCTTCCCTGTTGAGCTAAACCATGAGGTCATACTGGACTCCTAGTACAAAAGCCAACCTGTTATGGAAGTATACTCTCCTTATAATAACAGGTTACCTCAAGACCCTCGTAATATGATACTCGGTGCTTAATCAATAGCAGCTCATTCTCTCACTGTTGATTCGTTTCCATTTCCAGGGCTGACAGCTTCACAAAAAGTTCACCCCAACAAATTCAGTGCAACTATCGGAAGTGAATTGTTCTCCTCCCATGTGTTTCTTATTGAAGTAAACTCACTTTATCTTCAGGCACATTTTATTTGCATTACATCTGATTGCTAAGACTAAATGAAAAATTATGGCAAAATGAAAACCGATGCACACAGAGCACCCTAAAAAAAAAAAAGAAAGAAAGAAATCTAGCTCAGGTTTTTCGCCATGCACAGCTTGTGCTTCCATCCCACTAACCGACTCACTCATTAGACACATCATATCTTTAGGTGTATGCACTAGTATATTATAGGTCCAATAGTCTGTTGATGATGGGAACATAACCAATAGGTCTTGCAGGACTTCAACAGACTGACTCACACAAACAAACTCACAATTTGTACGCATTCATGTGTGTGTGTGTGTGTGTGTGTGTGTGTGTGTGTGTGTGTGTGTGTGTGTGTGTGTGTCTGCTGGTTACAGGTGCTACTGTTCTATAAGTATAGTGCTCCCAACATCTGGAGGTCATATCCGCCCACCAGACATCCTGAGCTTCGACTTTCAGTGATTAATAGCATGCGGTAATAAAGTGTGTGTGTGTGTGTGTGTGTGTGTGTGTGTGTGTGTGTGTGTGTGTGTGTGTGTGCGCATGTGGGGAATTTATGCACTTCATGAACTGTGAAAAAAAATTACACATACATAAACATACATATATCATATGCACGTGAGAAAGAGTGAATGAGTTTTTTTTTTTAAGTTATATCCAAATATCAGAAAGAATTTTACTATATGAGGACACGATTCAGCTCACAGTTTGAGTCGTCCAGGTTATAATACTTGTATGACTCCATCTGTTTACAAAAGATCGTCCTTTAATCTTCAACATTATCCACATAACAAGAGAAGCCTCACAGACTTGAAGGAAATTCTTTACCTTTTAGGTGTTACCAAGGACTGACACTGGAGACTCCTTCCAAAAATGCCTTGAAGCACCGGCGTAGTCCATCACATACGTGTACAACTTTCTGGGACATGTAAGGAATACCCTACAACATTCCCTTAATCCTATTAGGGTCGTGGAGAGATTGATGCCTATCCCAGCCAACATTCGGTGAAAGCACTCATGGTACACTCTGAACAGCTCCCCAGAGCGTTGCAGGGCAATAATGCATGCGACCCTTCACACTCACACGCACTCCGAGGGAACAGCCAATCAGCCTAATGTGCAAGGGGGCAGTGGTGGCCCAGTGGTAAAAGTGCTGGCTCACTGATCCTAAGGTTGTGGGTTCAAGCCCCACTATCAACGGGTTGTCACTGACCCCCTTGTGCACGAACTGGGTTATCAGAGGTCGGCCATGTCGCTCACTGTCTATGGTGTGAGGTTCATGTAAAAAAAAACATTGCTGACTTTCACCAAGAGGAGCTGCAAAGCCGTCAGCGTGTTTCTGCCTTGCGATGAAATAGCGAGATGTCCAGGGTGTACTCTGCCCTTGCCCGTGGTTGGCTGAGACAGGCACCAGCCTCCCCATGACCCCAATTAGGCTTAAGCAGTTCAGAAAATGAATGAATGAATGGATGAATGCATGTCTTTGGACTGCAAGAGAAAACTGGAGTACCTGGAGGTGATCAGGCAAGCACAGGGAGAACATGCATCCTTCAAGCACCCAAGGCCAGGACTCGAACCCAGAACCTTCTTTCTGTGAGGCGGCTATGCTAAGCACTATACTATGCTATACGAATTTCATACGTTTTAGGTCATGTAATACGATTCGATTCTTACAGTACTGAGAGGTTTGCCCTACAGTGGACTCACTGGACTTCTTTATATTCACTTGAATGACACCATTGCAAGCTGTGTGGCGATTGCATGGCACCACAGGAACGTCATATGAGGATTTTTTTTTATTTTTATCTTGCAGCAGTCATATTACTTTCATATGAACTTCGTACAGCTTAAATCACTCAGTCACTCACTCATTCACTAGGATCACAGGGAGACTGAACCCTATCTCAACCAACACTGGGTGAAAGCGGGGTACACCTTGAACAGCTCACGTTAACACATGCAACCTTTCACACTCACAATCACATCTCGGATCAGTTTGGAGCAGCCAGTTCGGCTAACATGCATGTCTTTGGATTGTGAGAGGAAAATGCCCTATGAAGGGACTCGAACCCACAACCTTCTTTCTGTGAGTTGGACGTGTTTATCACTATACGGCTGCGTCACCCTGCTCCATTCAATTTATTTTACAACTGCAATGCTAACATAAACATTGTTAATACCAATAGCAACACAAACTCACCACCCCGATCAGGACTGACGGAGGATCAGTGGTTCTCGTGGCGTAGTGGTCAGAAGGTTGTGTGTTCAAATCCCAGTTAGACCCCCACTGTGCTAAGACCCCTGGGCAAGGTCATAACCACATGAATGCCTCTGTTCATGCATCGGTATAAATGGGTACCAGTAAAAATATACTGGGAAGGTAACCTGTGATGGACTGGCGTCCCATCCAGGAGGACTTGAATTCCTGGTAGCTTGACGCTACAGAAACCGGAAATAAGCACCAGCCTGCTGAGCCACTTGGCTCAGAGTGTAAAAAGTCCAACCAACTACCTACATAGTCCTAATTGGGGTCATGGGGAGGCTGGCGCCCATCTCAGCCGACTAGGGGCGAGGGCGAGGTAGACCCTGAACAGCTCACCAGGCCATTGCATCACACAACCATTCTTACTCCCATTCACACCTGGGGGTGGCCTGGAACAGCCAAAAACTACTGTGCATGTTTTTGGACTTTGGGAGGACACCAGGAGGAAACCCACACAAGCACATGGAGAACATGCAAACTCCACACAGAAACAACCAAGTTAGGAATCAACCCCAGGACCTTCTTGCTGTGAGGTGGATGTGCTAACCACGACTCCACCGTGCAACCTCCACAGCCCAACCATTCAACATCTAATACCCATGCTCTTCTGGTTCTTCCCCTTCTGTAGGTGCCTTCCACTTTGCCTTGTATGATGAGTTTCTCAAGTCCTTCATGTCGTACAACGTGGACGACGTGGCTCCGTAATTCGCTTGGTGGCAGCGCCGGGGCCCTGACACCGACAGTGTTATGTATTGTATATTTTCTCTGACACTAAATTGGTCTGGGCATTGTTTTGATGTCTAACGTCTCACATCATCACCATCATATAAATCTGCCCAATCAGAAATAAACGGAACTTTAAAGAGCTGTCATGCTGTAACTCGGCCCCAAAAGTCAAAACCCAAACACACGTCACCCAAAATCCACATCGGTTAACTTCAATCTCAAAATGGACGAACATGGTTTAACTTCTACAGCTGATGCCTATTTTGTGTAGATTTGTGTTAGATGTCATTCAGGGCTTTCCAGGTGTCACGTAGATATACGATCACGCATTGAGAAATATTATATACGCCTGTAAGCTCTACCACATGTACCTCTCAAAAACAGAGCCCTGTACATGTATGATTTCAATCATAGTTAGTTTCTATTGGTTTTCCTTGAGGAATGTATACTATCCTCACACCATCTCACCTCGCCACACCCGCCTCTCTCCTTACCGCAATTTTTCTCTTTTCATCGCCATCGCTCTCTCAGTAGCTGTTATGTGATCGATATATTCAGCATCTTGTGGCGATAAAAGTCCCCACAATGACGGAAGTACAGTGTGTGTGTGTGTGTGTGTGTGTGTGTGTGTGTGTGTGTGTGTGTGTGTGTGTGTGTGTGTGTGTGTGATCAATGTATTCATCAACTTGCAGAGATGCAAGCTCCCTCAATGATAGAAATACAGTAGGCCCCGCCCATTCGCGGTTCGGCGGTCATGTCCCCGCATACTCGTGGATCAGTAGCAAACCCGGAAGTTACTGGAATGTGATACAAATTTCGCCAATGGCTGAGAGTTTTTGTTTCTCCCTCCTGCTGATTGGGTGCAGATGATGTATACACCTCTTATATTCTCCTTCGCGCACATGTCATCAACGTGATTGCCTGAATTGTGAATTCACGTTTTTTTTTGTTTTTTTTTGTGTGTGTGTGTATGTGTGTGTGTGTGTGTGTGTGTGTGTGTGTGTGTGTTTAATGATTATTTAATCCCTATGATGTCACTCAAACTCCCTACATCTTCTCTAGCTTCTGGTAAGCTATTTATACATAAATATTATCACAGTACAAAATTAAAAAGTTTTTACTTAATCGTTACTACATTGTACTGCATTATTACTGTATTAATGAGTAAGACTGGATATAGAACGAGTTTAGCAAGCAGATTTTAATGCATGTAATATCAAACATAGGGTTTTAAAACCGCGTCAATAACTTGCGGATTTTCAGGATCCACAGGAAGGGGTGGAACCAAACCATCGGCGAATAACGGGAGGCTCTTTTGTGTATCGTGTTTATAAGTTCAGAAAAATTCACATTTTGGCAGCTGCCCGCCAACCACCACCACCACCCACCCACCACCACCCACCACCACCACCACCACCACCACCCACCACCACCACCACCCACCACCACCACCACCCACCACCACCACCCACCACCACCACCCACCACCACCACCACCACCCACCACCACCACCCACCACCACCACCACCCACCACCACCACCCACCACCACCACCACCCACCACCACCACCACCCACCACCACCACCCACCACCACTGTATACATCCACAAAGGAAATTGTTGCCCCCTCATTTAACCCATTGAAGGTGAGCATACACACACTCATGTTAATAGTACATAAAGGAACTAACTGAATTTGAAGGTGAAGACATGGTTTAAATCCTAAGGTTGGGGGTTCAAGCCTCATTCTCAGTGGATTTCCACTGGTCCCCCAGTGCTCTAACTGGATTATCAAAGACAAGCCATGTCTCTCACTGTCTGTGGTGAGAGGTTCATGTAAAAGAACCATTGCTGACTTTCGACAAGAGTAGCTGCATCGCCGTCTGCGTGTTTCTGCCCTGCGATGGCCTGGTGAGCCATCCAGGGTGTACTCTGCCCTCACCCAGAGTCGGCTGGGATGGGCACCAGCCTCCTCGCGACCCTAAATAGGATTAAGCGTTTCAGAAAATGAATGAATGAATATAGAAATGCTATAGCAGAGCCTGGGAATCAAACCCAGGACCTTCTTGCTATAATGCAGATGTGCTCACCACAGTATTGATGACAGTTTGTTTTTCTTAATTTTCTCAATGCAGATGTCTCTGTTCTGCTCGATGATAAACTCTTTAGCTACTGTTAACATTCACCATTTAGATACAGTAAAATTCCCAGCAGCAGTGTTCTAGTAATCACATACACCATAACTAATGGAGCAGCCATGTAAGTGAATTTGTCTTTGTTAGACCATTCCAGTATAATTATCCCAGAGTGGGAAAAAGGGAATGAGGTAGCGTAAAGACTTGCCTGGAGCAAGAGGAACCCCACCACGAGAGCATTTTCCTCCTCCTCTCTCTCTCTCTCTCTCTCTCATGTTCTCAGCCTTCACTCAGTCTACTCAGAAGTGAATCTTGAGTGAATTTGAATTTCTGAATTCATGACAGACCCGTAGTGTTTAATGCAGACTACTATCAAAACCCGACCATGGAGTTACAGTAGGTACGTCACACTTTGTTAGGATGTGACACATGTTTCCATATCCATACTTAAAGAGAAAGCTTGTATACATCATACACATCTTTGCACATTAAACTACACTATTGTTATTACAACCCCTTTGAGACGGAACAAAGTCATAAATCCACACACACAGACGTGTCGTAGCATGAAAAATGATAAATACGGACGTTGTTTGCATACGAATCAACAGTGGTTTGTAAGCATTCGTTGCTATAAACGAGATGTGAACATCAGCTCATATTATTATTAACTAAGTTAATTTTCGGGTTAATCCTAAACAATTAGGGTCACGGGTTGGTTGGTGCCTATCTCAGCCGTCTTTGGCTGAACGCAGGGTACAACCTGAACAGCTCATCAGGCCATTGCAGGGTATATGTGTAAAGGTGCCTAGTTTTATTTTATTCAGAGGTTCAGTAGTTCATAACTGATTGCAAGTTTAATATCTGTATAATGTTGTTTGTGTTGTTATCCTGCCTTGAATGAACTGACAATTTCATGTCCTGTTATCGTGAATTCGCACACTCGCAAAAGTGAAACAGTAGTCTTTTCAGACAGGTAAATGAACCCTATGTAACGGGAGCTGGGGGCTTGTTGGTTAAGGCAATGGGTTACTGATCTGAAGGCTGGGGGTTCAAGCTCCAATACCACCACAGTTAAGCTTTTGAACAAAAGGCCTTTAATGCTCAGGTGTATTTAAAAATATATAACTGTAAGTTACTTTAGACAAGAGTGTCTGTCAAGTAATGTAATAGATATTAGCTGGTTGCAGCTTCTAAAAATGTAAGTAAAAACCACCTGATAATGAAAATACAGGGATCCCTCACTTTCCGCAGTTAATGGGGACCAAGACACCCCCCGCGATCACCGATTTTCACAAAGTAGGATCGACCCCCCCCCGACTGATGTTTATGTACATGTAGGTAGGTAAGGTAAGTCCGTTGGGTTTTTACACCCGAGCCTAGCGGCTCATCAGGCCGGTGCTTATCCCCGGTTTCCATAGCGTGAAGCAACCAGGAGTTCAACTCCCCCTGGATGGGACGCTAGTCCATCGCAGGTTACCTTCCCAGTATGTTTTTACTGGTACCCATTTATACTGCTGGGTGAACAGAGGCACACTTGTGGTTGAGACCTTGCCCAGGGGTCTTAGCACAGTGGGGGTTTCAGTGGGATTTGAACTCACAACCTCCCGATCATGTGCACGGCACTCTAACCACTACACCACCAGCCCCACTATGTACATGTATATGTGTATATATTATCAATACATGCATATTCATCAGTTCAGTTCATTTTCTGTAACCACTTAATCCTAATTTGGGTCACGGGGAGGCTGGTGCCCATCCCAGCCAATTTCGGGCGAGGGCAGAGTACACCCCGGACAGCTCGCCAGGCCATCGCAGGGCTGAAACACGTTGACGGCTTTGCAGCTACTCTTTACGAAAGTCAGCAATGGTTCTTTTAAATTCCTCACACCATAGACAGTGAGAGACATGGCTGGTCTTTCATAACCCAGTTAGCTGCACTGGCGGGGACAGTGACAACCTTGT
>CM045730.1:7327500-7457500 GCA_024760905.1 Plotosus lineatus | reverse complement strand
CAACGATGCAACTGGTGAACACGATAGTGTCTGCTGCAAAGTGGTGGGGATTCTCAGTGAATCTAGCTTGACATCAACGAGTTCAACAGGATTTCTTGAATACATTGCCAAAGCACCCATTGTGCTAGACAGAGACTAAAAGATAAGACATTGAGTTGGAAAGCAATCCCCAAAAATACAAACATCTGTGTTCCAGACCATTGGAAGAAGGATAAACATATCCCATTCTTGTGGTTGCAAAACGATTGATAGATTATTGATGTGACGTGCAAGTGTTAAAGGTAGGTCTCTGGCCTGGGGCAACCTGCTCATACATATTCCTGTTAGCTAAGGTAATTCTTTAATGCATATCCTCGGAATAGTCCGAGATTGTGGTACAGTGGCAGGCGTCCAGTCCAATGTGGGTCAGTGCCATTTTGATAGTGCCTGTCATACACTGTTCACATCCTGCCAATTGTGGATGCTAATCTGTACAGGCTGCTAAGGGTGGAGTTTATTATTGCTCAGACAGTGGAAATATCTCCTGGAAGTCTCATCCAGAAATATCTCCCTGATGTTCCTCCAGTTTTGAGTCAGATTTGATTCAGCCACTTTGGCATTCATGTTGGAATTAGCATCACTGTGAATTTCAACGTCAAAGCAGATACTATAGCGCTGGAGGGTTGTTGTTTTTTTGTTTGTTTGTTTGGTTGGGTTTTTTTGTTCTGTTTTGTTTTTTGGTATCCGTGGAGCTTAGACACTGCTCACTACTTTTATGCATGAATCCTGCACCAAGGTTAATTGTACACTCTGAGTCAGAGTTGTTAACTTTGTCACTAAGTATGATGCCCATCAGAATGATGGAGAACTCTAAACTCTAGGTCCTTTGGATGCGGTAACTGAATTAGCAGAGAGCTGGAAGGCCAAGGAAAGTCACGTTTTTCCTGGACAAGAGGATGGAACCCAATTCAAGCTAGTAGGAGATGATAAGACTAACACCATGTTGGGCAGTAGGTTATTTGAAACTCCAGTCCCTGTAACTGCTACACAGATAGCACCTAGATTTTCTTGAGGTCAAAAGTTCCTAAGATAGAAAAGAAATGGAAGGATGACCTCATGACAACAGAAGAGAAGATTAGGTGTCAAAGCGGTTCTTACCACATCTCCTGGTTAGAATGGGTTGAATACTCACTCGCCTCGGTTTTAAAAAAGGATTAATGACTCCCAAGGATAGAAATTTGTACAAAATCCAAGAGAAAAACCATTGATTTATTCTATCATTTGCTAAAACCACTTTATCCTACCAGGGTCACCAATCTCAGCCAACACAGTACAAAGGCAGTACGGAGACAGCTTACCGATTCATGGCAGGGCAATACACACACATTCACACCTACATCCACCCCTATGCCCAATTTGACACAACCAATTAGCTTAATGTGCCTGTCTGTAGAAGAAACCCATGCAAAAGCATGGAGAAAATGTAAGAGCTCCATACAGAAACACCCTTGCCGTGACCCTGAACTCTGGGCCTTCTTTCTATTATCATGCATTTTGTAAACTGCTTTATCCTTACTGGGGTGGCTAGATTTTAGCATCCATCTCAGCCGACTCTGGGCAAGGGCAGAAACCCTTGTGAACTAACCAGGCCATCACAGGCAAGTTGCAGACTCATGGCTATGCAGCCCACTTTTGACAAAAGTCAGCAATGGTTCTTTTACATGCCCCCCCCCCCCCCCTAGACAGCAAGAGACATGGCTGGCCTTTGATAACCCAGTTAGTTGAACAGCAGTGACAACCCTTGACAATAGGGCTTGAACCCCTCAACCTTGGGATAGGTAACCCAGGTCCTTAGCACAGGGCCACCAATGCAACTTCTTTCAATTAAGGACATATTAATGACTAAACCACTGTGCCACTTGTGTAGATCAATTGAAAATTTAAACTTAGGAGTCATCAGGAAGTTCTACTTCCAGCATTGGCCAACTCAGCAAGCTTCCTTGCCATCAAAGCTGATGTCACTACTAATGTTATAGAATATGGATCCATTGTAGCTTGACCACTTAGGCCGAGCTCGGCCTCACTGCAAGAAGGTCCTGGATATGAATCCAGGGCTCAGTTGTTACTGTGAGGAGTTTGCATGTTCCCTCTATGTTTGTGTGGGCTTCTTCTGGTTACACCATTTTCCTCCCACAGTCCATAGACATGTACAGTACATGTGAATGTAAGAGTAAAATGTGTGTGTATTTTCACCTTTTGATCGTCTAACAAACTGTTCATAGTGCCTTCACCCAGTTTCAGCTGAGATAGGCTTCAACCCCCCCCCCCCTTAATGAGTATAGCTAGGTCAATATTCCTACATTCCAGGTCTCTCTCTCTCACTCTCGATTTATATATATATATATATATATATATATATATATATATATATATATATACACACAGGGATCCCTCATTTTCCGCAGTTAATTGGGACCGAGATCCCCACGCGACCATCGAAATCCATGAAGTAGGATCACCCCCCCCCCACTGATATATACATACATGTATATGTATATAATATCAATAAATACATATTCAATGCTATAAATGTTTATATTAACAATTAAACATTAAAAAAATAACATAAGATGTAAATAAAATATAAATACACATATACATGCAGGTGGTATTGCATGAGAAGAAGACAATACACATACACACAGATGCAACAGTGTATAAGTAGTTTTGATTGGAGATTTTGGGTTGTTGTTTTTTTTTGTTTGTTTTGTGTTTGTTTAGGGTTTTTTTTTTTTTGCATATTTGGCCTTGTTTTTGTGGCATTGTCCTTAACTTTTTCCCATTTTGTTCCTTAATTTCAATTTAATTTTGATCAGTCTCTGTAACTGTAAAATGAGGCGTTCACTGTCTGTGAAAGTGAGTTTACACGGTATTTCAAACCTCCCTGCCGCTGGGGAATGTCTATAATGTTCATCAGTAACAACACATTTGATTGTTCCGTCGTGCTTTAAAAAACAGGAAAATATTTTGCTGTGTTCTCTTCGTAAATGTCCAACAACCAACTGCTCCTCAAAACTATGGGATGCTCTGAATCAATGCAGCGATGAGCCAAATATGGACCTATCACAGTGATGATGAGGATTTTTCACCCGATTCTCCTGCTCACTAACTTTATAAATTTAAAGACGTTCCTGGCCATGTGTTTTTGTTTATGTTCGTGTTGATTGGTTCAACGTGCCATGTGCTAAAGTTGACATTGGAAAATGTTTAAAGGAACAGCCCCAGGAGGAAAAAGTAAGGGATCTTGTTTTTTTAATTTATGCTGTTTTTCTGTTTATTTTCAGCTTTCATGTAAATAGTTTGGTTGATGCCAAAAAATTAATAACAGAAATACCAGTAAAACTCTTTTATTGTTCTGTTATTGTTTATGTTTTTTATGTATGAGCCCTGCTGGGGAAATGACTTTTCCAGGCCGATGAGCCTTGTATTCTTCCGCGTGTATTCCTCCGTGCTCTGAGAACGCCTTGTACAGTGCTTCACAATTATTTTCTGTGATGCCCCTACAGGAAGAAAAAAAAACATTTCACCCCCTCCCCCCAGTGCCCCGCATGCAACTATAAATAGTGTTTACTGCATATCGTTTGCTTGGTGTTTTTTCCCGACAACATAGTGTGACAATGAGAGCGCTATGGTGTAGGGAAAAAGCACCATAGCACGACAATGAGCGCACCACTGCCAACTACTGTACTGCATGCGCAATTGCACTTAATTCTAGAACAGTATGGCAAAAAAGCTTGTTCCTCAGGGTCACCTCCCCCCCCATCACACCCTTGGGGGCGTGCCCCTCTATTTGAGAAGCACTGGCCTTGTGGGAGTTCACCACAGCCTATCCTCGCTGGCATTTGTAGTGTGCACATGCAAAAAAATTCTCCTCTTCCTCTGTTACTCATCATCTCATGCGTGCCCACGTGACATCCTGACATGTGACAGCCGCAGTCAATGATCGGAAGTTAACTTATTGATTATTCTTGTTTTATTATTACTATTATTGATTATTAATTATTATTAAGGTAAATGTACATGGGGCAGTGTTGGTTTAGTGGATAGGGCGCAGGATCGGTGATCCTAAGGTTGGGGGTTCGAGTCCCCACAAGGTTGTCACTGTCCGCTCAGTGCAGCTAACTGGGTTATCAAAGGCGGGCCATGTCCCTCACTGTCTATGGTGAGAGGTTTATGTAAAAGAACCGTTGCTGACTTTCGTAAAGAGTAGCTGCAAAGCCGTCAGCGTGTTTCTGTCCCTTGCTAAAGGGTTGTGACAGGAAGGGCATCCGACGTAAAAACCTATGTGCAAATCAGATGATTCGCTGTGGCGACTCCTGACAAATGGAAAAAGCCGAAAGGAAGAAAGAAATTAAGGTAAATGTACATGTTTTATTATGATGAAATATTTATTGTTTTTACAGGTTTTTTGATATATTAGGTCAAATATACATGTTAGTGGCAGGTTATATGAGTTTAGAAGGGGTTGGAATGGATTAATTGGTTTTCTGTTATTTCTTATGGGAATAATTGTTTTATCTAACAAACTTTTTGACTTACCAACTTGCCCTTAAAATGGATTAAATTTGTAGGTCAAGGTACCACTGTATACAAAATCTAAATCACAAGTTAACTTTTGAAAAATGGAAAGTGAACCATATCTACCATCTTTTATTTATTTACTTTTTTACATCCAGCATGGTTGCTGGACACTTTCAAGTTTACTACAGGCATGTGATCACATACCCCGATCACCTTGAATGGGGATATTGTCAGGAGGTGGAAGGAATATTTTGAGAACCTCCTCAAATCCCACCAGCATGCCCTCCATAGATATAAAAGACCTTAGGGGTTTGGGTGGGGGTCCACCCATCACTAGGGCTGAGGTCGCCGAGGTAGTCAAGAAGCTCTTCTGTGGCCAGGCTCAGCAGGTGCATGAGATCCGCTCTGAATATTTCAGGGCTCTGGAAGTTGTAGGCCTGTCTTGCTTGACATGTCTCTGCAACATTGTGTGGTCATCGTTGGCCGTGCCTCTGGATTGGTAAACCGAGGTTTTAATTCTCCTTTTTAAAAAGCCATCCCAGAGGGTGTTCCAAGTACCATGGGATCACACTCCTCAGGCTAGCCATGAAAGGGGCTATGCAAGGGGGGGACTGGAGATGAGGATCCAACCGATGGTTGAACCTCGGCTTCAGGAGGAACAATGTGGTTTTCATCCTGGACACCTCTCGATCAACTCAATACACTGTACACGATCCTGAAGGTGGTCTGGGAGTTAGGTCAATCTGTCCACATGTGTTTTGTGGATTTAGAAACGGCTTTCCATGTCCTTCGGGCTATCTTGTGGGGCGTGCTCCAGGAGTACGGTGTACCGGACTCAATGCTACGGGCCATTGGATCTCTGTATCACTTGGAGCCAGAGTTTGGTCCGTATTACGTAACAACAGGATGAATTTATTTTTGGTGTGAAGTGATTGGAGTCCACCAACGCTGTCCATGGTCACCGATTCTGTTCATAATTTTTATGGACAGAGTCTCAAAGCTCAATCGTTATGTTGAGGGGTTCAGGTTTGGTGGCCATAGGATCTTGTCTCCGCTTTTTGTTGATGATGTTGTATTTTTGGCTTCATCAATCTAGGACGTCCAGCTTTCATAGGAAAGATTCGCAGTCGAGTGCGAAGCGGCAACGATGAGAATCAGCATCTCTGAGTCTGAAGCTTTGGTTCTCAGCAGGAAAAATCTGGAATGCACCCTCCAGGTCTGGAACGAGGTCCTGCCCCAAGTGGAGGAGTTCAAGTATCTCCGGGTCTTGTTCACGAGTCAGGGAAAGATGGAGCAGTAGATCGGCAGGCGGATCGCTTCAGCTTCTGCCTGAGGACGGGAAGACTTGTATGAGTCACAATTAAAATCTGTAGATTTAGATGTAGAATTAAACAGGCCATTATAATGATCTACAGCCTCACACTTTATATGCTTACTGTGTATTAATATGATATTGTGATACTAGATTTATGACTTTCACAGAATGAAAGGCGGAGCTTAGCAGGAGCTTAGCAATGCTAGCAAGTTGACAAATCACAGTTATTGTGTACTGGATCTGTCTACATGCTGTTGTAGAACATAAACTGACCTTAATAACTCTCACACCACCTGGTACTAGATGCAGTAGTTGGCTCCATCTGGTTTTATTCCTTCCTTATAAAACACTGCAATTCACATAGATCTCTATAGACCATGAAAGAACTAGTTCATCCGAAAAACTTACAAAAGTACTCAGCAAGCCAACATGTGTGGTGTCTGTGGTTTGCATCTTGAGCTCTGCTTGGACCTACATGGTAATGTAGCTATCAAGTAAGGAAAGCTTACAGGCTCTAGTTTATCATCATGCAAACTGTAGGCTTAAATTATCACATGCTCGCCTCAAACCACAATGAGTTGCTCAGTAATGTCTCTCATGTGGTTCTGACTTCTATAAAAATGGACAAAGGGATGTTGTCTGTCTAAAACAATCAGAGTAGACATCTCAAAACCAGAAGCAATGTCTTTCTCGAGACATGCTGTACAATATTGAGCTCTCTCTCTCTCTCTCTCTCTCTCTCTCTCTCGCTCACACACACACACACACACACACACACACACACACACACACACACACACACACAAGTGGCTTATATCTTTTATTATTATACACTACATAGAAATGTCAAGGGCAGTCGTGGCCCAATGGTAAAGTGCTGGATTACCGAACCAAGGTTGGGAGTTCAAGCCCCACTGTCAACAGTTGTCATTGCTGCCCCCGACGCCCCCCCCCCCACACACACACACACACACACACACAAGTGCAGCTAACTGGGTTATCAAAAGCTAGCCATGTCTCTGACTGTCTGACTGTCTGTGGGGCGAGGCTGTAAAAGAACCATTGCTGACTTTTGTCAAGAGTAGCTGCATAACCGTCAGCGTGTTTCTTCCCTTCGATGACCTGGTGTGCTGTCCAGGGTCAGCTGTCGGCTGAGATGGGCACCTGCCTCCCCATGACCACAATTAGGATTAAGCAGTTAAGACAATTAATGAATGGAAATGCAAACAAAAGCTTGATTTTTTTTTATGGTTTATCATTACATTTTAAAGATGATACTGATGATTGAGATAAATCGTGAGTGTCTGTCATTTTGAGTCATGTATCATTAAATTAGATTTTTTTTTGTTATTTATTTCCCAGACAATCTACCTACCAGATTGCGGATTTCCTTTCTAGTATTACATACACTAATAGATATTATTCCAGGTGAATAATGCTAGGATGGACCAACACTTGCGGTTTGTGGCGGTCACAGATTCTGAAATTGTAAAAATTCAATAAAATGCCATCCAGAGAAATGCAAAGAAAGAACGTACCTGTAGCTATGGTGGAATAGTGGTGACCACATGCACCTCACAGTACGACGGTCCTGGGGCTTTTCTGTGTGTAGTTTGCATCTTCACCCCGTACTTGTGTGGGCTTTTCCTGGATACTCTGGTTTCCTCCCACAGTAAGTACAATGACATGCACATTAGGTTAACTGTCTGTTCCAAGTTGCCACGAGGTGTGAGTGTGAGTTTGAATGGTTACGTGTGTTACTCTGCAAAACTCTGGCAAGCTGTTCAGGGTGTACTCCAACTTCGTACAGTATCGACTTGAGGTAGGCTCCATGACCGTAATAGGAGTAAGGAGTGATTGAGTGATTTTGAAGGTTAAAAACCCCCCCACTTTTTTTCAAACTTTTTTTCAATGTGTTTCAGAAGACCATGAATGGGCAGCCGTGGCCTGGTGGTAAAAAGTGCTGGATCACTGATCCTAAGATTTGGGGTTCAAGCTCTACTCTCAGCAAGTTGACACTGTCCCCGCAGTGCCGCAAACTGGGTTATCAAATGCCGGCCATGTCTCTCACTGTCTATGGTGTGAGGTTCATGTGAAAGGACCATTGCTGACTTTCGACAAGAGTAGCCGCATAGCCGTCAGTGTGTTTCTGCCCTGCGATAGCCTGGCGAGCTGTCTAGGGTGTACTCTGCCCTAGCCCGAAGTCGGCTAGGATGGGCGTCATCCTCCCCGTGACCATAATTAGGATGAAACGGTTACAGAAAATGTGGATCAATCAACAAGATGATCATCACCAACCTTTAAAAATGGGGCCATAAAAATCTCGTTTTGGTTTGCTTTTCTTAAGTTTCCACATAGTATATACTAAAAGTTTAAATGAGGTCGTCACGGCAGGATGGTGGACACAGGATGCATGTGCAGATAAGGAGCTGAGTAATTACGGTAAAAACTAAAGGAAACAACGAAGCAGGAGGCCAAAGCAACTTCAACAGATCTGAAGTTCAGAGAAATACAAAGCAGGCTGAGCATGAACTAAGACAATGGAACAGGTACAAGGCTCAACAACAGTAGAGACATAACATAACAAACGTGGAATGAAAATATGCCTCAATAAACAAAACACAACAATTGACACAAATAAAACTCTGCAGCGGTTTCGCCAAATGGAAAATACGACAATATACGTCGTAGTGCGACCTTAAACTTATTCACCAAAGAAACGAAGCCTTGTGCACCATATTATTGTAACATGGACGCCGAGACTGGGCGAGGTGGGGTACACCCATACACAGGGCCAGCACCCCCCCCCCCCCCCCCAACCGTTTACGTTCACTCACCTAGCTTGAAGCAACAAATTCGCCAAATGTTCGCCAAATGTTCATCTTTGGACTTTTGGGAGGAAACCTAACGGAAACCCAAGCACCCAGATTAAACTCACTTGAGCATGGGGAGAACATCCAACCGAAAGATCCTCATCGAGCCCAGAGTTCAAACCCAGCCAGGACGTTCATGTTGTGAGGTGGACGTGTGCATCAAGCTGCCTAACGTTTAATCCTTTTTGAGGAAAACCATTCATCTTCCGAACCGCTTAATTCTAATTTGGGTTGCAAGGAGGTTAGCACTCATCTCAACTGGCTCTAGTCGTGGGTGAGGTGCACCCTTAACTGCACTGGGCGGACTTCTTCTTCTTCTTATCCTTCTTCTTCTTCTTTTCCTTTCGGCTTTTCCCTTCAGGGGTCTCCACAGCGAATCATCTGCCTCCATCTCACCCTATCCTCTGCATCTTCTTCTCTTACACCAACCACCTTCATGTCCGCCTTCACCACATCCATAAATCTTCTCTTTGGTCTTCCTCTAGGCCTTCTGCCTGGTAGTTCCAACCTCAGCATCCTACTACCAATATACTCACTATCCCTCCTCTGTACATGTCCAAACCATCTCAATCTAGCCTCTCTGACTTTGTCTCCAAAACATCTTACTTAGGCAGCAGTGACAAAAACATTGATAGTGAGACTTGAATCCCTGACCTTTGGCTCAGTGACCCGGCACATCAACCACCTAGCCAAACCTGCCTCTTACCCACAGCACTTCTTGTACTTTTCTTGAAAAGTGAAAAAGTGAAATACTTTTCTTCTCTGCGTCTTTTGTTTTCCTATCATATCACAAAAAAGTGCATTTATTCTCTCTCTCACTCACACAGTGGGGCTGTTTCTGTATCTGCATTCTAGCCTGTACACTCGGCTCAAATTGACTAAATTAGCATGCCTGTGTGTGAGTAAATAGTTCACACAGGCCAGCTGTGGTTTGAAGTTCACATATCTTTACTTTGTAGCTGACAACAAATAGCTCACTTTTATTCCACGCTGGACATTTTGATGCTTTCACATGTGATGCTTCTCCATTTTTATTTTATTTTATTTTTCTGTTGCTGCTTTCACCATAGCCAGAGGGAAGAAGACAAACTTTTCTCTTTCCATCTCTCTCTAATCCCCCCAGGACATCAAACTCCACAAGGGTCGGTGTTACTGAAGCTGATTTTGAAGCTGTCTACAAAGGGCACTACACAGAGATGGGCCAAACAGGAAGTCATTTGGGAGAGCTTGATATGGTTACAACTGGAGCTGAAACAAGATGTGGCCAGATGCAGAGATTCATAAAGCAATAAAAGGGCACGGAGCGGACGATGTGAATCGTCCTAAATCGAAGACAGAGACCAAGTTGGAGAAAGATCAAAGCATATAAACTGTTGCTGATGATCATAACTT
Organism: Plotosus lineatus; assembly: GCA_024760905.1. NCBI lineage: Eukaryota > Metazoa > Chordata > Actinopteri > Siluriformes > Plotosidae > Plotosus > Plotosus lineatus. The sequence continues at coordinate 7,447,360 of CM045730.1, read as the reverse complement.
TTTCTGGCACTGATATCTAGATTATAAACTTTTATTTGAATACTGTAGTATACCAAATGCAACCACCATACAGAGGTTTGTCGTTTCTATTCCCAGGACTGAACTAAACTATTCATTCTTTCATTTGTTGATCTGCTTATTCCTTTTCGGGTCACGGGGAGGCTGGAGCCTAACTCAGACGAGTCCAAGCAAAGGCGGAGTACACTCTGAACATCTCACCAATCTCTTGTAGGGCCAACACACACACACACACAAAAAAAACTCTAGGCAATCTGGGACAGCCAGCAAGCCTAATGTGCATGATTTTGGACTGCAGGAGACAACTGATGGACCTGGAGGAAACATGCAAATTTCACAGAGAAATCCCGTGTCCCAGCCCAGGATTATCCTGACGTGAGGTGGACATACTAACCACTATGCCACCTATATCTTTGTGGGGCCGGTGGCATAGTGGTTAGGGTGCTGCACTCATGATCAGGAGGTTGTGTGTTCAAATCCCACTTAGACCCCCACTGTGCTAAGACCCCTGGGCAAGGTCTTAACCACAAGTGTGCCTCTGTTCACCCAGCAGTATAAATGGGTACCAGTAAAATATACTGGGAAGGTAACCTGCGATGGACTAGCATCCCATCCAGGGGGAGGTGTACTCCTGGGGTCGCTCCACCATATTGAAACCGGGGATAAGCACCAGCCTGATGAGCCACTAGGCTCGGGTGTAAAAAGTCCACATTGCTTTACCTTACCACCTATGTGTCTGTGTCTGTGTCAGTCATGATGCAATACCCCCTGGAGCAGACTGAGTTAAGGGCCTTGAACAATGGCGCAACAGTGGCAGGGCGTGAACCTCTTACTTTTTCTTTAATCAGTAACTCAAAGCCTAGAGACCAAAAGTCATTCACACTCATGTTTAGCCTGTTGGATGAAACCACAACACCCTAAGAACCCCCATAGGAACTAGGAGATCACACAAACTTCATGCAGAAGGTACCTCTTTGATAATAGTATTTAAACCTGCAAGGTTCTTGCCGTGAAGTCACAGTGCTGGTCATTCCACCAGCATATAATCAATCTTAACATTATTAGGAAAAGTATGTAACACAAGAATGTGAAAATAGGAATGACACGGGTTAGAAATGTGTTGTGACGCCAAAGGTCACTTGAGTTGATTGATGGCCTGGACCTTTCCCACACTGATCTGATGAGAATGAGGGTGGGTGTGAGTAATCTGATGATGATGATGATAATGATGACAGCGCCGTTTCTCTCGGTAAAGGTTTGAGCGGGGGTGTAAAGAGATGATGTAAGATAACACTCGACGAAAGGTACCACTGTAAAACTTCCAAAGTTTTGAAATAATACGAGATAAGAGGAGAGAGAGAGAGAGAGAGAGCGAGAGAGAATGTTATGAGAGCTATGACTTCCAGGTGGTAAGCCATCACGTCCAACACAGATGTTGCTGCAGATTAGCGAAATGAGAAACAGAATGCAGACGTGGAAGGTCAAATAGAAGTATAGAAAGCAGACATACCAACACAAAGCACTTCTGAGGGAGGCACCGAGGCCACATTCTCTAGAACAAGCAAACTAAAAACATCCAGACCGGGATAACAGACCAACTTTCAGACATGAAGTTCATGCAAGCCTCTCTCAGATGATGCTGAACTTAACTGTTCCTTGACTGGTGAGACCCGCACAGAACCGGAGAGCAGACTGCAGTTCTGTGCCTGATGAACACATGGCCTTCGTGTCTATCAATCCAAGAAAAGCAGGCTTGCCCTTTGTCGATCCCATTGAAAATGGTGTGGCCTCTGTCAGTCGGATTGAAAAGGGTGTGGCCTCACACTGTTAGTTCTAGTGAACAAAGCATTCTGTGCCTGCCAGTTCCATTGAAGGAAGTGTTGCCTCATGCCTGTCAGTCCCAGTGACAGCTATGTGGCCTCTGTCAGTTCCACTAAAGGAGGCGTTGCCCCTGTGCCTCCCAGTCCAAGTGAAAAAGACGTGACCCCTGTCAATTTCAATAAAAGAGGAGTGGCCTTTGGCAGCGTCAGTGAAAGCGGTGTGGACTCTGTGCTTAGTATCACCAGTGAAAGAGGTTTTGCCTCACACAGTCAGTCCCAGTGAAGGTGGCTTGTTGGTCTGTCTCCATTAAAGGGAAGTGTCCTCTTTTCATAGGTGTGGCCTCTGCTATACCTTATGAAAAATAGGTGGTTTCTGTCTGTTCAAGTGAAAGGGGTGTGTCATTTGACAGTTCCATTGAATGAGGTGTGGCCTTTGTCATTCCCAGTGAAAGGGGTGTGGCCTTGTCCAAATTAGTGAAAGATATGTGGCCTTTGACAGTATTATGGAAAGAGGTGTGGTCATTATTAGTCAAAGTGAAAGAGGTGTGGCCTTTCTCATAATCAGTAAAAGAGGTGTGGCTTTGATTATTACCACTGAAAAAGATTTAGTCTTCGTCAGTCCAAGTGAAAGAGGTGTGGCCTTTTCTAGTCCCAGTGAAAAAGGTGTGAACTGACAAAGGCTTGGGGTGTGACTTGGGGTGTGGCAATGGTGTGAAAGAGGTGTGGCATTTGTCAGTTTCATTGAAAAGGGTGTGGCCCGATTCAATTACCAGTGAGAGGGATGTGGCATTTGTCAGTCACAGTGAAAGAGGTGTGGTCTTTGTCAGTCCTACTAAAAGAGTGAAAGAGGTGTGGTCCTTATCATTCTTCGGGAAAGAGATGTCACCTTTGACATTCTTCGTAAAAGGGAGTTGCCTTTGTTAGCTTCGAATGAAAGGGTTGAGGTTTCTGCCAGTCTCACTGATAGGGGTGTGGCCATTGTAATTATGGAAAAAGGTGTGGTCTTTGTTAGTCCCTCTGAAATACCTGTGGTCTCTGTTAGTGCTCTTTAAATGGATTTCAGCTATGTCAGTTTCATTGAAAGGGGTGTGGCCTTTCTCATTAGCAATGAAATGTACTAAAACAAGTAGTTATCAACACTCTCATTGATAGGGGTGTGGTCTCTGTCACTCATTAATCATTGAAAGAGTAATAATAGAATAATAGATATGATGGGTGGTTAATTAGCTTGTGATGATCATCTGTCACTGAAACCGGGTCTTTAATAACCCAGTTATTTGGGTTCATTGAGGACCTCAAAGGCACTCCACAGAACAGCCATAGAAATGATTAATACTGAATGAGATTGTACTGTGGGGCAGTGATGTCCCGGTCATAAAGTACTGGATCACTGATCCTGAGGTTGGGGGATCAAGCCCCACTATCAACAGGTTGTCACTGCTGTCCCCCCCAGTGCAGCTGCCTGGGTTATCAAAGGCGCCGTCCGTGTCTCTCACTGTCCACGGTGGGAGGTTCATGTAAAAGAACCATTGCTGACTTTCTGCAAGAGTAGCTGCATAGCCCTGGTGAGCTGTCCAGGGTGTATTCTGTCCTCATCCAGAGTCAGGTGAGATCTGAACCAGCCTCCCTGTGACCCGAATTAGGATTAAGTGGCTCAGAAAATAAATTATATTATTTTCCTTCATTTTCAAATGTTTTTTTTTTGCACAGGATAGCACCAACCATGTAAGTGTGTGCTGTATCATCTTGGTGTGCGTGTGTGTATATGTGTGTGTGTGTGTGTGTGTGTGTGTGTGTGTGTGTGTGTGTGTGTGTGTTGACGGACTATTGCAGGGCCAACCAAAATACAACGACAATACTAACTCTCCCGCCCAGGGGTGATTTGAAACAGCCAATTTGCCTACTGTGCATGTTTTTGGACTGTGGGAAGAAACCGGAGTACCCGGAGGAAACCCACACAAACACAGGGAGAACATGCAAACTCCAATCAGGTCTTCTTGCACGTGCCTCCCGTATTAAGTTCCTCATATAAAAAAAAAACATTATTTTTTTCCATTGGCTAGAATAACCAATTATAATTCAATGATCACTTTTTTATTATTAAAACTTTTATATAGACATTCCTGTGATGGCCTAGCAATCTGTCTATGCTGTCCTCTGCCCTCGTCAGTTGAGATGGGCGCCAGGCGCCCCACGACCCTAATTGGAATGAAGCGGTTCAGAATACGAAGGAATGATGTATTTGAACGCAAGGTCAACGTTACGTTCATAGGAGAATTCTAGCAGTCTTCACTCGGCGTCAGCACTTCTGTGGGTTGGAGTTTAGGATTCTGAAAAATCACTGGCGCCATCTTGCGGTGACGATGCGAACTGATGCATTTTTATCTTGAAAAAGGTTTCACTTGTTTATTTGGGCAGCCGTTTTCCATAAATATAATGTGACAATTTGGTTAAAAAGCACAAACTATAGTCTCACAAGTTGTTTTTCATGTTTGTCCTAAAAGGTTTGGGTGGAATACCTATTCCTTTTTTTTTATTTTTTTTATAGCATTTGGCTGACGCTCTTATGCAGAGCGACTGAGTTATAAGTTTTTAATATAACTGAGCAATTAAGGGTTAAGGGCCTTGTTCAAGGGCCCAGAAATGGTGCTAGTGGGATTGAACTGCTTGCCTTTGGAACAGTAACCCATTGCCTTCGCAGTGACACCACCACTGCCTTGTTCTTTTCTTTTTTTTCTTTTTTACACATGTAATTGTATATTCATATAATTATTTATTTACCATTCAATCATTATTATTATATTTGTAAATAATGAAGAGATGAGATTTTTATATACTTGTTTGTGTGTATATCTATCTATCTATCTATATATATATCTTCTGAAGTCTGTTGGGTTTTTACACCCGAGCCTCGTGGCTCATCAGGCCGGTGCTTATCCCCAGTTTCCGTAGCGTGAAGCGACCAGGAGTTCAACTCCCCCTGGATGGGACACTCGTCCATCGCAGGTTACCTTCCCAGTATATTTTTACTGGTACCCAATTATACTGCTGGGTGAACAGAGGCACACTTGTGGTTAAGACCTTGCCCAGGGGTCTTAGTACAGTGAGGGTCTCAGTGGGATTTGAACTCACAACCTCCTGATCATGAGCGCAGCACCCTAACCACTCTGCCACCGGCCCCACGACCCACTATATATATATATATATATATATATATAAAAAAAAAAAAAAAAAAGGGTAGTGGTGGTCTAGTGGTATAAGGCGCCGGATTGCTGATCCAAAGGTTGGGGGTTCGAGTCCCCCTCTCCACAAGGTTGTCACTGGCCTCCCAGTGCAGCTAACTGGGTTATTAAAGGCCGGCCATGTCTCTCACTGTCTATGGTGTGAGGCATATAAAAGAACTATTGCTGACTTTCGACAAGAGTAGGCTGCAAAGCCGTCAGCGTGTTTCCACCCTGCGATGGCCTGGCGAGCTGTCCAGGGTGTACTCTTCCCTCGCCCTGAGTTGGCTGGGATGGGCACCAGCCTCCCTGCGACCCTAATTAGGATGAAGTGGTTACAGAAAATGAACTGATATTAACCTTTCATACTTGATGGCCTGGAGAGCCATCCAGGGTGTACTCTGCACTTGCACAGAGACGGCTAAGATGGATGCCCAGCCTCCCCACAACCCTAATAAGGATTCAACAGTTCAGAAAATGAATGAATGAATGAATTTAGTCTTGTATGGCGCCATAATCAAAACCAACTGAGCAGCTTTATCTCTATTATAATTATTTAGTGAATTCGTCTTCATTTTCTAAGCCACCTAATCGTAACTAGGGTTATGGGGAGGCTGGGGGTCCATCTCAGCCGACTCTGGGTGAGGGTGAGGTACCTGCTGAAGAGTTCGCCATGCCATCACAGGGCAATCCATACAACTATTACACCTCTGCTCACCCTGCTTTTGCCCAACACGGTGTCAGTGTTTGTGAACACAGCACTTTTATTTACATTATTAAATGCTTTAAGTTTATATTTTTAGATGCTTGGCCGGACCTCAAAAAGCCGACATTAATCATGAAGGTAGAATCAAAGAAAAATAATCCTGGAAGCATTTCAGAACTAATAACCTGGACGGTTTTGAAGAATAAAGGTCTCCTCCGGACGCCATGGGCCGGGAGGGGGGAATCAACAACAGTGCAGTGTAGGTACAACAGTCATTACTGCTTTTTGAAAAGTGTTCTATTCCTCTTATACAGCAGATGTTTCCCAACAATTAAAGTTTTATAATAAAATAAATGGTGTTTTTTAATCTCATTTCATGTAATATTGTTTATTTCTTAATCCCTTGTTTTTATTTCAGTTATGACTGAAAACAGAACAGAAACAGCTGAAATATGTCATATGACTCATGAAACATGAAGTGATTGACAGGGAAAGCTTTTTATTGGAAAGTGTTACCTTTGAGGGGTTTTTTTAACAAGGAAAATAAAAACCGGTTTTCCGAATTCCTAGAGGCAAACATTTTTATTCAGGCAGACCTCCAGGCCTCTTTTTTCCAGTCGTCCTTTCGGTGATCACTCGCACTGCTTTATCTCCGAGGGGAGTGAACCTGATCTCACCTGGTATGTAGCAGAACCAGGTTCTGTAACAAATAAATAAATAAGTAAATAAATAAATAACAGGAAAAGAAAGCATGTAAGAAATTACTCTGTCTCCGTTGTAAAAATAAATAATGCTGCAGAAGCAATATAAAGGGAAAACTCTAAGTATTATGTTTTCATATAACCTCTGGGCGAGGGCGGGGTACACCCTGGATAGTGCACCAGGCCATTGCAGGTTCAACACTCACACAAATATTCATACTCACACCAGAGTTGATTTGGAACAGCCAATGAACCCACTGTGCATATAATTGGACTGTGGGAGGAAACTAGAGTACCCAGGGGACACCCACGCAAGCACAGGGAGAACATGCTGGGAATTGAACCCAGGACCTTCTTACTGTGAAGCAGATGTGCCACCTGTATTATGCTTTTATATGATTACCATCACCGCTCATTTTCTGAACCGCTTAGTCCTAATTAGGGTCACAGGGAAGCTGATGCCCATCCCAGCCAACTCCGGGCGAGGGCAGAGTACACCCTGGATGGCTCGCCATGTCATCACAGGGCAGAAACACGCTGACGGCTATGCAGCTCCTCTTGATGAAATTCAACAATGGTTCTTTTACAGGAACCTCACACCATAGACAGTGAGAGACATGACCGGCCTTTGATGACCCAGTTAGCTGCACTTGGAGGTGGGGTGGGGGTGGGGGTGGGGGAGGGGCAGTGACAACCCATGAAGAGTGGATCTTCAACCTGTAGTCTTGGGATCAGTGATCCAGCAGCTCTACCACCAGGCCACCACCGCCTCGTTTTATGTGATTATATTTCAGGATACGTAATTTGAGAAGATGGATTTCCTAATTTAAATATTTCCCAGCTTCCCACACTTCCATTGCTTTGTCGCCATACTAGTTGCATGTCCATATTGCACAACCCAAATGCGTTTGGTCAATTATTTGCAAGACTGCAAGTTCCCTCTTTAACTAATACGGGATTTTTTTTTTTTTTTTTTTTTTCATTTCCTGGTTTCTCCTCAGCGTCCCACTGACCAACTGGTGCAGCATTTAATTTTTTCCCTCATAAAAACCAGGCTCCAAACCTCGGAGAACACCTCAGACCGCGTAAAACTGACCCAGAGATGAATCCGTGTTAGATGGTGTGCTTGTGATTGTGAGATTCGTTTAGTTTGGCTTGAAATGGTTGTATTTTCTAATGATTTTTGGACCTGCAAGGCTGCTGTTCTACAGACAGATGTTCAGAATTTCAGAGTTGAATCCATGTTAAATGTAAAAGGTTCTTGTTATTTATTCACCAATCTCCTTATCAAATTGCTAGAAGTCACTTCAAGCTCATACCTTCAGTCACTTGCCCTGCACTTAGCTTGAAAAGCTTCAGGGCTTTGTCAGTCACTTCATTTCTCCATTATAACAAATTAAAAAATTAAAAAACACAATGTCTCATTTATGTTTTCGAAATGTTCTGATGAGAACATAGCTGTGTTATGCAAGGTGAGAGATACCTGATCGTATGTAATTAGCATGAGTAAATAAGGGACAAGGCATGTACAGTAGAGGTTAGCATGACCCCCTGACAGCAAGAACGTCCTGGGTTTAAGTCTCAAACATGGCGTCGGTGTTTCCGTGTGGGTTTCCTCAGGATACACCAGACTCCACAGCCCACACCCACCGTCTCCGCAAAATCCATGGCGGTCTGACAAGCTGTTCCGGGTGTACCGTGACCCTAGTAGTATTAAGTGGTTTGGAAAATGAGTGCGTGTATGTCCTATAGGTCAGTGGCCCACAACCTTTTTATCACCATGGACTGGTCAACACTTGGCAAATTTACCGCGGACCGGAGAGTTCTAATAATAATTTAGTAATAATAATAATAATGATAAGCATTCCATGAATTTTATTTTTCAACAGCTGAAATAAAGTTGGTTGGGAAGTAGAGTTGAACATTTCTTAAAAAACACAGGTGATGGTGCACCAGCTGGGAAAATGAAGGCTCAGGCTCAGTTTCACCCAAAATCCCCACTATTGTTTGAAACATGTCCAGCAAGCGCCTCTGTTCATGTGCAGTCTCCTTGTGGGTCACATTTTAGCCCTCAAATAACTGAGAATCCGGTCATTTTTCAAAATAAAAGACTTTTTCAAAATTAAAGATCGTTCAGACTCAAATAATAAATAAAACGGAAATAATGACATTTCTTCTGTGGACCGGTACCAATAGAGACGTAGACCGGTACTGGTCCGTGGACCGGTGGTTGGGGACCACTGCTATAGGTCACACATCTATGGACAAAGGTATATAGACACGCATCAGGCCTTCTCAATAGGAATCTATGGGTGTGTTTATCATATTTATTCTAGATAGTAAGGTTTAAAAATTAAGGATGTGTAAAGAGAAGGACATCAGGGCCAATCCCAGCAAATTCAGAGAAACTCATTGAGCTCAGACAATAATGTTGCACTTAAATTTCCCGATTGCAGTGCAACAACGGGATGCACTTGTAGAAAGTTAGAACAGAGATTTGCAAGTTATTCACAAATGTGAATGCAAACAACAAATGAGGACGGAAGTGAGCAGGACAGATCAAAGCACCACTGCATCAGTCTCTTTGGGTAGATGTGAAATAAGTTGTTAAATAAAACTCATACGGAATTGCTTTGGATGAAAGTATTTCTGCACTCAGCTCTTACTTACCTTTATAACAGGCGGGGGTTTTCATGTGACCGTCGATACACTGCATGCTCACGGGATATCCACAGCTTCTATTCTCATCCAAACAGTAAACAGCCACCTCCTCCAAATGTCGCACCTGGTTGGGTTTGAAGTTTTCAATCCAGATCTTCGTGCCTTTGTACAAAATGCGTCCTCTTTCAATATCGACCTTGCAAGAAGCTGGAAGAAAACATGAGGGAAAAAATTCATGATTGCAGTTTAAAAGCAGTACCAGTGGTTCAGACCTTGTTCATCCAGCAGTATAAATGGATGCCAGTCAAAATAGTCCCATCCAGGAGAAGTTAAAATCCCAGACGCTTTACGCCCCAGAAGAGCTGTCAAAACCATTTTCACTATTGGCCACATCACTAAATTTAAAGGTAATCGAGACCCACACTGAAAATTGATTCTAAAAGGAGGCTAAAACATGAAATCTGAATAACAAAATTATTTGTTTAGGCATTTGTCCTTTGTATTTCATCATTCATTTGCATTTTCTGACCGCGTATAACAGTGACAAGTTAGCATGAATGACTAGCTGTTTACTTAAAATAAGTTGGTACCACCTAGTTGAAGAATGATGAATTAGGTTTATTGGTAATGGTTGATGCAAAGAATGTACGATAATCCTATTCTTTGATGCCTCTTGCAGACCACATAAAATGAGTCGGTGGGTCAATTTGTCTCTTGGGCCACTTGTCACCTGTGCTCCACTGAAACTGGGATAAGCTCCGGCTCTGACGAGCCACTAACTTAGATGCAACAATGCCAACCAACGTTACCTTTACCTTAAATTAAAAAAAATATTTGAAGGTGCGCACTGGTGGCCTGGTGGTAAAGGTGCTGGATCACTGATTCCAAGGTTGGGGGTTCAACTCCACTCTCAGCGGGTTGTCCCTGCCCACCCAGTGCAGCTAACTGGGTTATCAAAGGCTGGCCAGGTCTCTCACTGTCTGTGGTGTGAGGTTCATGTAAAAGAACCATTGCTGACTTTCGACAAGAGTAGCTGCATAGTCGCCTTGAGTTGTCTGGGATGGACGTCAGTCTCCCTGTGATCGTAAGTAGGATTAAGCAGTTACTGTGACTTAAAATAATTCAGATTCAACTGAAGCACTGACGCTCACCACATAAATACCAGCACATCTTTTAAAAAGTACTTACAGCCCCCCAAAGTATGACTCATCAACATTTCAGCTGAGTGTAGCTATATATATATATATATATATATATATATATATATTCAAGAATAGAATTTACACCAGTGGTACAAAACTGCGTTTCTCATATTTATTTATTTTTTTCTCATATTTATTTGTTTATTTATTTAGTGCATGGAGTCATGCTGAAACACATCTCCATAGTTTTTGCATACACCAGAATTTAAATAGCGTGCCACAGGTTTCCTACAGCTACTCCGGTTTCCACTTACACTCTAAAGCAGGGGTCTCCAATCTTATCCACAAAAGGCGGGTGTGGGTCCAAGTTTTCACTTCAACCAAACAGTAGCCACACCTTCCACTTGTTTCCACCACTTACTGATCATCAAAAGAAAAGTAAACAAAAACTATATTGGAAATTACTGTTTCACTGCTGAAGTTGCTTTAAGTCTTAAACCAAGGTGATCTCACCAAGATGGCCCCACTTCAGAATTGAAACAATAATGTCCAATCTATTTTTTTTTTTTTTTTTTTTTGATAATCAGTGATTGGTGGAAATAGGTGGAAGGTGTGGCTACTGCTTGGTTGAAGTCTTGCTTTAAATCTTGCTTTAAGTCTTAAACCAAGGTGAGCTCACCAAGATGGCCCCACTTCAGAATTGAAACAATAATGTCCAATCTAGTTTTTTTTTCTTTTTTTTTTTTGATAATCAGTGATTGGTGGAAATAGGTGGAAGGTGTGGCTACTGCTTGGTTGAAGTCTTGCTTTAAGTCTTGCTTTAAGTCTTAAACCAAGGTGAGCTCACCAAGATGGCCCCACTTCAGAATTGAAACAATAATGTCCAATCTAGTTTTTTTTTCTTTATTTTTTAATAATCAGTGATTGGTGGAAATAGGTGGAAGGTGTGGCTACTGCTTGGTTGAAGTCTTGCTTTAAGTCTTGCTTTAAGTCTTAAACCAAGGTGAGCTCACCAAGATGGCCCCACTTCAGAATTGAAACAATAATGTCCAATCTAGTTTTTTTTTCTTTTTTTTTTTTTGATAATCAGTGATTGGTGGAAATAGGTGGAAGGTGTGGCTACTGCTTGGTTGAAGTCTTGCTTTAAGTCTTGCTTTAAGTCTTAAACCAAGGTGAGCTCACCAAGATGGCCCCACTTCAGAATTGAAACAATAATATCCAATCTAGTTTTTTTTTCTTTTTTTTTTTGATAATCAGTGATTGGTGGAAATAGGTGGAAGGTGTGGCTACTGCTTGGTTGAAGTCTTGCTTTAAGTCTTGCTTTAAGTCTTAAACCAAGGTGATCTCACCAAGATGGCCCCACTTCAGAATTGAAACAATAATGTCCAATCTAGTTTTTTTTTCTTTTTTTTTTTTTGATAATCAGTGATTGGTGGAAATAGGTGGAAGGTGTGGCTACTGCTTGGTTGAAGTCTTGCTTTAAGTCTTGCTTTAAGTCTTAAACCAAGGTGATCTCACCAAGATGGCCCCACTTCAGAATTGAAACAATAATGTCCAATCTAGTTTTTTTTTTGATAATCAGTGATTGGTATAAACAGGTGGAAGGTGTGGCCACTGCTTGGTTGAAGTCTTGCTTTAAGTCTTAAACCAAGGTGATCTCACCAAGATGGCCTCACTTCAGAATTTAAACAATAATGTCCAATCTATTTTTTTTTCTTTCATTTTTCTTTCTTTTTTGATAATCAGTGATTGGTGTAAACAGGTGGAAGGTGTGGCTACTGTTTGGTTCAAGTGAAAACCTGCACCCACACCGGCTCTTTGTGGATAAGATTGGAGACCTCTGCTCTAAAGACATGCACATTACAATAATTGGCTGTTCCAACTTTCCCTTAGTTGTGGGTGATAATGGTTTTGTGTGTGTGTTGCTCTGCAGTGGTCTGGTGAGCTGTTCCGGGTGTATCCTTTATTCAGCCAGCGTTGGCAGCAGATTGGCAGCAGCATCAGTAGTCAGTGTAAGTCATTCAGCAAATAAATGAATGAATGAAGAAATCAGATGGGGTTGAAAAGTTCAACTTCTTCCTCAGTAATGATCTGATTTCCGTAATTGCAATGAAATGTACACCCCGGAACATGTAGTACACAAATAATACTTTCCTCTTTCCTTCTGTAAACTGAATTTAAAGAAAAAAAAATCAGTGATAAAATTAAAATAAAAAAACATGACTGATGCTCTTTTTGGAAGAAAGAAAGAGAGAAAGTCTATGTTTACAGATGTTCATGGAAGAAAACACAAGCCAGATGTGATGACACTATAAACACTGGATCAAAAGTGTGTGTGTGTGTGTGTGTGTGTGTGTGTGTGTGTGTGTGTGTGTGTTTTATAAGATTCATCAGTATCAGATTCTGTAACGTGTAGTTTGTTGTGTGATGTTTAAATTATTTAATTAAAAGTCCATCTAGGCATCCAGGCTGGCATGAGGAGGTCCTGGGTTCAAGTCTCTTGCTTGGTGAGCTCATTTCTGTTTGGAGGTTGTGTATTCTTCCTTTTGGGTTTCCTCCAGATACTCGGGTTTCTTCCCAGTGAAAAGTCGTGCACATTCAGTGAATTGGCTGTTCCAAATTGCCTCCCTGTGTGAGTGTGACTGTGAATGGTTGGGTGGGTGTTTGCAATGGTTTGCCAAGCTGGTCAGGGTGTACCCTGCCTTCAATCAGTGTTGGCTGAGGTAGGCTCCAACTTTTCCAGAACACTAATTAGGATGAAGCAGTTTGGTGAATGAGAATGAACAATTTGCATAGTATTAAGTTTGAGTGTAACACAATGCGATTATCCATGTGTATTAGTGGTTTGGAAGGCTGTACCCCACCTCCCCCGTGCACAGTGTTGGATAGGATAGACATCGGCCTTCCAACGATCCTAGTAGGATTTTCCTCTAAAACAACTACAGAGAAGGACTAAAAAAATTGACAACCTCATCATGAAATCTCACTCACGCGTATAACTCTTGATCACTGACACAACATCGCGGGATCCTGATTAGCACGGAGCTTTCACCGAACTCATTCTGAGAATTCAGGAGTATATACCATAATGTCCGGGTTATAAGCCGCTACTTTTTTCACATGCTTTTAACTCTGCGCTTTAAATAATGATAGACTAATCTATAGATTTTTTTTATGGGCTAAATACCTCCAGGGGGTGCTCTAGCAGGACGCGTAAGAGCGAGACAGATACCAGCGGCTTGTAAAGAGGTGTGGCCTATATATGTACAAATTCTTTTTTCTTTTAAAATTTAGTTGGTGCGGCTTATATTCAAGTGCGCTCAATAGTCCGGACATTGCGGTATATATTTTTCTTTCCGGTAATCACAACCAAACACCAAAAATAGGTCGCGAGACTAAAGCTGCATCAACATAAGAAACAATGAGCAAACTGTGAGATACTTTACCACCGAAATACTCGCAAAATCACCTATTTTACTTGTCTGTGGTCGTGAACTCAGTGTTTGTCAGCATCTGTCAATTAACAGTGCCCTTGAACGCTGATTGGTTATTTGAGTAATTGTGCATCTCAAGCGATGCAAAATGGGCCCACCCATTTTGCATCGCTTGAGATGCACAATTTTACCTCTCGTTGCTCATTTCGCCGTCGTTTATTAACCGTGCCTGGTTACTTGTCGCATGCCACTTCCTTTGTGGATGTGGCTTTCTGCTGCAAGACAAATATGATTGGATTGTGCTAAAAATCTTTGATTATTAATAACCAGTTCCCAGATCATCAGTACCCAAAGGAAACCCATGCAAGCATAAGAAAAACATGCAAACTCCACACAAGAGACATCCTCGCCAACCCCGGGGCCTTTTTGCTGTGAGACTGACGCGCTAACCTGAACACCATGGTGTTCGCCCTGAAGAGAGGGGGGTTACTTGAATGGAATTCTACAGTGAGATGATTACTGTGTCTCTTTCGTCGCGCCTCTTGAAAAGGTTTTTTAAAAATTGAATTTGTACTGCGATGTGGAGAGAGCCGGCCCTGACATCTCGTCCTGTGAGACTTCACCAAGAAGAGGGATGTTGATCTCCAGCATTCTTTGTAGTTGTAGAAAGTTACCAAGTACTAATAGTAAGAAAATCAAACTCATTGTTACTGAGCTAGCATGGAGCTTAAAAATGCAAATGTGCGCCTATGTCGGCCATTTCCAGAATTTAGGTGTGTGTCCCAGTATGTTCCAGAATGTAAAGTGAGCCAAACCAATAGTGAGAGCGAGAGAGAAACACCAACATTGTTGGCTAGAAACAATGCAGTTACTATTCCTACTATATACTGGTCCCAGAATCTCATGCACCGCTTGCACGGTAACATAGTCCGCAGCAGTCGCAGGTTTTTCAGCTATGTACAGATTCCCCTAGGGTGTTGTATTCATATAGAAGACGCTTTTACATGTGTGTGAGGGAGTGAGAGACAGTCTGTACCTTTACATACAGGAGTTCTGGACCATAACCCATTTTCTTCACATTCAATCTCCACAGGTCCATCCAAGACATAGGGGTCATGACATCCGTATTTGACTTTTTCTTTATATCCATGCTTTCGCTTCTCAGCAAACGACAGAAAACCGTTGTCTATTTCGGTAGGTTCACTACACATTACCACTGTACAAAGGGGAAAACATGGGGGATGGGGGTGTGTCAGTTCTTTAAGAGATGTTTGGTAAAAACTTAAAGGTTTGGAGTCTAAAAAACTCGAGGTGCCCAAGGTATTATTATTATTATTATTATTATTATTATTATTATTATTATAGAAAATCAGTCCAATCAGATTTGGGAATTCCATAGCATTCTGATATGATGTTGTTTCATGCTTACACTTGCACTCTGGTGGTGGTGTCCAGGTGCCATCAGCCATGCATGTGGCCCTCTTCTCACCGAAAAGAGCCATGGGAGGCAAACACTCATAGATCCCTCCAAATCCGAAGGGTACAGTGTACCCTGTGAACTGTCTGTCAAACACGATTCTGGCGTTCAGCGGAATTTGCGGAAGACCACAAGTCACAGCTGTGGGATGAAAACAAAACAACACTCTGATTAGTATGTGATCTGATGTCAGAACATCAGGTTTCTGTTAAGCATTGCTCGGTTGGTTGGTTGGTTGGATTAGTGTGTTGGCGTACGTTCGCATTGTGGGACAGGTTCACTCCACTGCGCTGTGTGTAAGCATTCACTGGAGTTGGCTCCAACTAGGATGTATCTAAACACACACAAATAAACATCAGGATGATGTTATATACACAGCAACAAGACCATTCTGTACGAGTGAGTTATATGAGTCATGCTGGTTGTTTCTTTTCGCATATGCAAGTCTTTAAAGTGGCATTTGAAATATTTAGAAGTACAGAAACCCCAATTTTAATAACTAATTTCGAATTGTACATAAAATCAGCGTCATATTCACCTCAAGGTTGTTGGATCTCGCTAAATGTTCAGTCCTGACACATAATTTTTTAGTGTACCCTATGTTGGCCTGCCGTATTTTGTTGCCTTAGAGGAGGGGTCTCCAATCTTATCCACAAAGGGCCAGTGTGGGTGCAGGTTTTCACATCAACCAAACAGTAGCCACACCTTGTACCTGTTTCCATCACTCACTGATCATCAAAAGAAAAGTAAACAAAAACTAGATTGGACATTACTTTTTTAAATTCTGAAGTGGGGCCTTCTTGATGAGATCAGGGTCATCTTGGTGAGATCACCTTGCTTTAAGTCTTAAAGCAAGGTAATATCACCAAGATGGCTCCACTTCAGAATTGAAACAGTAATGTCCAATCTAGTTTTTGTTTACTTTTCTTTTGATGATCAGTGATTGGTGGAAACAGGTGGAAGGTGTGGCTACTGTTTGGTTGAAATGAAAATCTGCACCCACACCGGCCCTTTGTGGATAAGATTGGGGACCCCTGCCTTAGAACCTAAGATGCAATAGTCTATTATGCGCCCATCGCTGGGGCAGAGGTTTCCGAGGTATTTGAAAAGCACCTCGATGGCTGGGCTCCAGGGTTGGAAGAGATCTACCCTGAATACTTCAAGGCTCTGGATTTCGTAGGAAGTCTTGGTTGGCATGTCTAGGCAACATTGTGTGGTCAATGGGGGCCATATCTCTGGATTGGCAAACCTGGGTGGTAGTTTTCCTTTTTAAAAATTGTGACTGGAGAGTGTGTTCCACGTATCATGGAATCACACTTCTCAGCCCACCTGGGACCCGGGAAAGTTTACTCCGGAGCACTGGAGAGGAGGATCCGACTGATGATTCAACCTCGGATTCAGGAGGAACAATGTGGTTTTCATTCTGACTGCGGCACTCTTGACAGGCTCTACACACTGTACAG
The DNA here is from genome assembly GCA_024760905.1 of Plotosus lineatus. NCBI lineage: Eukaryota > Metazoa > Chordata > Actinopteri > Siluriformes > Plotosidae > Plotosus > Plotosus lineatus. Next base: position 7,430,717 of record CM045730.1, on the reverse strand, counting down.
GACGCCGGAGGGGGCATGGGAGATTGCTCAACGTGTCTACATGTGCTACATGACATTCAGCTCTGACTGGGGTGATCTGCAGCACCTTCAAGTCCGAGGCCATTAACAACGATTAATGCACCCTTCAGGTCTGGAATGAGGTCCACCCCAAGTGGAGGACTTTAAGTAGCTTGCGGTCTTGTTCATGAGTGAAGGAAAGATGTAACAAGAGATTGACAGGTGGATCACTGCAGACTCTGCTGTAAAGCAGAGTTTGTACTGGTCCATTGTGGTAAAGAAGGAGCTGATCTAGAAGGCAAAGCTCTGAATTTACCAGTTGATTTATGTTCCTACCCTCACCTGTGGTCATGAGCTTTGGGTAGCAACCGAAAAAACAAGATTGGCCATAAAATCAACTGAAATGAGCTGCATTTGCAGGGTGGCTGGGCTCTCATTTGGAGACAGGGTGAGAAGTTCTGTTGCCTGGGAGGAGCTCGGAGTAGAACCACTGCTCCTCTGTGTTGAGAGGAGGAGCCAGTTGAACTGATTCGAGCATCTGACTAGAATGCCTCCCAAACACCTTCCTGGTGTGGTATTTAGGGAAGAGACCCCGGAATGAACCCAGAACACACTAGAGGGACTATGTCTCTCGGCTGGTCTAGGAAAGAGCTTGGCGTTCCCTGAGAATTGCTGGAGGAAGTGGCTGGGGCGAGGGATGTCTGGACCTTACGGCTTAGGCTGCTGCCCCAGCGACCTGACCTCGGCTTATGCGCAAGAAGATGAACATAAAGATGGTCTATTATACAGAAACGACAGACCACAGTACACCATAGTTGACCAATCAAAATCGAGTATTCGACTAATTTGTGTAATAAACGATAAATATGAATTAAATAAATAAATTACATCACAATTCAAAAGTTACTGTCACTTATTTACTGACACTGGAGGTACAGGTTCTAGACGTTCGGGGGTTGTGTACATAATAAACAGCAACTACATACAAGATTCTTTGAAATAAAGTGAGATAGATTGTAGAATGAAATGTAATCACCCCTTATGACAGGAAAACGTGATGACGCTTCTGTAAACAATCTTTTTGAAGTGTGTATTTCCATTCTTTGGCAAGTCAGGAACCGGACATCGCTTTGCTGCGTAAGAACATTACAGGACAATTAAACTCACACCACGTGCATGTGTGGTGCATGTGGTGTGCATGCGTGCCAGTGCCTTTGTACTGATTATTGCTTATATAAAACTGGGAGAAAATCAAAGCATGCATGACCATTTGAGCTGAAACTGGGGAGGCTTTTGTGTGGATAACAGTACTGAGGGAAACACAAACGTCTGTGTTTACAGACGTCTCAGAAAGTAAACACAGCGTGTGCGCCATAGGAGTGGGTTAAAAAGGTTATGTGTGTCACGGGTGTCCATTCTCTTGCATGCAAGTATTTATTTGATGCTGGTTTTAAAGAAAGATGCTTGAGTAAGTAAAGAATACAACTTAATTGCATGTGCTGGAACTGTTTACTGTATATGAAAATAATCAACGATGGGTTGGTGGGATCCTCTGGACTTGATTCCTATAATTGCACATTTGAAAGTGATTTATTATATCACAGCACAAAACCAATCAGTTATATATAACTGATTGCTTTTGTGCTGTTTTGTATAGATATATATATATATATATATATATATATATATATATATATATATATATATATATATATATATATATATATATGTGTGTGTGGGTATATGTATGTATATATATATATATATATATATATATATATATATATATATATATATATATATATATAATGTGTGTGTGTGGGTATATGTATGTATATATGTATATATATATATATATATATATATATATATATATATATATATATATATGTATATATATATATATATATATATATATATATATATATATATATGTGTATATATATATATATATATATATATATATATATATATATATATATATATATATATATATATATATATATATATATATATATATATATATATATATATATATATATATATATATATATATATACATATGTATGTATATATATATTCATACATGCGTATGCTCATACCGTATTGGGTTGTTCTATCCTTTTGATGTTGAGCGCCAAGCAGGAAGCAACAACTCCCAAATTTTAATGTCTTATGGTATGACGCAGCCAGATACGAACTCTGACCTGCCGGAGGATAAAGCGGACGCTCTACCAACTGAGCCAAATCCCCAGTATATACATGATATACTGTATTAATCACGCAAGAGAAGTTATTACCTCTGTATCTAATCTATCCAAAGTGAGCTCACACACACTCAGATTATTGGGCACCACATTATGGAGGCACCCGAAGAGCAGTTGAGGGTGAGGGTGCCTTGCTCAAGGGCACTTCAGCCATAAATGTGGATCCATCACAGCTCACTTCCCCACTGCAACACATTTTTTCTGCTGGTTTGGGAATCAAACTAGCAACCTTTTGCTTCCAGAGTTTCTCTGACCATGGGCTACTGAACAGCTCACCAGAACATTGCAAGGCAACACATGCACGCACGTCCCTAAAGGCAAGTTCAATGAGCTGATTACCTTTATGTGGATGTCTTTGGACTGTGGTGGGAAGCTGGAGTGCCCAGAGGAAATCCACGCAAGCACAATGGATACAGGCGCACTCAGTGCAGAAACGTCAAGCCTGGGAATCAAACCCAAGACCTTCTTGCTGTGAGACAGATGTGCTAACCACTACAGACCTTTACCTGATGTCATGAATTACCCAGTAGACCAAAAAAATGGCCATCATCTCACTCCTTCATGAGAGTCTACAACACTATTTGTTGTTGAACAACAGGTGAGTTTTTTATGACCCACCCACCACTGTCTTCGGAATTTGATCTATTTTCTGTCATGGACTTGTATATCTCTTGTGCAGGTTACTTCAGAGAAACCATTGCTGTATTCATGAATATATATGGGGGGGGGGGGGTGTTTGTTAACTAATTTACAGAAACCTAAATTTAGGATAGGGCAGTGGTTGCCCAGTCATAAAGGTGATTACTGATTCCATGGATGGGGGTTCAAAGTTTGGGGGTTCAAGTCTCACTCTCAATGGGCTATCTGGGCTATCAAAGGCCGGCCATGTCTCTCACTGTCTATGATGTGAGGCTTTAAAAAAAACATTGCTGACTTTCGACAAGAGCAGCTGCATAGCCGTCAGTGTGTTTCTACCCTGCGATGGCCTGGGGAACTGTCCAGGGTGTACTCTGCCCTCGATACGAGTTGGCTGAGATGGGTGCGAGCCTCCCCGCGACCCTAATTAGGATTAAGCAGTTCAGAAAATAGATGAATGGATGATAAATTTGACACCAAACTGAAAAATACGACTCTGGCATCCATCATGACAAACTCCATGAAGTTACAAACTTGATTTGTTTTTATTATTATTATTATTATTATTATTATTATTATTATTATTATTATTATTATCATCATCATTTTTATTATTGTTATTAGCGCCACATTGATGTTGTATTCAGTGGAAGTGAGAGTAAGGGCAGAGGTCAGCATTTGTGAACAACAGTTTGGTTTCATGCCAAGAAAGAGCACCACAGATGCAGTGTTTGCTTTGAGGATGTTAATAGAGAAGTACAGAGAAGGTCAGAAGGAGCTGCATTGTGCCTTTGTGGATCTGGGGAAAGCATATGACAGGGTGCCGAGAGAAGAACTGTGGTATTGTATGAGGAAGTCTGGAGTGGCAGAGAAGTATGTTAGAGTGGTGCAGGACATGTATGAGAGATGTAAGACAGTGGTGAGGTGTGCTGTCGGTGTGACAGAAGAGTTCAAGGTGGAGGTGGGACTGCATCAAGGGTCAGCTCGCAGCCCCTTCTTGTTTGCTATAGTGATGGACAGGCTGACAGACGAGGTTAGACAAGGATCTCCATGGACTATGATGTTTGCAGATGACATCGTGATCTGTCGTGAGAGCAGAGAACAAGTGGAGGAAAATCTAGAGAGGTGGAGGTATACCCTGGAAACGAGGGGAATGAAGGTTAGTCTCAGTAAGACAGAATACATGTGTGTGAACGACAAGGACCCAAGAGGAACTTTGAGGTTACAGAGGGCAGAGATAAAGAAGGTGGAGGATTTTAAGTACTTAGGCTCAACAATCCAGAGCAATGGAGAGTGTGGAAAAGAGGTGAAGAAGCGTGTGCAGGCAGGTTGGAATGGATGGAGAAAAGTGTCCGGTGTGATGTGTGATAGGAGAGTATCGGCAAGAATGAAGGGAAAATTGTAAAAGACGGTGATGAGGCCAGCGATGTTGTATGGGTTAGAAACAGTGGCTCTGGGGAAAAGACAGGAGTCAGAGTTGGAGGTAGCAGAGATGAAAATGTTGAGGTTCTCTTTGGGAGTAACGAGGATGGATAGGATCAGGAATGAGTACATCAGAGGGACAGCACATGTTAGATGTTTTGGAGACAAAGTCAGAGAGGCTAGATTGAGATGGTTTGGACATGTACAGAGGAGGGATCGTGAGTATATTGGTAGTAGGATGCTGAGGTTGGAACTACCAGGCAGAAGGCCCAGAGGAAGACCAAAGAGAAGATTTATGGATATTGTGATGGCGGACATGAAGGTCGTTGGAGTAAGAGTAGAAGATGCAGAAGATAGGGAGAGATGGAGGCAGATCATTTGCTGTGGCGACCCCTGAAGGGAACAGCCGAAAGAAAAAGAAGAAGATTGATGTTGTATCAGCTCATCCGCTTCACAGCAAGACCCATGCTTTATACCTGGGCGGGTGGAGTTTACATGTTCCCCTTGTACTGTAGTTGCATGGGTTTTCTCCCTATACTCTGGGTTCCTCCTATAGTCCAAAAACATGCACAGTAGGCTATATGGCTGTTCCAAATTGCCCCAGGTGTGCTATAGTGTAGTATGAATGGTTGTATGTGTGTTGCCCTGTAAGGGTCTGACGAGCTGTTAAGGGTCACCCAGTGTCAGCTTAGATGGGGTAATGGTAGCTCGGCAGTTACGGCTCTGGATTACAGATCTAAAGGTTGGTGGGTCAAGCCCCAGTCCTACCAACCTGCCACTGTTGGGTCCTTTAACCCTCAATTGCTCAGTGGTATAAAAATATATGTATAGTAAAAAAAGTAAGCCACTCTGAATGAGGGTGTCTGCCAAATGCTGTAAATGGAAAGAGTCACCAGCCTCCTTGCCACACTAATAAAGGATAAAGTGGTTCAGAAAATGAAGTAATTTATTATTATTATTATGATTATTATTATTATTATTATTATAATTATTAAATTAGCACGTGAGTATCCACACTGTGTATGAAATCTGTGTGATGTTACTGAAGACCTGGATGAAATCTGAGGAGATGCATAGTCAGAAGATTTGGGATAGTCACTTATCACTATGTTTGTGTTATAAACTGCATTATCTCACGGGAACACTTCAGCTCGCGCTCGGTCCACTCTCCATTCTTTTTGCAGATTATTTTGCGTGACCCCCCAGTACTTGAATAGCCCTGAATGCATGACAGTGTAACCTCCATCCCCGGCTCGAAAAACACTTGTCCTCCACTCAGTTCTGCTCCATCCATCTCCAGAGGGCGGCTGCACACTAGATCACCCACAACACACAATAAAAACACATACAGATACAAACACACAAAAAATTAAGGTATGCCTCAGAAATTAAAGCTCATGATCATGAATAGCGATCATAAATATCTGGCAATAAATCCCCCTGATGACTTGGATCTACTTTTTCACTGAGAGCGAGAAATTATATCATATTTGAACATTAAGTTACTTACACAGTACTTAATGCAACCATATCGGAAAAATATACAACTGTGCATAATTTGAACAATTCAAACTCCTCTGATGCATCTGCACATTAAAAAAATTACACGTTTCAATTTTCTCTCTACGCAGCAAGGAATTCATGATGTAGTACAGTGATCCCTCGATACTGCGTGCTTCAGTTTCTGCGGCTTCAAAAATATTCATCGAAAAATAAAAAAATAAGGAAATTAAGGAAAATGTTGCAAAAAAGGCCAATTATGTAAAAAAAACAAAAAACAAAACAATAACCCAAAACCCCCCAACAAAACTACTTGCGCATCTGTGTGTGTACGCATATGGTTGCGCGTTTGTAAGTGTGTGTGTGTGTGTGTGTGTGTGTGTGTGTGTGTGTGTGTGCGCGTGTTTGGTTGCACGTTTCTGTGTGTGTGTGTGTGTGTGTGTGTGTGTGTGTGCATCTGGTTGCTTGTGTGTGTGTGTGTGTGTGTGTGTGTGTGTGTGTGTGCGTCTGTATGTGTGTGTATTTATATTTTATTTATATTTTATTTACAAGTTATGCATTATTTTTGAATGTTTAATTGTTATTATAAGCATTTATATCTTTGAATATGTATTTATTGATATTATATACACACATACATATACGTATAAGAAGAAGAAGAAGAATACGTGAGTCAGGCGGGTCGATCTTACTTCATAGGAATTCGAAGTTCGCGGAGGGTCTCGGTCCCCATTAACCACAAAAAGAGAGGGTTGACTGTATTTATTATTTAGTAAGTTATGAGGCTACATACTCGGCATGGGGCAGCTTTTCATTACCTTTCAAATGACACCAGCATTATATTGCTTCAATCTACACTGCCTGAGAGACAGCACGTCCACCACGGAACGCAACCATTTTAGCCGACTTTGGAGCTCAATTTTCAGTTTAAATACTGTAATGATGAACACCTCGGGTACTGTGACAAACTTAGTTATATTTGAATCAAGAATTTCCCTAAAGTGGAGATTTTTATGTTGATTCAAAATGTATTTTAGAGATTTTATAAATGTATTTGTTTTACGTCATTGATCATAAACAAATTTTAAAACTTATTTAGCTTTATAAAGTGAGTGATACATATGGCCTTGCTTTGTTTTCGATTCAGAAATAAAATCGGAGTTACTTTCAGTTCATTGTTTTTTTTCTTCATTCAAATTTTGCTCAAAATATCAGAATCACAATAAAAAATGTCAAACCCCGAAGTCATTATCAATGCACGTAACCTTAGTTATTGCTGATGATAATATCTATATCGAGATGAACACTGGCGATTTCCCGAAATACCTTTTTGTTCTTGTTCAGTGCTCATGTTACCTCCGCCGTCAAATCATAAAAGGATCAATCAGAAGTATATTCTGTACTGTACCTGTATCCGCTGTTACACTGCTGAGCACACACGTGTGAAATATAATCAACAGCAACCACCGAAAATCTATCCTCATCCTCATTTTCCAATATTATTATTATTTTTTTTGGTTTGCTGATACTGACTGCCAGGCGCTTTTGTGGACAATTTTTTTTTTTGCATAAAGATTTTGTTTAAACAAGCTGGGGGAGGTGATTGAGAAATTGAGTCATCAGCATTTACCAGCATTCCGAAATATCTGACCTTCTGACTGTTTGTACACTCCTTCCTCCTTCCTTCATGCAGTTCAATGTGTTTTTGTAAGCAGAAGCTTTTACCTCTGTATGATAAATCTCAAGTTTCTCCAGGGTGTGTGAAATCACCAAGTGTCCCGAGCACTTCTAGATAAATATCTTATGTTTATATTCATGGCTCTTTTTAATGGGGTGCTATTGAGCTGTTGTTTGTTATCTGGCTGTTCGATTCATGTGATGAAAAGATCAAATCTGTTCTGAGCTCAAAGGTCAGAGCAAGAGATTTGTTTAGTGTAGAAATGTAACTTTGACTCTCTCTCTCTCTCTCTCTCTCTCTCTCTCTCGCTCTCTTTCAATTTTCCGGTATAACCCCCTCGTCAGAGTTTACAGAAAAATGGAATGGTGTCTATTTTTTTTTTTTTTTGGTAAAAAGTAGTTCCATTCATTCATTGATTTATTTTCTGAACCTCTTAATCCTAATTAGGGTTGCGAGGAGGCTGGCACTCATCTCAGCCGATTCTGGGCTAGGGCAGAGTACATTCTGGACAGCTCACCAGGCCATCACCGGGCAGAAACATGCTGACAGCGATGCAGCTACACTTGTTGAAAGTCAGCAATGGTTCTTTTAACCTCCCACCATAGACAGTGAGAGACATGGCCGGCCATGGGGGGACAGTGACAACCCATGGAGAATGGGGCTTGAACCCCCAACCCTAAGGTTGGATCAGTGATCCCTTTACCACCAGGCCACCACTGCCCACATTGTATCATTACTTCCAACAATGAGGAGGTTTTGATACTGGTTGACCGAGTCTGCCTCCGATCACGATGACTTGAAAGCTAATGGATGGATTTCCACAAAATTTTCAGAAAACCAGGGTCTTCGGTCAATAAAGGACTAATACGATCCCCAAAATTGAATTAGTTTAGTGTAGAAATGGAACTTTGACTCTCTCTCTCTCTCTCTCTCTTTCAAATTTCCGGTATAACCCCTTCGTCAGAGTTTACAGAAAGATAGAATGGTATCTATTTTTTTTTTTTTTGGTAAAAAGTAGTTCCATTCATTCATTGATTTATTTTCTGAACCTCTTAATCCTAATTTGCGCAATATAGCAAAGTGGTGGAAATCACCCAGAATGAGCTGGGAGAGAAAATTGAGATAAAAAATAACTGTTGAATGGTCCACAAGGAGGGACAGTAATTTTACATCACATGAGAATATCACCCATGCAGAGATGATATTGGAATATTGTGGTGGAGACCTGCGCTCTCTAAGTGTATCACTGGATTTTAATCTATTTATTTATCCAAATAATCCAAAAGCATCAAAGGCAAACAATAGAAAAAAAGTCCAGACATCATTAAAAAAAGAATATATATATATATATATATATATATATATATATATATATATATAGTCGGCCCTCTACTTACGAAATTAATCCGTTCCAGAGCATTTTTCGTAACCTGGAGTTTCCGTAAGTAGAGGTGCATTTACATGTAAAACGTGTGATTCATTCCAAGGCTCCCAAGACTACCCCATAAGCCCTTTAAAAATGATAAAAGTACACCAATTTTGTATGAAATATGTGTTAAAAGTAAAAGAAAACTATTTATTAAACCATTTAAACATCTTATTAACATATTTATTAATTAAACATTTTTATCAACACACACACACACACACACACACACACACTGTCTCTCTCCATCTCTCTCTATCTCTCTCTCTCTCTCTCTCTCTCTCTCTCACACACACGCGCACACACACACACACACAAACAAAAACACTGTCTCTCTCCCTCTCTCTCTCTCTCTTTCTCTCTCTCTCTCTCTCACACACACACACACACGCACACACATACACACACACACACAAACAACACACATTTGTGGCACGCTCTGCCGAATGCTGGCTCCGCGCACACGCAGCGTGCTGCCGACGCTGGAGCTTTTGACACGGTGTGTTCAAAGCGCGCTTGACAGAACAGCGGTCCGAACTCAACATTAACTTGTTTCCTTGAGGGATCGGAGGTCTGGATGAGCCGCGTTTTGCTCACGTTCAGCAAAGTGCGCCACATTTATTAAATATTTCGTGAATTAAACAACTTAAAAAACGAAAAATAAGCTGCAATGAGCTCTCACAAAAGAGAGTTAACGAACACCTGCCTCCTTTCTGACTGACTCTGTCTGCAGTCCTGTGTCTGTCAGGGCAAGTGCGCCACATCTCTGCTCAAATTGGTCATTAAAACTGTCTTCATTCCTTATTGTTTCACTTGGTTGACTCGTCATGTAAACCCATAATCATTACCAATGAGCCATGTTTATAAGATTATAAGAAGAGCACTCTCAAATAAACTCACGAAACTCACAAACCAATAGTACAACTCTCCTTTACGTGTGTGACAAACAGGCATGGATACACTACTATGGAGATTCAGAAAAATTTTTATGAACCAATTTTTTTATTAACCAAACAATATTAAACATTAAATATTTTTTTATTAACCAATTTTTGTATTAACCAAACCAAACAATATTAAACATTATTAAACAATTGTGACGAGCTCCGCCAAGTGCGGGAGGCGTCGCGGCTGACACCGGAGCTTTTGGGGTGGAACGCAGCTTGTCCGGACTTCCGATATATCAAGCAGGCAAATGCACTTTGAACACTTGTTTAGTACTCAACATTCACCTGTTTGCTTGAGGGACTGGAGGTCTGGATGAGCTGCGTTTTGCCCACTTTCGGCGGAGCGCGCCACATTTATTAAACATTTACTGAATTAAACAACTTAAAAAATGAAAAATAAGCTGCAATGAGCACTTTTGAAACTCACGAACCAACAGTACATCTCTCCTTTACTCGTGTGACAAACAAGCTTTATGGGTGCAGTACTATGGAGACGAAAATTTAGGAAAATGTTTTTCATAACCTGGATTTTTCTTTTTCAGAGGTTTTCGTAAGTAGACGGCCGCGGATATATATATATATATATATATATATATATATATATATATATATATATATATATATAAAATGTGTGTGTATGTGTGTGTGTGCGTACAGTATATATAATGCAGCCGTGAGGGGGGGCACAAGACAATGCTCTCGATCATGCCGGTCCCAAGCTCGGATAAATGCAAATTTAGGAAAATGTTTTTCATAACCAGGATTTTTCTTATTCAGAGGTTTTTGTAAGTAGACGGCTGACTATATATATATATATATATATATATATATATATATATATATATATGTGTGTGTGTGTGTGTGTGCGTACAGTATATATAATGCAGCCGTGAGGGGGGCACAAGACAGTGCTCTCGATCATACCAGATCGGTCGAGGCCCAGGTTAACAAAGACCACCATCAGTGCACTTAACCAACCGAGTGCTGGTGGAAATTGGACTACTGTTGGTCGAAGAAGGAGAGGCGGGAGGAGTGTCTGTCGGCAGAGAGATAAGAGGAAAAGCATGAGCCTAGGACTGAGAGTAGGAACTTTGAATGTTGGAACTATGACAGAAAAAGGGAGAGAGCTGGAGGAAGGCGGACATACTGTGTGTTCAGGAGACCAGGTGGAAAGGTAGCAATTCTAGAAGCTTAGGACCAGCTGTTTCAGCTGTTTTATCATGGTGTGGATGGGAAGAGAAATGAAGTAGGAGTCATCTTGAAGGAGGAGTTTGTCAGGAATGTTCTAGAAGTGAAAAGAGTGTCAGACAGAGTGATGAGTCTCAAGTTAGAAATTGAAGGCGTGATGTTCAATGTTGTTAGTGCTTATGCCCCACAGGCAGGATGTGAGCTAGAAGAGAAGGAGAGATTCTGGAGCGAGTTAGATGAAGTGATACAGGGTACCCCCAGAGGTGAAAGAGTGGTCATTGGTGCAGACGTCAATGGACATGCTGGTGCAGACAATAGAGGGGACAAGGAAGTGATGGGCAGGTTTGGTATCCAGGACAGAAACACAGAAGGACAGATATTGGTAGATTTTGCAAAAAGGATGGAAATGGTGAATACTTTCTTCCAGAAGAGACAGGAGCATAGGGTGATTTATAAAAGCGGAGGTAGGAGCACACAGGTAAACTACATCTTGTGTAGACGATATAATTTGAAGGAAGTCAGTGACTGCAAAGTAGTAGTGGTTGAGAGTGTTACCAAACAGCATAGGATGGTGGTGTGCAGGATGACGCTGTTGGTGAAGAAAGTAAAGAAGGCAAAGGCAGAGCAGAAGCCAAAGTGGTGGAAGCTGAAAAAGGAAGAGTGTCGTGTTGTGTTCAAGGAGGAGTTGAAACAGGCTTTGGATGATCAGGAAGTGCTTCCAAATGACTGGACAACCACAGCAAATGTGATCAAGAAGACAGGTAGGAGAGTACTTGGTGTGTCCTCTGGAAGGAAAGTAGATAAGGAGACTTGGTGGTGGAATGAGGAAGTGCAGGAGTGTGTACAAAGGAAGAGGTTAGCTCAGAAGAAGTGGGACATTGAGAGTACTGAAGAGAGTAAACAGGACTACAGAGAGACACAGCATAAGGCGAAGGTAGCGGTGTCAAAGGCCAAACAGAGGACGTATGATGACTTATATGCTAGGTTGGACAGTAAGGAGGGAGAAAATGATTTATACAGGTTGGCACAGCTGAGATATAGATATGGGAAGGACATGCAGCAAGATAGAGTGATAAAGGACAGAGAGGGAAATGTATTGACTGATGACAAAAGTGTGCTGGGAAGATGGAAAGAGTACTTTGAAGAGCTAATGAATGAGGAAAATGAGACAGAAAAAGAGTAGAAGAGGTGACTGTTGAGGACCAGGAAGTAGCAAATATTACTAAGGGTGAAGTGAAGAGGGCATTGAAGAGGATGAAGAGTGGAAAGGCAGTTGGTCCTGATGACATACCTGTGGAAGTATGGAAGTGTCTCAGAGAGGTAGCAGTAGATTTTCTGACAAGATTAACATCTTGGAGAGTGAGCAGAAAGTTGATGAGAAATACGATGAAGTTATGGGAAAGAATAGTAGAAGCTAGATTAAGGGCAGAGGTCAGCATTTGTGAACAACAGTTTGGTTTCATGCCAAGAAAAAGCACCACAGATGCAGTGTTTGCTTTGAGGATGTTAATAGAGAAGTACAGAGAAGGTCAGACGGAGCTGCATCGTGCCTTTGTGGATCTGGAGACAGCATATGATAGGGTGCCAAGAGAGGAACTGTGGTCTTGCATGAGGAAGTCTGGAGTGGCAGAGAAGTATGTTAGAGTGGTGCAGGATACTTATGAAAGATATAAAACAGTGGTGAGGTGTGCTGGGTGTGACAGAAGAATTCAAGGTGGAGATGGGACTGCATCAAGGATCAGCTCTGAGCCCCTTCTTGTTTACTATGGTGATGGACAGACTGACAGACGAGGTTAGACAAGAATCTCCATGGATTATGATGTTTTCAGATGACATTGTGATCTGTAGTGGGAGCAGAGAACAAGTGCAGGAAAATCTAGAGAGGTGGAGGTATGCCCTGGAAAGGAGGGGGAATGAAGGTTAGCCTCAGTAAGACAGAATACATGTGTGTGAATGAGAAGGACCCAAGAAGAATGGTGAGATTACAGGGAGCAAAGATAAGGAAGGTGAAGGATTTTAAGTACTTAGGCTCAACAATCCAGAGCAATGGACGGTGTGGAAAAGAGGTGAAGTGTGTGCAGGCAGGTTGGAATGGCTGGAGAAAAGTGTCCAGTGTGATGTGTGATAGGAAGGTATCGGCAAAAACGAAAGCAAAAGTGTACAAGACGGTGTTGAGACCAGCGATGTTGTATGGTTAAGAAACAGTGGCACTGAGGAAAAGACAGGAGGCAGAGCTGGAGGTAGCAGAGATGAAAATGTTGAGGTTCTCTTTTGGAGTAATGAGGATGGATAGGATCAGGAATGAGTACATTAGAGGGACAGCACATATAAGAGGTCTTGGAGACAAAGTCAGAGAGGCTAGATTGAGATGGTTTGGACATGTACAGAGGAAGGATAGTGAATATATTGGTAGTAGGTTACTGAGGTTGGCACTACAAGGCAGAAGGTCTAGAGGAAGACCAAAAAAGAGATTTATGGATGTGGTGAAGGAGGACATGAATGTCGTTGGCGTAAGAGAAGAAGATGCAGAGGACAGGGTGAGATGGAGACAGATGATTTGCTGTGGCGACCCCTGAAGAGAACAGCCGAAAAGAAAAGAAGAAGGTTATCAAAGTCCGGCCATGTCTCTCACTGTCTATGGTGTGAGGTTCATGTAAAACCATTGCTAACTTTCGACAAGAGGAGCTGCAAAGCCGTCAGCATGTTTCTGCCCTGCGATGGACTTGAGAGCTGTCCCGGGTGTATTCTGCACTCGCCAGGATTCGGCTGGGATGGGATCATCATCATCATCATCATCATCATCATCATCATCATTATTATCATCTCATCATTATCATCATCATCATCATCATCATCATTATTATCATCATCATTATTATCATTATCATCATTATTAATATCATCATCATCATCATTATTAATATCATCATCATCATCTCATCATAATAATCATCATCATCATTATTATCATCATCATTATTAATATCATCATCATCATCATCTCATCATAATAATCATCATCATCATTATTATCATCATCATTATTAATATCATCATCATCATCATTATTATCATCTCATCATTATCATCATCATGATCATTATCATCATCATCATCATCATTATTAATATCATCATCATCATCATTATTAATATCATCATCTCATCATCATCATCATCATCATTATTATCATCATCATTATTAATATCATCATCATTATTAATATCATCATCATCATCATCATCATTATTAATATCATCATCATCATCATTATCATCATCATGATCATTATCATCATCATCATCATCATTATTAATATCATCATCATCATCATTATTAATATCATCATCTCATCATCATCATCATCATTATTATCATCATCATTATTAATATCATCATCATCATCATCATTATTAATATCATCATCTCATCATCATCATCACCATCATCATTATTATCATCATCATCATCATCATCATTATTATCATCTCATCATTATTATCATCATCATTATCATCATTATTAATATCATCATCATCATTATTATCATTTCATCATTATCATCATCATCATCATCATCATTAATATCATCATCATCATCATCATCATTATCATTATTATTATCATTATTATTATTATTATTATTATTATTATTATATTAATAGTAGTTTTGGATCGTCTCACAGCGACTCTCTGCTTTGTTTTTACCCGAAATGTGTTCCGTTCCCCGTTTCAGCCCGTGAGTGGAGAACCGGTGTGTACGGCTACTCTTTGGCCACCGGATGTCGCTCCCTGCACGGGTGCTGTTCTTTCTCACGCGCCTCTCTATCCCTCCCATGAAAGTGTGGACCGGAGTGACGTCACCCCGAGCGCCAGGAGGAAGCGGAGGGTTCCGGCACGAGCTGTCACGGTGTAGAAGTAGCGAAGAGTAGAAGGTCCTGAGTTCCGCCTCCGGATACGCGGCGAGCCTGTTGCACTACACTGGAGAAAACACACACACATACACACTCACACACACACACACACACTCACACACTGAAGTGAAGGGAAGTGACAGCAACTTTCTGTCAGCTGCACGAGGACTTGTACTGTTTACTCTGCACTGTTTTTGTTGATTATTTGTATTGTGCCATGGCTGATGTCACCGAATCCACAACATCGGACGTTGCGAACCGATTTGCCCGGAAAGGGGCGTTGAGGCAGAAGAACGTCCACGAGGTGAAGAACCACAAGTTCACCGCGAGGTTCTTCAAGCAGCCGACCTTCTGCAGCCACTGCACCGATTTCATCTGGTCAGTAAATCCTGCACGATCTCCCAGTGCTTCCTGGAAACTCGGAATATTGAGCTGAGTGGGGAACCATGTGCTGATTGGATCATCAGCAGCCAGTGATGAGAACGAGTTGCAACTCTTCAGTCTGTTTGGAAACAAGTTATAATGATGAAGGGAACATAGTCCTGTGTATTTTATTTTCATTTCACCTGCATGTTTGGTTGTGGTAGATGGTTCCAGGTTTCTAGGGAGTGTGTGTGTGTGTGTGTGTGTGTGTGTGTGTGTGTGTGTGTGTGTGTGCTGGTCTGGTCTGGTCTGGTCTGGTTGTTTGAGATGTTCATCTGTTATGTGCATTCCAAGCATGTTCTCTGTGTTTTTTTTTTCCTGCATTATTGTTATTCTGTCCATGCTGCAGCACTTTCCAGTGTTCCCTTTTTCGGGGGGTGGTGAGGTTCCTTTTCCCCATTTTTTTTTTTATTTTTTATTTTTCTCCTGATCCTAATTTGTGGAGTAGGTGTGATTTACTGTTGTTCCCCAGTGCAGCTGTCTGTGGTGAACCATTGCTGATTTTCGTAGAGTAGCTGCATAGCCATCAGCATGTTTCTGCCCTGCAGTGGCCTAGCGAGCTGTCCAGGGTGTACTGTGCCGTCACCCAGAGTCGACTGAGATATATGCTAACCTCACTGCCAACCTAATTCGGATGAATCGGCTCAGAAAATGAATGAATGAATAATTTAGATCACACTAGCGGTGTGATCAAAATGCAACTGATGAGAGTTGATTCTATGGTGATTCCTTTTTTTTTTTTTTTTTTTTTTTTTTACAATTTTTTAAATTCGTGTATTTTGCAGCTTCATCCATTCATTTTCCAAGGCGCTTAATTCTAATTAATATCATCAGCCGACTCTGGGCGAAGGCAGGGCACACCCCAGACAGCTCGCCAGGCCATCACTTATACAGTACATCTTTATTTGCATGTTATTATTGTCAACAAAATGCGAATAAAATACGAATTATCACAAAATATACGGAATACACCTTTCCTTGCAAAAAAAAAAAAAAAAAACATTCATCCATTTTCCGATTTGCTTAATCCTAATTAGGGTCGTGAGGAGGCTGGCGCCCATCCTAGCCGACTCCGGGTGACGGCAGAGTACACTCTGTACAGCTCGCCAGGCCACCGCAGGGTGAAAATACGCTGACGGCTTTGCAGCTCCTCTTGTCGAAAGGCAGCAATGGTTCTTTTACACCTCGCACCATAGACGGTGAGAGACATGGCTGGCCTTTGATAGCCCAGTTAGCTGCACTGGGGGGAGGGGAGGGGGACGACGACAACCCGTTGACAGTGGGGCTCGAACCCCCAATTTTGGGATCAGTGATCAGCACCTTTAGCACCAGGCCGCCACTGCCCGGCGAACGAAAAAAAGCAAACGGAAACTTTTGTGACCTTCTTGCGAACTGTTTGAGAAGGGTTTGCGACTACACCACGTCGGAGTGTCATTTTGCGACATTCCGAAAATTCCAAAGATGTCTGAAAGTTTTAGAGATGAATTCACAACCAAAATGCAATGCTACGAATATCATGTGACAAATCTGAGAATAGAAAGCGACAGTCTTGAATAGCAGAATTGCGCAGTTCCTTTTCGACCTTCTTAGTTGTATTCAGTTCCCACCCTTCAAATATTACCTTCCCTTTCACACGACCACTACGAACAGGCGAGGGGCGTAAGCATGCACATGCCCCCTGTGACACGCTCTGCTCTTTATGAACTGCTGTGCATGTGCATTCGCTGGTACCGCTCAGAGGGAACGTGATATGCTAATATGAATGATTTCACAAACTTGATTGACTTTGAGTGACATGGAAGTGAGCGTATGCCCTCCCTTCCTCCCATGAGAGTTCGGCTAGATAGCTCCCATGGACTTCTGGGATGACTGCGGCATCAACCTGGATTTGAACTAGATCTTCAAGTTGATAGTCGCGCATCTTGACCTTTCAATGCGCCACTCGGAAACCTATATTCTACAAGTTTCTAACTTCACGCTTCAGAGCAATTATTCACTCAATTATTAGAAGATCTGCTTAAATCCTATTATCGCTGCAAGGAGGCTGGAGCCTATATCAGCCGACACTGGGCGAAGGTAGTGTACACTCCAGATAGCTTATCGCTCATACTTCTAGTCACAGGGCAGACACACGCGCAACTATTCACACTTCCACTCACACCTCAGGGAGAATGTTACCCTCACTCATTTTCTGAATTGTTAAATCCTGTTATGGACGTGAGAAGGATTCAAGGTCAAAAGGGGGGTTCACCCTGAACAATTTGCCAGACGATGGCAGCGCCAACATACACACACATAACCATTTGCAGTCACACCAAGGGGCAATTTAGAACAGCCAGTTAGCCTAATGTACATGTGTTTGGACTGTGGGATGAATCCAGAGGAAACCCACTCCGAGGCTCTAGGTCTTTACTGAGCCTAGGACCCGAACCCAGGACCTTCTTGTTTTGAGGTGGAGGTGCTTTCATGTGTTGAGTATCTTCAGTGTATACGTATATTCTGATGTTTTAAAGTATTTCATAATCCCTATTCATTTCTATAACCGCTTAATCCGAATTAGGGTCGCGGGGAGGTTGGTGCCCATCCCAGCCAACTCCGAGCGAGGGCAGAGTACACCCTGGATGTCTCGACAGGCCATTGCAGGGTGGAAACACGTTGATGGCTATATAGCTACTCTTGTCAAAAGTCAGTAATGTTTTTTTTTTACATGAAACTCTCACCAGTGAGAGACATGGCCGGCCTTTGATAACCCAGTTAGCTGCACTGGGGGTGCACTGAGAACCTGGGGAGAATGGGGCTTGAACCCCAACCTTAGGATCAGTGATCCAGCACCTTTATCACCAGGCCACCACTGCCATTCCGTAATCCCATAATTCCATAATCCAGACCAAAATCACCTAGGACCACCTGCAGGTTCCACGTGTTATCAACCTTTTGGCCATCATAGGGTCATTGTCAGGGAGGTTCAGGCATTCTGTGCTTTTTCCTTGCATTCTGTCTGTGCTGCAATTTTTTGTATTCCGGGGAACCGTTAGTATTCGGTAGAGGGCGGAGTTTGTTTATTAGGTCCCCTGCATGAGTTCCAATATTTTCTGTGTCTGTGCCGAGTGTTTTAGATGTTTGCTATCCCATTCCAGGGTACACATATATCATCATTATTCATTCATTCATTTTCTGAACTGCTCCTAATTAGGGTCGTGGAGAGGCTGGTGCCATTTTCAGCCGACTCTGGATGAGGGCAGGGTATACCCTGGACAGCTCACCAGGCCATCGTAGGGCCAACACACACAAATATTCACACACACACTCACACTCTCACCTAGGGTTGATTTGGAATAGCCAGTTAACCTACGGTGCATGATTTTGGATTGTGGGAGGAAACCGGACTACCCGGAGGAAACCCACACAAGTACGGGGAGAACATGCAAACTCCACACAGAAACACCCAGGCTGGGAATCGAACCCAGGAACTTCTCATTGTGAGGCAGATGTGCTAACTACTACCCCATCATGCCACCTATCATCATTATCAACCCTGAATAATTACTCTATGACAGAGCACTATATCCTGCTGTGTGTGTGTGTGTGTGTTTCCTTTTGTGATTGATGTACAGTAACTAGTGCTGTGTTCCCTTTCTCAGTAATTGAATCCGTCATGTAACGTTATGTAATCCATCACAGCTGATCGCTAGCCTTTCAACATTTTGAACATGATTTATATTTATACCCATCAGGCATAACATTATAACCTCTGACAGGTGATGCAAATGTCATTATCCGATTACATTGTAACCTCTCGAATTGTGGGTTGTATTAGGCAAAAGGTGGGGTCAGTTGTCAAAGTTGTTGTGTTGAAAGCAGGAAAAATGAGGAAGCATAAGGCCTTGACCGACTTTCACTGAATTGTAATGCCGTTGATTTCCAGAACGTCAGGTCTCATGGGGTGTTTCTGGTATGCAAGGTAAGTAAGTGCATACTAATAGGTCGTTGTTCATCAGTGGTTGAGACTCTGGATTACTGATCTAAAGGTCAGGGGTTCAAGCCCCAATATTCCCAAGGTGCCACTGCTGGGCCCTTAACCCTCAGTTGTATAAAAAGTTTCCCCTGGATAAGGGTGTCCGCCAAATGCCAAAAATCTAACTGTAAAGGTGGTCCAAGAAAGGATAACTAATGAACTGGGAAGTGTGACAAGGCTCCTCAGGGCTCAGTACTGTGTCCGGTCTAGTCTCACAGAAGGGCTACTGTAGCACAAACTGTTAATGCTTGATAATGATAGAAAGGTGACCAAACACACCTGCTTTGTACAGGACTGCCTAGACACAGACCGGAGAAGATGGTGTGAATTGTATTACTGATTGGTCAAATATATTTTGGCAGCTTTTCAGACTTTACTTCCACTTTACGTCCAGTGTGTCCATCAGCCAAGAAGATCAGTAGTCAGCGGAGATGATGCTACAGGTGTGTGTCTGAGTGAGGATAGTGAGCCACGGTGCTCGTTTACTTGCTGGTACATTGAGAAAACCAGACTGGAGCACACTAAAGATCTCAAAGGGTATCAGTTATCAAATGTTTACGTTGCTCATTTGCACGCCACTGTCTTGTTTTAATCGACTTGGGTTGCTTGCGGAATAGAAGGGAACTGGTTGCTAAAAGCCCATTAAAGGATTTAGGAGTTCTAGCTGTCTAATGCGTTGCTTTACTTTCATTATGTGACTCTCTCTCTCTCTCTCTCTCTCTCTCTCTCTCCTTGCACCACTCTTTCTCTATGTCTTATGCAGGGGCTTCGGAAAGCAGGGATTCCAATGCCAAGGTAAGACTGAAATATTGATGAATTTTTCCAAAGCGGAAGCCAAATCCAAAGCCACGATCATACACATGTATGAATATGACTCTGGAAGGAAGGCGTTGTCTTGATTATTGGTTATTCCTGGAAATTCTTGGCGGCATTTCAAGAAAACTTCCATTGAGAGCAAGCCAAATAAATCCGGTTAAGACTTTATGTACTGAATATTGTATGTGTACTTGACACTCCATTCCACGGACCCCGGTTTCGCAGATATCCGAAGCTGCTGGGCAAAGACTGGATTCGTCAAACACGCCAATTAACTGCACATGAAATCACGTATGTTTCACACTCCATGAAAACAAAACTAAAAGCTTTCGGAGAACTCTGAGCTTGGTGCCATCGATCAGTCAGCGGTACCCTTAAGCTCTGATTGGTTATCACTAGAATGTCATCATGTGAGTTCTTGTTTTTGACTTTTCTTAGATGGTGTAGCATGTTGACAAGAACAGTGATGTACTTTTTCTCTGCGGCCTGGAGAAAGATACTATAGTTTAAAGTCCATCCATTAGATTCGTAGTATAGTCATAAACATAGGACAGGGGTCTCAAATCTGATTGGTCAGAAGGTGCTGAGTTATTTAGAATGAATTTTATATAATTCAAGCAGATACTAGAGGCATCTATAATTCAAACCACTGGCTTATATTAAAGACCTCATGCTATAGTATGGTATGTTTCTATAGTAACCGCTTGCTCGTAGGGATTTGTATAGTGAATGTGCCATTGAATCGGAGCCACTGTCACAGTCAGAGGACAGCAGTCTAATTATCATCGAGATAATGTCCAGGAACAGGAACTCACCTGTTTCTTTCACAAATTTAATTGTAAGTGTAAATAAATAAAAGGTATATAATTCATGAAAAAATAAATTAAAAAAACAGAAAAAACAAACCCATTTTTATAATTCGTAATACAGTGGTACCTTGACTTACGAGTGTCCCTTATAACGAATTTTCTATGATACGAGCTTCGATCCCACCAAAAATCTGCCCAATCCACGAACAAAATTTCTATTTACGAGCTCTCCTCGAAATGGCTTTTCAAGGCCGATTAGCCTCGTATTCTTCTGTGTGTATTCCTCTGCGCTTCGCGAACGCTTTGTGCAGTGCTTCTCAATTATTTTCTGTGACACCCCCTCTAGGAGGGAAAAAAAAAATGTCACGCCCCCTCAGCACCCCGCACGTGACAATAGTGTTTACTACACTTTATATCGTTTGCTCGGTGCTTTTTCCCTACACCATAGCACGGCAATGAGAGTGCCACTGCCAACTACTGTAGTGGATGCGCAATTACACTTAATTCTAGTACAGTATGGCAAAAAAGCATGTCCCCCAGGCTCTTGTGGGAGCTCACCATACAGCTTTCCTCGCTGGCATTTGTAGGGTACACATGCACAAAATTCTCCTCCTTCTCCTCTGTTACGCATCACCTCATGCCTGCCCACGTGACATCTTCATCGCAGTCGATAAAGGGTTATTTGACTTACTGCTTATTCTTGTTTAATTATGATTTATTATTAATTATTATTAATATTAATGTACATGTATTATTATTATGATATATGTATTGCTTTTACATGTTTATCTTTAATACATTAGCTCAAGTATACGTGTTTGTGTCAGGTTATATGAGTTTGGGAGGGGATCGGAATGGATTAACTGGTTTTCTTTTATTTCTTATGGGGGGTAATTGCTTTATCTTACGCACTTTTTGGCTTATGAGCTCAACCTCGGAACGGATTAAATTCGTTAGACAAGGTACCACTGTATGTGCTTTTGAGACATAACAAACTTGAGGTGCAGTCATAGAGTGTAAGGTACTGCTGCTACACAACATGGACAATGTAGAAAATACATAGGGCCTGTGTGGATACTGCTTTTAGTCACCCATGTGCTCGTCTTACATTGTGTTGTAGTATGTGGACGTGACCAAATTAGCAAAAAACAACCCTCGGCTGACGGATTTACTGTGCGGTTGGGGTTTCATTTTTCAAGGTCAAAGGTTATTGTTTCATTTGAAAGTGCATGTATGGGTTCCTATTAGTGTTCCATACTAACAGCATGTGTATCATTATTTGTTTCAATGTTATGAGCACTCAAAATTACTTGATTTTTAATTACCTTTTTAAGGTCATTCAAGGTCAAAGGTCTCATTTCAGAATCCATTTTTGATTTCCTGTTAGTGTTCCATACTTTAGTAACGGCACAACCGACTCTATTGGCATTCCTTTCAAAGTTATAAGTGGTCCATCCTATATATAACATAATTTATTTGTATATATTATTTGTGCTTAATCTGTGGGGTTGGGTCGCATGGTGGTAAGGTACTGGATTGCCGATCCTAAAGTCGGGGGTTCAGGTGCCACTGTCAGTGGTTGTCGCTGCCCAAGTGCAGCAAACTGGGTTATCAAAGGCCGGCCATGTCTCTGACTGTCTATGGTGAGAGGGATGTAAAAGAACCATTGCTGACTTTGGTAAAGAGTAGCTGCATAGCCGTCAGCGTGTTTCCGCCCCTTGTTAAAGGGTTGTGTCAGGAAGGGCATCCGATGCAAAAACCTATGCCACATCAAACATGCGAATCAGATGATTCGCTGTGACGACCCCTGAAGAAAAATGGAAGAAGCCAAAAGGGATAAAAAGAAGAGAGTTGTTCACGGTGCACCACACCGACGCCCAATGTTGGTTGAGATAGGTGTCAGCCCCTGCACAACCTTCGTAGGAGCATCTAGTTTGGCAAATGAGTGAGGAATAAAATTGCCATAGATGACTTAGAATTATTTTAGATGTTCTTGAGTTTATTTATTTATTTTTTTATTAATTTGTTGAGATCTTTTAGAAATAAGTCGGAAGTGTGAGTCCATCCGAATACAGCTACACTCAGTACTTGTACCTCAAGAAATGGTATTTGTTTTCCCCTCACCCCCCAGACCGGATATTTGTTCTAACCCCCATGTTCCGGCTGTGCCATCTTTCGGCGTGTCGCTGTTAGAACAGTGTGTGTTCAGAGCTTCACTCAAAATGCCTTCCAGCTGCACAGGACCAGACATGGTCATCATAATCCATTAAGACTTATGCATCATGTTAGCGATATATGTTTGAATCAGTCTGAGGCTGATACACGGAGGTTTTCATTTCAGTGACGCAGAATACAATGTTGATCTCGTGGCAAGCGGAAACAAGGCGAAACAGTCTGTAAACTGTAAACAATGGAGCCATGCTTTGTCATTAATGGATGCTTGGTATGTGATTGCAGTTGTGAATGAATTCCTGGCTGTTTACCAGTTTACTCTGCTGGAGTTTTTCTGAACGCGGAAGATAATGTTGAGTGGGAACAGATATCGTAAAGCTGAGGATATTAGGAGAGGTCAGGGGTCCATGTCTACGGCAACCATTAATGGGGAATGGCGTGTGTGTGTGTGTGTGTGTGTGTGTGTGTGTGTGTGTGTGTGTGTGTGGTATGCTCGAACAGCGAAGTGAGTAGGGCCCCTGGTGAAAACAAGGTTCTCAGTATGTTACTGAGGTGCAAATCTGTAATAGTGACTCATTATAATAGGGTCACGCCAACATATTGACGAGTTGTTGTTTTTTTTTTTGTAATGCTTACAAGCATTATCTACTTATTTTAACTAAGGTACAAATATAGATATGTAAAAATTCATCTGTTCATTTTCTAAACCACTTAATATTAATTAGTTTTGCTAGGAGGCTGGAGCCCATCTCAGCCGAGTCTGTACACTCTTGATAGCTTGCCAGGCCATCGCAGGGCAGAAACACACTGACGTTGATGCATCGTATCCATTCGAAAGTCGGCAGTATTTCTTTAATTTACCTCTCACCACAGACAGTGAGAGACATCGCCGGCCTTTGATAACCAAGTTAGCTGTACTGGGAACACAGTAATGACAACAGGGTGACAGTGGGGCTTGAACCCATGGACGCTTGGGTCGGTAATCCAGTGCCCGACCAATGGGCCATGACTGCCCTGTACAAATACAGTGATCTCTCGCTACTTCGTGCATCAGTTTCTGTGGCTTCAGTGTATCGCGGATTTTTCAAAAATATTCAGCGAAAAATTAAAAAATAAGGAAATTAAGGAAAAATGGGGGGAAAGGTAATGAAAATGCCGCAAAACAAGGCCAATTATGCAAAAAAAAAAAAAACCAAAAAAACCTCAAACAAACAAAACCAGGGGCAGTGGTGGTCTAGTGGTATAAGGCGCCGGATCGCTGAGCCAAAGGTTGGGGGTTCGAGTCGCACTCTCCACAAGGTTGTCACTGTCCCCCCCCCCCCAGTGCAGCTAACTGGGTTATCAAAGGCCGGCCATGTCTCTCACTGTCTATGGTGTGAGGCATGTAACAGAACCATTGCTGACTTTCGACAAGAGTAGGCTGCAAAGCCGTCAGCGTGTTTCCGCCCTGCAATGGCCTGGCGAGCTGTCCAGGGTGTACTCTGCCCTCGCCCTGAGTTGGCTGAGATGGGCACCAGCCTCCCCGTGACCCTAATTAGGATGAAGCAGTTACAGAAAATGATGAACAAACAAAACCAAAAAACAGCCCAAAACCCTCCAACTGCCCACGCACGTCTGAGTATTTGTATCTTATGAATTATTTTTGAACGTTTAATTGTTATTATAAGCATTTATAGCGTTTAATATGTATTAATTGATATTGTATACACATATTCATGTATGTATACGTCAGTCGGGTTGGGTTCGATCCTTCTTCGCAGAAATCGGCGGTCGCAGGGAGTCTCGGTCCCAATTAACTGCGGAAAGTGAGGGATCCCTGTATAGCGGATATATTGGGCCAGTGGTGGCCTGGAATTAAGGTGCAAAACATTAACACTTGCCACAAAAACTGCATGTTTTGACTGACCATCTCAAACATTTTTTTTTTTTTAATTTTATTTGAAAGTGTAAATACACCCCTAACCCTGAGTCCAATTGTACTGTCTGCCTTATTTAAAAAAAAAAAACATAAATAAATAAATAAATAAGGTGCAAAGTAGTCTTCAGGGAGGGGCTATGGAGGGGAGGGAGTATGTAAATCATCAATATGATGATGTGTTGGTCAGTGTATGTTTGAACATGAGTATGATTTCTCACTCAACAGTAAGAACGAGCTGAGATGGCGTCCAGCCCCATCTGATTGCAGCATGTTAATATTCTTAAGCATGATGTCATGGCGGTGGTGGTGTGCAAAACGGACAGCTCTACTGTATGTTAATTTGGTGTCGCTGAAGTTTCAGGCTGATTTGACTCAGTTTTGTGTTTTGTTTTAAATTTTCAGCCAATCAAATGCTGACTTTTATGTACTTCATCACAATCCTATCATTTGGTCCTCAGCTCCAAACACCAGTTTGAGTGTGCTAGAGTGATGCTGCTATCTTTATTATACTTCAGATAGATCATCTCTCTCAGATCATCCTGCTCACCGCACAGCCCTCGTGTTCCCTCTTTCATGATAATACTCTTTAAACCGCTGCCTGACCTTGCCTCTCCATGACATAATGAAAATCTGAGCGGGCTCATACTCACACCGAGTGGCTCTTTGTTACCGATGGCCATTTCTCAGAAAATTCCCATTCAAATTTTTAACTGTTTTTTTTTTTTTTTTTTTTTTTTTCTAAATAAACAAAAAGCCCTTTATATTCACACAAATATTTTCGTATCCATAGTGACCCACACTTGTCTTTTTCATTGCTCCCCCCCCCCATCATTTTTTTTCTGTACTATAGCAATCCTATAAATTCTGTCAGCTCTGGCATGATGTACATTCTGGCAGATGTTTTCATGTGACAGTGAGCGCCACTGGCTTCCTGACTTCTGATGCATTGGGATCCATTTTGACCCGCACTCATCTTTTCTCCGTTCACTGTACATGCACAACACTCGGAATGCTACATAGTGCCATAAAACCAAACACTTCATTGATGGAAGCTGTAGCCTAATGGTTGCAGAGGTGGCTTTGGGACTGAAAGCTGGTTGGCTCGATTCCTGGGCCAGCGGTATAAATGTGTGGCGACGGGGGAATGAGCAGCAACTTCCTTTCCTCCACATTCATGGGTGAAGTGCCCTTGAGCAAGATACCAAACCCCTGAGTGTGCTCTGGGTGCCACAGTCCATACAGTGTGTGTGCGCATGCGCGCTCTTTTTTTTTTTTTTTTTTTAATTTTAATTATTTCTCTTTTTACCTGCAGTGCATGCGCACATTGTGAGGATGCCTTGACACACTCGGATGGAAAGCGCTATCCATCCCCCTCATATGAATGAGCGCACAGACGCCCATGATTGCCTGGTGATCGCTGTGAGTGACAGAGAAGTGAGCGTATGCCCCGCCTCCCATGAAAGCTTTTCCAATTAGCTCTCATTGACATAGCTGTGGAATTAACCCAGATTCGAACTCATGATCTCTGGGTTAACAGGTTTATGCACCTTGTCAATGCATCACTTGGGAGCCTGTGCTTACTGTTAACGTGTGTGTGTGTGTGCGCTCTTTGTATTGGTTAAATGCAATAGCAATAATTTTTCTTGCGTAATTAATACAGTTATTAAAACCTAATAAATAAATGCGAAGATACTCTATTGACCTGCACTCATCATTTTACTCAGGAAACCTTATGTATTTTTGTCAGTATACGCCTCAGGTGGTGGGGATACCATGTTGAGTATTACATCATCAGTATGGTGGAGCTGGCACTACTTATATATCACAGCAGGGACATTTTTTCCCAAGTGTCGCCGTATTTCTTCTCAAAATGAATTGGTTTTACATTATTAAATTAGTTTAGTGTTACGCTCCTTAAACAGCATGATTTCTTATTCTGACGTGAAAAGTTTTATTTAATTCTAACAGTTCCATAATTGTATGCAGAAAGTAAAAAGAACGTGCTATGGTTTCGGTTGGATACAAAAACCGGTTCATGTCATGCCACATTTTCCCAAATACATAAGATAGCGCCATGCTAAAATGGCGTCCAGTGCACCCAAGACTATTTTATATTTATTTTAAAATTTTTCACATTTTCATCCCTTCTTTGTCGTCATTCTCTGCCATGCCCTTTTAAAATTCTTTAAAGTTACGCCAGGCTTAAAAAATTCTTTGTTTGCAATAACATGATAAAAAAAAAGATTCATCCGGGAGGGAGGATTTTTTTTTTTTTTTTTTTTTTTTTTTTTTTGCCTGTGCAGGCCATCCGGGATTCATGGGGAAATTTTTTTCATACATCATGCTATATCATGTACTAGTATGTGATGTTGTAAACACAGTAGAATGAAATAAATATCTTATATCTGAAATCAACATACTGACTATCAAAGTTTATTCTTTTAATATTGTAATCAACAGAGTATCAACATTTCTTCAATATATCAACTTTTAATATTGCAGTCAACATTGTGTCAAAGTCAAATACCTTCGTCTCGCTCCGTGCTGTTTCTGGCGGTTTATAATTAACTTGTATTTGTTCGAAAATGTCAGCAAACGTGTTGGTCAATTTGAAATGCATTAATTAATTAATTTATTTTTATGTTGGGACCTTTAATAGTGACCGAGAACAGATTTTTTTGCCTCATCATTGTCCCCTTCCATCATGCTTTCCGCCTTTGTTGTTAAGACAGTACTGGCCAATGAGAATCACTGTTTCACCGAACAGGTGAAATTGACCAATCACAAGGCGCGGTTGATACTGATTTTGTTTTGGTCACTTTTTAGTACGGTGTATGATAAGAAATGTGCGTTTTTTTTCAACAGAACCGGACGGTTATTATTTTTATATGTATTTTTATATTATTATTATTATTATTACTATTATTATTAATTAATTATTTTTTACTTCTTATATATTGTTTATTATATTTTATATTTACTATTAATATTATTATTATTTTTATATTATTATTATTATTATTATTATTATTATTATTATTATTATTTTTATTTTTATTTAATAATAATTATTATTTATATATATTATGATTTATATTATTATTTTAAATATTTTTATTTTTTGCTCTGTGAATGCTCAGGCGGGGTTTTTCGGCCCAACCGGCCATGTTACTGCCAACAAAGATATTTTTAAGTCTGGCTTTAATGTCTTAAAATCTGACACCCACCAAGCATGGCATATTACATCGCTATGCTATCATATTATGCTAACATGCTAATTCTAATACTAGCATGCGAAACTATGCCGTCCAAAAGCTTATCACAGTTTCTTCATAAATTTCTTTCATTAATATAGCATTTAGAACTTTTTCATTTTCACGCACTTTGTGCTCAGAGATAATGGATTATCCGAGACAATTAAGGGGTCACTGTGAGGGTTCTAGGTTCGAGTGCTAGGCTTGGCAAGGGCACTACTAAATGCAATTTCTATGTTTTCCTATGCATGGTTTTCATTTGGGTCAACTGGTTTCCTCCAACAAACCAAAAACATGCACGATAGACTAATTTGCTCTTTCAGATTGCCCCTACAGTGGTGGCCTGGTGATAAAGGTGCTGGATCACTGATCCTAAAATTGGGGGTTCAAGTCCTGCTCTCCACAAGGTTGTCACTGCCCCCCCCCCAGTGCAGTTAATTTGATTATCAAAGGCCAGCCATGTCTCTCACTGTCCATGGTGGGAGGTTTGTTTAAAAGAACCATTGCTGACTTTCGACAAGAGTACCTGCATAGCCATCAGCGTGTGTCTGCCCTGCGATGGTCTGGCGAGCTATCAGGGTGTACTCTGCCCTCACCTGAAGTTAGCTAGGATGTGCGCCAGCCTCCCCTCGACCCTAATTAGGATTAAACATGATGATGATTGCCCCTAGGTGTGAATGTGAGTGTGAATAGTGGTAAGTGTGTTGGCCCTGTGAGCTGGTCAGGGTGGCACTCAGTATCGGATGAAATGCCCGTGACCCTCATAGAAATAAGCTGGTTCGACAAATGAGTGAGAGAGAACTGAGAGATCATAAAGTTTGCTCCCCTCAGGATGTATGTTGAGTTTTGTGATTTATTTGTAACAAAGCAAAGTTTATAGTGAGTCCTATATGTATACCAGTGCAGTTGTAACTATACTTGGAATAGTAACAGCCACGCCTGGTTTTGAACCTGTTGTATTTTATAACTGAAACACTCTTCTTGTCAATCTGCGATGCATATTCGCTGCATATTAGCGGTTGCGAGAATGGAGTTCCTCCGGAACACTGACATCCATCTAGCTCCTTTTTTCTTCCGCCACATGTCTAATATAGTGATGTCCATTAACTCTTATAGATTATCAGATATCAGAATTAATCAGAGTACACTTTCCCACAATGCAGGCCTGTTTTTTGAGGAGCTGTAGTTTTCTGAAATGCCTCTCGTCTGTAGGCGTTTAGCGTACATGTGTTATCGACTTTGAAGATCAATATGCATGTATAATCGAGATGTTTGTGTTTATTGAGTTTTTTATACTTCTGAAATATCTATAGGAAAATTCATTAAAAATTCAGTGCA
Organism: Plotosus lineatus; assembly: GCA_024760905.1. Classification (NCBI taxonomy): domain Eukaryota; kingdom Metazoa; phylum Chordata; class Actinopteri; order Siluriformes; family Plotosidae; genus Plotosus; species Plotosus lineatus. The sequence goes on along the minus strand of CM045730.1, from coordinate 7,400,997 downwards.
GACTGATAGGCATGGTAGAGGATACGACGGATATGAATGCAGAAGGCATGCAGCTCATCCATAGTCCCAGCTTCACGTTTCCAACTTTGTTTTGCCGCCTGTCAATCAAAGTCGCATGAGTTTACAAGTGAAACGAGTAAAACTTCCACAGTCTACAGTCAAGTAACTTTTGCTAAAAAATGACCCAGCATATGCTATTTTATTTGGTACTTTGATGTCCCTCTGACATTCGTTCATGGACCACCACTCAGACTTGCAGAGAATAAAAAACATGTAATCGAACTCGAAAAACTTTGCTAGTCAAAACCACACTGAAAATTAGCAAAAGCACTAAGCATAAACTTGTTAAATGGATAATTATACGAATGACACGGCTGATGCAAATGAAGGAATCAGAGAATGAAAGGAGGTGAAAAGAAAACTCAGTGTTAACTCTTCCTGCTTTTACTCCAGACCGTAGTCGGGAAACAGGGAGAGTTTTTTTTTTCTGGGCTGAAGTTGATTCAGCTTTTATAAAGGAGCCGGACTACTTTTATAACACCAGTCTCAAACCCCTATCAAGAGAGATGTTTATCAGGAACTTGGCGATTAGACAATGCCTAAATCTATATATGAAAACGTCAGATTCTTCTGACTTATACATGATGAAGTCATCAATGGAAGCCATAATTTTGCTGCTTAGATGCTTTACCACCAGTGGTGGCCTGGTGGTAAAGGTGCTGGATCACTGATCCCAAGGTTGGGGGTTCAAGTCCCACGCTCAACAGGTTGTCACTGTCCCCCCAGTGCACGTAACTGGGTTATCATAAGCTGGCCATGTCTCTCACTGTCCATGTCCATTGCTGACTTTTGACAAGAGTAGGCTACGTAGCCATCAGCGTGTTTCTGCCCTGCGATGACCTGGCGAGCTGCCCAGGGTGTACTCTGCCCTCGCCCGGAGTCAGCTGGGATGGGCGTAAGCCTCCCTGCAACCCTAATTAGGATTAACTGGTTACAGCAATTGAATGAACGAGTACTAAAAGGATATATTTACTTTTGCTAGAAGCTTACCTGTAGAACTAATAGTCCAAGCTGAGTCTGATGATAAACCGATGATAATGGGAGATATTCACGCACAATCTTTCCTGAGTCCTGTTGCATTTTCTCCTCAGGAGAACACTTTCCTAGATTGACCTTGATGTCTTGACGGTAGATGAGTTCCTGAAGGGTTAAATATGACAGAATAAATTGATATGTTTTTGAGAATTCTGAAGTGGTCCATGACCCCTGGCTATTTAAGTGCAATCTATTTGCCACGACGGGATGCCAGAGGTGGTGGGGCATTTTGAAAACTGGGAAAAGGCCACTGGGCTGGAACGTCAAAGATGGCCTGTCCAGAATTCAGATGAGCTGACCAGTCCTGCTTACCATTCTAATCAGCTAGTTTGTATTTATGTATTCGTCTGCCTCTTTTCCTTTGTGGCACCAGAAGAAACTGAACCAGGTTTTTTTTGTTTGTTTGGTTTTTTTTTTTTTTTTTTGTACATTTTGATCCAGAAATTGCTGACCAGTATTCACCCCTTTATAGTACAGATGGAACTTTGAGAACTTACAAGAAATGAGATGCTTCGAATAGTAGCTTCAAATAATGCGGTGGGATTTACTTCCAGTTTATCGTGATATGACAGTGGAATGGCAGATTTGTATACTGTAGTTTGGAATTGCCCTTTGATTATAGTGAGCATAATGGACCCAAACATGACCATTGAGAAGCATTACCAGACAGTTCGCCAGACCATCGCAGGGCAACACATGCTCACAGACATTCACACTCACACCTTGGGGCAATTTGGAACAGCTGGCTAGCAGGTGTTTGAACTTTGGAATGAAATTGGAGCACCTGGATTGAACCCACACAAGCATGGGGAGAATGTGTAAACTCCACCCGGAGACACCCAAGCCCGGGAATCGAACCCAGGACCTTCTAGCTGTGAAGTGGATGGGCTAACCACTGTGCCATTCATTATAAACTATAATTATTTAATATTAACTATAATATTAATGATAAATATGAATAATAACAATAATTTATTGCCAAAGTTAAATTCATAGGGAAATAATAGAAAACCTGTTTACTCAAAATATATTTATATACCTGTTTATATGTTCAGGATCATGTAAATAAGTAATAAGCAATAAGTGCTGGGCTGTTCTAGAAAAATAATTGATGGGTTCCGATCCAATCACCCAAAAGGTGATTATTTTTTTCTGATACCAGCATGTCCTGACATTGTTTATTTGTTTTTATGATAGACCTGTTCTGCATTGATTATTAAATTAACATTAATTTTTACTTTCATAAATTACATTAAAGAATGCCGGAGGCATGATAGTTAGCGTGCTGGGATCATAATCAAAAGGTGTGGGTTCGAATCCCTTTTAGACCTCCACCTTGCTTAGATATCTAGGTGGTGTCTTAACCATAAGTGCGCCTGTGTCCACCCAGCAAGAAAATGGGTATCAGTAAGAATGCTGAGGAGGGAACCTGTGATAGCTCCACTCTGACGAACCAGTAGTCTCCCAACAGACTTTACAATACCTTCAACTTTAAATTAAAAAGCAAGACATTGTACAGTGGTACCTCACCTTATGAAATTAATCCGTTCCAGAGCCTTTTTCGTAACCTGCATTTTTCGTAAATTGAACCGCATTTTACATGTAAAACGTGTGATCCGTTCCAAGGCCCCCAATACTACCCCCTAAACCTTTTAAAAATTACAAAAGTACACCTTTTAAGACCTCCTTCTGCTTCAATGTCGTACCGATGTTAGACGGGTTTGGCCACATTCCTTTGCGATATCACTCAACCGCATTTATTACACGTTCTTTAATAAATTAATTAATTGTTCAGTAGAAAAGGTTATTATTAACAAGGTGCTATAGTATAAGAGGCAGTGGTGGCCTGGTGGTAAGGTGTTGGACCACCGATCCCAAGGTTGTGGGGTTCAAGCCCCCTCTCGTGACAGGTTGTCAATGTCCCCTCAGTGCAGCCAACTGGGTCATCAAAGGCCGTCCATGTCTCTCACTGTCTATGGTGTGAGGTTCATGTAAAAGAACCATTGCTGAGATTCATCAACAGTAGCTGCATAGCCGTCAGCATGTTCACGCCCTGCGATGGCCTTTGCCGGCTGTCTAGGGTGTACTCTGTCCTCGCCCCGATTCGGCTGAAATGGGTGCCAGCCTCCCCGCGACCGTAATTAGGATGAAGCGGTTCAGAAAACAAATGATAGAATGAATATGATATAGTACAGGGCAATGGCAAGGATTCTTGACAGAGCCCCATAACTATGGGAGACAATTCTATCGCCAAGTCAATACTGATGTTGATTGGAGTTCCAATAAATACCGAGGTTTGGCACAACATTTCCTGTCCATAGTTATGAATATATTTATAAACATCCTCTTTTTATTATCGAAATTGGAACATGGACTGCTCAGCGACAGTTTTTGGGAACAGGATAGAAATGTTTTTGAAATAGCAATAGAATGTTTGTTATCTTTAAGCACTGAGTGACACCACGCCATTCTTTGCAACAGTAAACCGATATGAATACCACAACTGAAAAGCATGTGAACGTTCACATGGCTCTGTCACGTTCTGTGTGACTATGGGTCACGTGATGTTTTCTCGTGTAAAATTATACCAGATTAACCTTTTTAGCCCTACTGCTCACTCCTCCCTGAGATTATACCCCTGATAGAGATTAGGGATATGAGTTGAATATGATTGCTTTCAGATCTGGAAAAACCGCTTACAGCCTAAAGGCACTCTGTCCATGTGGCAGCACATCTGGATTTGCGCGTCTAGTACTGCTGTGAGGCTGGAGGACAGCTGTTATGAGTACAGAATAGAGCAGTGGCACCATTACTAATTCAAACAGCGATACAGTACTGTACAAAAAAACAAACAAATGCGAACTCGTATTGGCGTTCATTAGGAAGATTTTGTTATTTATTAAAAAAAACAAAAAAACAAAAACAAAAACAGCTTAATGGGAAACTGTGTGCATGTTTCAGAACAGTAACCGTGCACGTTAATAAGTATTAAATATTTATATGTATGTTTTTTTCTTGTTGTATCCCATCTGTAATGTTTTGAACTTCAATCATAAAACTGCTGCAGAAATGTTGTTAAACCAATGCAAGCTTCAGTACTACCAACTGCCACGGTTGGGCCCTTAATGAGGCCCTTCACTCACATAGGCTCATTTGTATAAATGAGATAAAATGTAAGTCGCTCTGGATAAGGGCATCTGCCAAAAATCTGTAAATGTAAATGCTTTGTCTTTCTTTCATTCATTCATTTTCTGTAAGTGTTCGGTTCAGTCATTTTCTGTAACCGCTTAAAGGATTAGGAAATTAAGGTCGCTGGGAGGTTGGCGCACATCCCAGCCGACTCTGGGTGAGGGCAGAGTACACCCAGGGCGGAACCATTGCTGACTTTCAACAAGAGAAGCTGCATAGCCATCAGTGTGTTTCTGCCCCGCGATGGCCTGGCGAGCCGTCCAGGGTGTACTCTGCCCACACCCAGAGTCGGCTGGGATGGGCGCCAGCCTCCACGCGACCCTAATTAGGATTAAGCTGATCAGAAAAAATGAATGAATGAAAATGGTTGTTTATACAATCTATAGCAACAGTAGGTAATACTTGACAACTAAAAAAAAAACAAGACCTCCGAATAACATAATTGACCAATCAGGATTGAGTATTCTAATAGATTGTGTAGGAAAGGTGAAATAAGTGTTATACTGTATTTAATTTAAACAAACGCAAGCCTTTTTTTAAATCTCATCAGACAAGTGACACATTGAAAATTTTCCCTTTAAATTTATAGTTAATTTTGTGTAACCACTTTTATTCAGTAAGTCAAATGAAAACCTTAATTATTTTTTCCTTTGATGGTGATTGGTGATCCAAGTCCAAATGATAGATCAGAGTTTTTTTTTTTTTTTTTTTTCTCTACTGCTCCATTTCGTACTTCACAAATGTTCCAGTTCTTAACAAGCGTTTGGATTCGATTGGAAAAGCATTTTTACGCTTGAATTTGCAGCCACTGATGTACCATCTGCTGTATTTCTTCATCCACCCGGAAGGTCTTTCCACCAAGTGCTTCTATTAGTGGTTCAAAAACATAGAAATGACTTGATGATTACTTCTGATTCATGTCAATTACAGCTGCATACAATCAGTTCCTCTCATTCATTCATGCACTTTTAGGCTTTTTACTTGCCTCTCCCTTTCAACAGCTCTGAACAGCCATTTCATTACCAGCTTCAATTGTATCTCCTTTTTTTTTTAAGCACTTGAGCTCCGACGTTTACAAACGAGCAATTCCGGCCAGGTAGATTCAAGAATTCATCCGTGCTATGGTCTGATTTAATAATATATAAATTCAGACAATGCCTAAATCAGTGCATCACAGGAGAAAATAGCAGGGGTGCACCTTTTTACTCACCTCTAAATTGCTAGGAGTAAAGTAATCAGTGGTCAGCGGCCCCTCTGCTGTGCCGGACGATGTTCGTGAGGTGCGTCTACTGCGTGAGTGGCACTCAAGGCTGCAACCATGCAACGCAAATGCTGATTGGATTACAAATGCACAGTTCGCTGTGAAAAAGATGATCAAGGCGACGAGTATTCCGATCTAGCCGTGTCTGTCCTTGTGAAATTAACTTCGAGATTGCCAGGATTTTCGCCGCCATGTCGGGAAAAACGCGGTTGGTAAATTCGCGGAGTGTGATTATTTTTGAATCCCTAAATCTAGTTTTGGGAACATGAAAGGTTCAAGTCCTGCGCTTGGAAAGGGCATTTTTATTTGATGTTTGTATGTTCTTTCCGTCAATGCATAGGTTTTATCTGCGTACTCAGGTTTCCTCCCACCCCCCCAAAGACATGCATTTTAGGCTAACTGGCTGTTTCAAATTGTTCCGAGGTTTGTGTTGTTCTGTCATGGACTGGCGAGGTTTTCAGGGTGTACCCTGCCTTTGTTCAGAGTCGGCTGAGATAGAGCCCAGCCTACTCGTGACCCTAGTCCAGTGCTTCTCAATTATTTTCTGTGGCGCCCCCTCTTGGAAGAAAACAACTTTTCACTCCCACTGCCCCGCGAGCAACTATAAATAGCATTATTTGTCTATAAAATTTGTTATTCGTACACCTCTGCATAACATTGTATCTTTATTAACATTAAAAACAACAAAAAAGAAAGAAATATAGTTCAACTTGCAATCAAGAAAACTTCATTAACATTGTTTTTTAAATCTGTAATAGAAAAGATTTAAACTGCACCAATGTGCCTTAAAAAAAAAAAATCTTTATTTAAACTCATTCAACTTATTTATGTTTTAATGTCGCCGTCTCTCTTCACCTTTCTCTTGGTTTTTCTTAGAAGTTTATCCATGTTGTTTACTGCACTTAATATTGTTTGCTTGTGTAAAAAAAAAAACCGCAACACTATAGCCCAACAATGTGAGCGCCACTGCCAACTAGTGTAGTGGAGGTGCAATTACACTTAATTCCTGTACACTATTGCAGAAAAGCATGTTCCCCAGTGTCATACGCGCTCCCCCCGGCTTCACTCCGTGCCCCCCCCGGCATCATGCCGCACACCCCACTATTTGAGAAGCACTGCCCTAGTCAGATCAAGCGGTTTGGCAAATGAATGAATGGACATGTGATGATGGGGATTCACTGCTAAAAGCAGAGTTATGGACAGAATCATGCACTTATGCCTGACAGCAAGGCTCCTGGGTTCGAGTCCTGGGCTTGGTGATTGCATTTCTGTGGAGTGTTTGCATATTCTTCCCATGCTTGGGTTCCTCTGGGTACTCCAGGTTCCTCTTATGTCCAAAGGCATGCACCGTAGTCTAAACAGCTGGTCCAGATTTCCGTAAGTGTGAATGGCTGTGTGTGTTCATTCTCGAATGGTCTGGTGAGCTCTTCAGGGTGTATCCAGTCTTCACCCAGTGTCAACTCAGTTAGGCTCCGGTCTCCCTGCAATCCGAATAAGATTAAGCAGTTTGGAGAATGAATCAGTGACGACATTTGAACGATTTTGTTTTGTCGATTTTTGTGTTTGCTCCAAGAACATTTATTTACTTGCAAGTCTGTTTGCCTACCCAAGTTAAAATTTGTGTTTTTATTCTCTGTGAGTCCGAGTAGTTGTGCATTAACCTCTATATTTTTATGATTTCATTTTTTGTAATAAATAATAAACATTTGTTGTTGTTGATGATGTAGTTGCTGCACATTGCTATGTAAGTCAGTGGTATATAACAGCCAATCAGTACTAGCTTATGATGAGGCGGCTTTATCGGGTGTTCATGGGTGGACACTGGATGGAGATGGGACAACTGAATTCATTCATTCATTTTCGGAACCACTTAATCCTAATTAGGGTTGCGGGGAGGCTGATGTCCATCTCAGCCAACTCTGGGCAAGGGCAGAGTACACTCTAGACAGCCCTCCAGGCCATTGCAGGCCGATGGCTTTGTAGCTACTCTTGACAAAAGTCAGCAATGATTCTTCCACATGAACCTCCCACCATAGACAGTGAGAGACATGGCCGACTTTTGATAACCCAGTTAGCTGCACTGGGGGGACATGGACAACCAGTTGAGAGTGGGGCTTGAACCCCCAACCCTAGGATAAGTGATCCAGCACCTTTACCACCAGGCCCCCACTGTCCTTCATGGGACAACTATCCAAGCTATGTTCATAGAATATTTCACGTTGTAATGTGCTTGACCAATCAGTGGGCAGTGGTGGCCTGGTGGTAAAAGGCGCTGGATCGCTGATCCCAAGGTTGGGCGTTTGAGTCCCACTCTCCACAAGGTTGTCACTGTCCCCCCAGTGTCACTAACTGGGTTATCAAAGGCCGGCCATGTCTCTCACTGTCAATGGTGTGAGATTCATGTAAAAGAACCAGTGCTGACTTTCGACAAGAGCATAGCCGTCAGCGTGTTTCCGCCTTGTGATAGCCTGGCGAGGTGCCCAGGGTGTACTCTGCCCTTGCCCAGAGTCGGTTGAGATGGGCACCAGCCTCCCCGCGACCCTAATTAGGATTAAGTGGATCAGAAAATGAAGGACTGCTTGCCATTATCATGCAGCTGTACACATTTTAGCTCTGTTATTATATTTAATTAAAAATTAACGACACAGAGTTATTGCACAAGTATGGTTCTGTCAGCGCTTCTCGGACAGTCCTAGGATTTGAACATAGAACCTTAAGTCCTGAGCTCTTGCGTTTCTCACAGGTTTTTCTTATGATACCGGCCCAGTTAAATTTATCTACGCTGAAAGCTTTGTGCGTTGCATAAAGATCCTGTTGCTGGTTTTTCTTTTTTTGGTGTAATTTCTGACACAGGGATGTACCCTACTGTTGTATCTCTCTCTCTCTCTCTCTCTCTCTCTCTCTCTCTCTCTCTCTCTCTCTCTCGTGCTTTCATGTGCACTTAGGCTGTGTATCTGGAGTTCATCACAGATGCTGTGTGAGAGCTCTTCTTGTGAATGCTGTTTATTTGATGTGCTTAACGCGGCGGTGGGGCGGGAGGGGAAGTGGGGGCAGGATGGCAGATTGGGGCATTAGCACAGTCATTACACTATGATTATTACACTGAATACATTTTGCTCTGCTAATCGCTACGCTACATTATAAGTAGCAAGAATGAAGATGACAACGAGAACATTATTACAGTCACCCAGGAACAAAGTGCATGTTGCAAGCATCAGTTGAAAGGATTATGGGTCTGAATTGACAGTTAAAACACATTGGATCTTTATTTATTGTTATTGTTGAGATACACACTTACCAAAAGCTACACGCAAACACATGTACGTATTGCACAAGTTGGATACCAGTAATAATAATGACATTAATAATAACAATAACAATAATTTGGACGGTAGACCTCTGCTTTTCGTGATGGTTCGGTTCCGACCTTTCCCGCGGATCTTGAAAATCCGCGAGTTATTGACGCGGTTTTAAAACCCTATGTATAATCTTGCATGCGCTAAAATATGCTTCTTAAACACATTCTATATCCAGTCTTATTCATTAATACAGTAATAATGTAATAAAATTTAGTCATGATTAAGTAAAAACCTTTTAATTTTGTACTGATGCCACATAAACGCCCTGCATCTTCTCTACCTTCTGGTAAGGAGCCTAAGCGTTTATTTATTAATAAATATTATCATAGTACAAAATTAAAAAGTCCATTCCATGGGCAGAAGCCTGACCACCAAGCGCTCGCCTTCAAGCCCCTTCCCCAGGCCTAGCTCCAGGGGGGGACCCCGGTGACCTGCGTCCGGGCAAGGGAAACTGTGTCCTTTTTTTATTATGCATGGCGGTCTTCTGAACTGCACTTCGTCTGGACCTTCACCCAGGACCTGTTTGCATTGGGTGATCCTACCAGGGGCATTATGCTCCCGACAACATAGCTCCCAGGATCACTAGGTCACGCAAACCCCTCCACCACGATAAGGTTGCGATGCAGGGAAGGGTTATTCTGGACAGTTGGACACAAATATTTGAACAATTGATAATCAGTTGGTATCACAGTGAACTTCAAGGTCTCTGAATGCATTTGTGGTTGTTGTTTTTTGACATGTATTGACTTCGTGAAAATGCTTTCATGTTTCATTTAAATTCATGAATTTATTTATTAGCACGTCCATCTCACACAAAGAAGGTCCTTGGCTTGAGTCCCCGGGTTGGTTTGGGTGTTTCTGCGTGGACATTGCATGCTCTCCTTATACTTCATTAGATTCCACCAGGTACTCTGGCTTCCTCCTATAGTCCCAAAATATGCACTCCAGGCCAATTTGTTGTTCCAGATTGCCCCTGGCTGTGAGTGTAAATGGTTCTGTGCGTGTTGCTCTGTGATGGTCTAGTGAGATGTTCAGGAAGTACCCCATCTCTGCCTAATGTTGGCTAAGATAGGCTTCATCCTCCTCGTGACCCTAATACAAGGATTGAACAGTTACAAATACTAATGATAGTTCATTTATTAGTCATTATTTAGTTAAGTAGTTATAGATGTCTGCAATGGCCTGGCGAGCTGTCCAGGATGTACCTGATATGTGTGCCAGTCTCCCCGCGAACCTAAATAGGATTAAGCAATTCAGAAAATGAATGAATGAATGAATGAGTTAGAGATATATTCATGCACTGGGACTTTATTTCAGTGCTTTTTCTTTTAGTTTTAATTATGTATATTGCCTTATTTACTTGTTTACTATCTTCTTCTTCTTTTCCTTTCGGCTGTTCCCTTCAGGGATCACCACAGCAAATCATCAGCTTCCATCTCACCCTGTCCTCTGAATCTTCTTCTCTTACTCCAACGACCTTCATGTCTTCCTTCACCACATCCATAAATCTCTTCTTTGGTCTTCCTCTAGGCCTTCTGCCTGGTAGTTCCAACCTCAGCATCCTACTGCCAGTATACTCACTATCCCTCCTCTGTACATGTCCAAACCATCTCAATCTAGCCGCTCTAACTTTGTCTCCAAAACATCTTACATGTGCTGTCCCTCTGATGTACTCATTTCTGATCCTTTCCATCCTCGTTACTCCCAGAGAGAACTTCAACATTTTCATCTCTGCTACCTCCAGCTCTGCCTCCTGCCTTTTCCACAGCGCCACTTCTCTATTAACATCCTCAAAGCAAACACTGCATCTGTGTTGCTCTTTCTTGGCATGAAACCAAACTGTTGTTCACAAATGCTGACCTTTGCCCTTAGTCTAGCTTCCACTATTCTTTCTCATAACTTCATCATATGGCTCATCAACTTTATCCCTCTGTTGTTGCCACAACTCTGCATGTCTCCCTTGTTCTTAAAAATGGGCACAAGCACACTTCTCCTCCATTCCTCCGGCATCTGCTCACTCTCTAAGACCTTGTTGAATGTTCTTGTCAGAAAATCTACTGCTACCTGTTCTAGACACTTCCATACCTCCACAGGTATATCATCAGGACCAACTGCCTTTCCATTCTTCATCCTCTTCAGTGCCCTCCTCACTTCACCCTTAGTAATCTTTGCTACTTCCTGCTCCTCAACGGTCACCTCTTCTACTCTTTTTTTTCTCTCTCATTTTCCTCATTCATCAGCTCTTCAAAGTACTCTTTCCATCTTCCCAGCACACTTCTGTCATCAGTCAATACATTTCCCTCTTTGTCCTTTATCAATCTTACTTGCTGCACGTCCTTCCCATCTCTATCTCTCTGCTGTGCCAACCTGTATAGATCATTTTCTCCCTCCTCACTGTCCATCCAATCATACAAGTCATCAAACGCCCTCTGTTTGGCCTTTGACACCGCTACTTTCGCATTATGCTGTGTCTCCCTGTACTCCTGTTTACTCTCTTCGGTGCTCTCAATGTCCCACTTCTTATTAGCTAACCTCTTCCTTTGTACACACTCCTGCACTTCCTCATTCCACCACCAAGTCTCCTTATGTACTGCCCTTCCAGAGGACACACAAGTACTCTCCTACCTGTGTCCCTGATCACATTTGCTGTGGTTGTCCAGTCACCTGGAAGCACTTCCTGACCACCTAAAGCCTGTTTCAACTCCTTGAAAACAACACGACACTCTTCCTTTTTCAGCTTCCACCACTTTGTCTTCTGCTCTGCCTTTGCCTTCTTCACCTTCCTCACCATCAGCGTCATCCTGCACACCACCATCCTATGCTGTTTGGCAACACTCTCACCCACTACTAGTTTGCAGTCACTGACTTCCTTCAAATTACATCGCCTACACAAGACGTAGTCTACCTGTGTGCTCCTACCTCCGCTTTCATAAGTCACCCTATGCTTCTGTTTCTTCTTGAAGAAAGTATTTACCACAGCCATTTCCATCCTTTTTGCAAAATCGATCAACATCTGTCCTTCTGTGTTCCTGTCCTGGATACCAAACCTGCCCATCACTTCCTCGTCCCTTCTGTTGCCTGTGCCAACATGTCCATTGAAGTCTGCACCAATGACCACTCTTTCACCTCTGGGGGTATTCTGCATCACTTTATCTAATTCACTCTAGAATCTCTCCTTCTCTTTTAGCTCACATCCTGCCTGTGGGGCATAAGCACTAACAACATTGAACATCACACCTTCAATTTCTAACTTGAGACTCATCACTCTGTCTGACAGTCTTTTCACTTCTAGAACATTTCTGACAAACCCCTTCTTCAAGATGACTCCTACTCCATTTCTCTTCCCATCCACATCATGATAAAACAGCTTAAACCCTGCTCCTAAGCTTTTAGCTTTGCTACCTTTCCACCTGGTCTCCTGAATACGCATTATGTCCACCTTCCTGCTCTGCATCATGTCAGCCAGCTCTCTATCTTTTCCTTGCATAGTTGCATTCAAATTCCCTACTCTCAGTCCTAGACTCATGCTTTTCCTCTTCTCTCTCTGCCTACGGACACGCCTCCCGCCTCTCCTTCTTTGACCAACAGTAGTTCAATTTCCATCAGCACCCTGTTGGTTAACAGCAGTGATGGCGGTCGTTGTTAACCCGGGCCTCAACCGATCCGTGATAAATACGTGCAAAGCCGAATTCCATGCCTAGGTTATAAAATGAGCTTTTGACGTTGAACTTAAACTTTATTACTGCATTTCATCATCCCACTTTTAAAGAAATGCTGACCATATATTTTATTTCTATCAGATATATTCATCCAGGATGGCCCTTTCAGGATATCTGTCTTTTGATCTCTTGGTGTAAAAACAATATAAAGTAGAATTTAAAATGTATTATAAATACATGTTATTTGGTATAATGTCTACAACAGTCTACAGTGAGGAGAGGTCAGAGACAAAAAAACCCAAAAAACTCACGCCTGTGTCATTATACCAAGAGAGTATAGCTCACTGTCTCCTTCTCGGTTCTCATCAGAGCCGTCGTTCAAGAGCTCCAGAAGAGAGACATCGCAGTGAGTAATGTTTAAATGGAAATTCTGGGTTTAGTTGTCATGAACCATTAGGGTGGAATTTTGTGGCGCCAAATGCAACAACACTGATTGTAAATCAGAAAAACACTCAGAATGGTAGAAATGAGGCTGGGACTGATTACTTTCCAGACCAGACTGTAACATTTCAGTGAATATATTCTGATACTGGTTCACTAGAACACAGGCTACATATCCCATCAATCAAAACTCGGTGGGTAGCAAGCAGTTAGTTTTGCGTGGGTTTTTTTTTTTTTTTTGTCAAGTAATACACAGACTTTCATCAAGAGTAGGCTGCACAGCCGTCAGCGGGGTTTCTACCCTGTGATGGCCTGGTAAGCTGTCCAGAGATGGGTGCCAGCCTTCCCGCAACCCTGATTAGGAGTAAGTGATTCAGAAAATGAAGAAATGAAAGTAATACACATAAAAGGTAGTTTTTTAGTCAGCATTTGAAAACAACCACTGACTCTCCTGTCTACACATCTCAAAGAAGTTCATCCACAACCTTGCTGCCAGAGCACAGAAGAATTTGGATACATATTTTTTTGTTATTCCGTGATAGTGAGAAACCAGTCCATCAGTCCTAGAGAATCAGATCGAACACGGTGCATAAGTGCGGGGTGTTGCGAATGATTTGAGGTAGAAGGGTGCAGGTCCATTTTAGCTTTGCCTGCTACCTTTAATATATAATCTAATGCGAACAGCTACAGGAAGCCAATGGAGATAGCTAGCATAGCAGTGGAGTGGTGTGCAAGAATTTGAGAGGGTCGAAAACAAGCAGTGCTGCTCCATTTTGGACCTTGGATTTAAATGCTAGTATTGCCCCCTCTGGCAGTCTTGTAGGCATTTCTTAAATGCATAATTGATCACCAGTCTCTGACATTGGCTTGCTGAAAATATTGCTCCTTGTCCCCTCACTTATTTGGCTGATGTCCGTCTTAGGCAACACTAGGCGAAGGCGGGGTATACCCAGATCAACTTGCCACACCATCATGGCAACACAGACAACCGTTTACACTCATACCTACAGGCAAACTGGAACAGCCAGTTAATCTAATGTGCATGTCTTTGGACTGTGGGAAGAAGGTGGAGAACCTGAAGGAAACCCACACAAGCATGAAGAAAACCTGACACAAAAATTCTGAGCCAGGAAACCAATCAAACCCCAGGACCTTTTTTTCCATAAGGTGAAGTGGTAACCAGTATTCTTCCAATGCTGCCCAAGATTGTTCTACAGTGGTATTTCAACGTACGAAATTAATCCGTTCCAGAGCCTTTTTCTTTACCTGGATTTTTTATAACTTGAACCGCATTTTACATGTAAAACGTGTGATTCGTTCCAAGGCCCCCAATACTACCCCTAAACCCTTTAAAAATTATAAAAGCATACCTTTGAAGGTACTTACTTTGTATTGACCATGTCTTCTTAGCAAATTTATAATCTTACAAATTATGCAAGGTTAAAACGCCTGAGCCAAAAAAATAAAGTTGCAATGAGCACACTCGAAAAACTCATGAAACAACAGTAACTCTGTCCTTTACACGAAAAGCATCATGGGTAGTATGGAGAGATAGCTCCGTAATAGCCAATGGGAGGGAGCTGCGTCATCCCTCCTAGCCAATGGGAGGCCAGTGTTGCAGGATGTTGGGAGATAGCCAATGGGAGGACAGCGGAGAGAGATGTTGGGAGATAGTCAATGGGAGAGCAAGTCATGCATTGTTTGAATTTTTGAGATGGTGCTTTCGTAACGTGAACTTGTTTCGTATCCAGAGACAAAAATGTTAGGAAAATGTTTTTCGTAACTTGGATTTTTATTTTGTTGGGACTATCGTAAAGTGAGGAACCACTATATATAAAATTAAATCCAGATAATGCAAAGAGCAGCATGGTGGCTGAGCTTGCATGTTTAATGAACATTAGGCTGGTGTGAGTGTGAGTCTAAGTGGTTGTGTGTTTCCCTGCGATGGTCTGGATGGGTGAGGTGTGCCACGCCTTTGTCCGGTGTCAAAGCTGAGATAGGCTCCAGCCTCTCCACGACCATAGTAGGATTCAGTATTTTGGCAAATGAGTCAATGCATGAATGCAAATATGTTAGAAAAGAATCCATCTTGATTTTCATCCCAAATTGTACCAGAGCACACTTTATTAATCTGTTGCAATCACATGGTGAACTTTTGAACCCGTGCACTACACTCCTCAGGACTGACTTGAACCTGTAGTGCTGCACTACAGTTACATTAAAACCATGGTTTCCGGTGAAATGCAGAGAGCTGACTGTTTATTAATTACTCTTAGATTCATCCGATCCTCACTTAATCCAGGGAATCCTTCCATTAGATCAGGCTGCTGAGTGTTACAGATACACGTGTCGGGGAGAGGGATTTCAGCCATTAGACTAACACGGATGCGTTCTGCTAAAGCTTCTCTCGTTCTATCTGGCTATCATCAGCTATCTGTACAAGGCTCAAATATCATTTACAGAAACACACAGTGTACGATATATACCATATGGCACTGTATCTGAAGTACTACTGTAGGATATTGTGCTAAAACAACAGAAAATTCCAATAAGCTGACTAACACAGAGGGATAAATAGACAGTGATAATCTGCCAAGCTTTTAGAAGCTCAGGTCATGACATTTTAATATTGGATAGATTTTGCTTACACTGATGTGCACAGCTGTTGTTAAAAAGAAAAAGTAAAAATAAAAAAAATAAATAAACAGTAATATTAATAATACAATTTACTAAAGCAATACATATACTGTATCTTTAACTGTTTGAAAACTATATTATTACAATCTTACTTTCTAAAACAATTCAAATGTATTAGGTACACAGAATTTCCTTTGTGTATATACAGGGATCCCTCACCAATTCGCGCTTCAATTAATGCAGCCTCAGTGTATTGTCTTTTTTTGTGTTTGTTTTTTTTTTTTTTAAATATTTATCGAATTAAATAATAAGGAAATTAAGGAAGAATAGGGGGGAAAAAAACTAAGGAAAATGCCACAAAAACAAGGTCAATTATGCCAAAAAACAAAAAACAACCCAAAACCCCTCATCAAAACTAGTTACAATTTTGTGCGGTGTGCGTCTGAGTGTCTGCACGCGCATCTGTGCACGCGTGTCTGTACGTGTGTGTATTTATATATTTTACATCTTATGGATTATTTTTGAATGTTTAATTATTATTAGCATTTATAGCATTGAATATGTATTTATTGATATTATATATACATGTACGTATACGTCAGCTGGGGGGGGGGGGGGGGTGTCTTCACGGAATGGTGGTCGGTGGTCGCGTGGGGATCTCGGTCCCAATTAACCGCGGAAAGTGAGGGATCCCTGTACAGTATATTGCTACTACACGTGTGATACAGTGATCCCTCCCTTTTTGCAGTTAATGGGGACCGAAACCCTCCTGGGACCGCTGAATTTCCGTGAAGTAGGATCGACCCACCCCCTGACTGATGTATACGTACATGTATATGTGTATATAATATCAATAAATACATATTCAATGCTATAAATGCTTATAATAACGATTTTGAATATTTAATTTTTTTTTTGCATAATTGGCCTTGTTTTGCAGCATGTCCCGCATTGCACTGAAGCCGCAAGAACTGAAGCGCGAATTAGCAAGGGATCACTGTATTTCAGACTTAATATAATTGTAATCCAAAGTACAAACGAGTACTTGGTGCAATGTTTAACCGCTGAGATTAATGTTTTCTTTAAGCAACCTCCAATGTAAAAGCAATCTGAAAGCCTTTGACAATGCTAGTGTCACATAGCAGCATTTTATTAAACTCGTTGTACCAGAATCAGCGATACGTTACTTGATGGTTGCTTAGGGTTCAGAATTGGAACCTTTTTCAGGGTATAATTGGAGGCATGTGGCATTGATTGATGGATGGAGCGGGTCAGAAAGCCATGAACTTAGCTCTCAGATCAAATCAAGTACTTTCGTTAATGTCTAGCCTTCAGCTGTTAATAACACAGCACAAAGCCTACAGGGTACTTATAGACCATGCCAAATCCCATTGTTTTTTTTTTGTTGTTTGTATGTGTGTGTGTGTGTGTGTGTGTGTGTGTGTGTGTGTGTGTGTGTGTGTGTAATGCATGTTATGGATTGGTTCAGAACGAAATTTTTGGCTTCAGTGGCCAAGGATCACAAAAAATATTTTAAGCTAAAGTGCAGATGTTGGGTTTGTCCTAGATCGTACATACAGTAAAGCAATGATGTGATGCTTTTTCCAGCATTTTATTTTATAGCATTTGCCATAAATGTTGCTACAATGTTGAATTGCCCCACTGGAAGATACCAAGTTGTCGAAAAACAATCTTATAGCACAGCAGGTTTTTCCTCTGGGCGGTTGGAACTGCCTGGAAACAATTTTTTTTTTTTGTGTGTGTGTGTGTGTTTTTTTTTTACTTTTTTTGGGCAAATTAATGCATCACAATGTGCCGGGCTTTATGATTGGCTGCATCCCCCTAAACTCCCCACTGACCTCGAACATACGTAAGAAGTATCTCCTCCCAGGTTTGCCTCACAGCTCACTCAGTGTGGGACTTTCAAGGCAATCAGTCAGAGCAGGTTTCTCAGAAGGAGTAGAAAGGCCATAAATAGGAGGAGGAAACCAAACAGTTCCAAAGGGCGGAAGGGAAGCAGCTTTCTGAAGAACTGTGGTGCTGTTATGATTAGGAATCATACTTTGGTATTTCAGTAGTGTCTGGAATGAAAATCAAAGGTCTGAAAATGATTAAATATGCTCACTTTACCAATATAAAATGGATTAATTTATGATGGCACTTTGGAAGAAAATAATTAGCAATAGGCATGTCCATTCAAACGCACCATTCAAACATTCAAATGCGCCATTGAAACATTCAAACACTGCACAAGCTGCTCTCCCATCTATGACGTTCAAACATCTTGTCCTGCTGGCCTCCCATTGGCTAGGAGGGATGACGCAGTTCCCTCTTATTGGCTATCTCCCAACATCCCGCCTCGCTGGCCTCCCATTGTCTAGGAGGGATGATGCAGCTCCCTCCCATTGGCTATTATGGAGCTGAATGTAGCATGATGATTTTCGTGTAAAGCACAGAGTTACTGCTGTTTCATGCTTTATTTTTTCACTCAGGATTTTTACCTTCCATAAACATTTTTTTTTTGCATAATTGGCCTTGTTTGACAACCTTGTGGAGAGTGGGACTCGAACCCCCAACCTTTGGATCAGTGATCCGGCGCCTTATACCACTAGACCACCACTGTCCTACTTCCTTATTTCTTAACTTGATGAATATTTTTTGAAAAACCGCGATGCACTGAAGCCGCATGAAATTAAGTGCAAAGTAGCGAGGGATCCCTGTATATACTGTATTTGTTTACACACCTTTCTGGTTCCGATATGTCAACGTATGTGGATGGATGGGGAGGGAGAGATGGGGGACGGGTTATTCCTTTGATGGGGCGTGGCGGGTTTTCCCTTGTTTGTCTCTTGATCACAGTTGATTTTTCATATTCTCACGACTTTTCTCTTTTCCTTTCCAGTAGAATTACTGCTGCTTTTCTTCGGACCCAGCATTACGGGTTAAAATAGCCGTAATGTAATGAATAAACACAAAACTCGCACAATGGCTGTTCAAAGTACTGAACACTCTGGTGTCGGCTCTGCTCCGTTCAAACTCTGATAATTTGCTGAAACGGCAAGACATATTTTCCTCATATTCGACCACCGAGGTTACACTGGTGAGCTTTTTTCACCCAAGCCTATTGGCCCATCACAACCTGAGATTATCCTGGTTTCTATAGTATGAAGTGACAAGGGCTTCAACTCCTCCTGGATGGAATGCTAGTCCATTGCTGGTTACCTTCACAGTATCTTTCCTGGTACACATTATTACTGCTGGGCCAATTGAGACACACTCAGAGCCAAGACTTGCCTTGGGTCCTTAGTATGGTGGGGGACAAACCAGGACTCTTGCTGCTGAGTTTGCAGTAAATTTTGTCCCCTTTAACTCTTTCTTGTACAAACCTATCTTCTTCTTTCCCTTTCGGCTTTTCCCTTCATGGGTCGCCACAGCGAATCATCTGCTTCCATCTCACTCTATCCTCTGCATCTTCTACTACCTTCATGTCCTCTTTCACCACATCCATAAATATTCTCTTTGGTCTTCCTCTAGGCCTTCTGCCTGGTAGTTCCAACCTCAGCATCCTACTACCCACATACTCACTATCCCTCCTCTGTACATGTCCAAACCATCTCAATTTAGCCTCGTTGACTTTGTCTCCAAAACGTCTAACATGTGCTGTCCCTCTGATGTACTCATTGCTGATCCTATCCATCCTCGTTACTCCCAAAGAGAACCTCAACATTTTCATCTCTGCTACCTCCAGCTCTGCCTCCTGTCTTTTCCCCAGCGCCACTGTTTTTAAACCATACAACATCGCTGGCCTCATCACCGTCTTGTACACTTTTCCTTTCATTCTTGCCGGTACCTTCCGATCACACATCACACCCTAAGGTTGGGGCTTCAAGTCCCACTCTCCACAGGTTGTCACTGTCCCCTCAGTGCAGCTTACTGGGTTATCACAGGCTGGCCATGTCTCTCACTGTCTATGGTGAGAGGTTCCCCATAGTAACCCTGTGCTACCTGACGCATGCTAAAGAGGAGGTGTCCCCCCCTGGGGTTCACCCCAAATGTGTGGTACACAGGCGCACCGGCTTGTGGATATGCCCTAGTGCCCACAAAGCAACTTCCAGCTATGGGTAAATAGTACCAGTGCCTTGTGTTCGTCACGGGAGGGTCAAAGGCTAGAGGAGACTACCCTGTCAGAAAACATTGGAGTGGAGCCCTGTCGGTGGATGGATGGCATATTCGTCTTCTTCCGGCAGCCCCTGTGTCCTTGCTTGTCGCCAGCTGTCTCGACTTTGTCCTACCACTGGACCCGGGCATGCCAGGACGAGAGGGTGAGGCCGAGGCAGTGCTATGTATATACTCACTAGGTGTCTGTCTGTCTTCCTTTCGACTTTTTCCCTTTTACTCGGGAGTCGTCACAGCGAATCATCTGATTCACACGTTTGATTTGGCAGCGGTTTTTACGTCGGATGCCCTTCCTGTCACAACCCTTTTTAGCAAGGGACAGAAACACGCTGACGACTTTGCAGCTACTCTTTACGAAAGTCAGCAATGGTTCTTTTACATGAACCTCTCACCATAGACAGTGAGAGACATGGCCCGCCTTTGATAACCCAGTTAGCTGCATTGGGGGGGACAGTGACAACCCTGTGGAGAGTGGGACTCGAACCCCCAACCTTTGGATCAGCGATTCAGCGCCCTATACCACTAGACCACCACTGCCCCCTGTATACTCGCTAGGTGTATACGCCTCTATTTCAGACCATATTTCTGCACACTTGCCCTCTGTTAGTATTCTGGCCTTTAGCTCTTTATGTCTTCCTCTTGTCTTCTATATCCCTCTCTCACCTCTTTTTCATCTTTCTCATTTCTCTCTCACTCGATACTGCTTATCCGGCCCGCTCTGACTCTGCCCGAAATCCCGACCCCTCCACAGCACACGGATATTAAACCTGTCTGTCGCGTAACTTTGTAGTCTTACCATATGGTAGCCTGCTCTTGCCAATTTAGCAATTAGATTGAGACAGAGACCAGGCGAAGGAGACATTGTTTGTCGGTTTGTTTGTGTGCTGCTCCCTGGCAAGTTGTCTTTCTTTATCTTTGTTTTTTTTATTATTTTTTATTTTTATGGAAGAGAACAAACCTCTCGAGATTGTTATGAACTGTACAGCTTGTTGCCAGTTTGCTTCCTACCTGAAGTGCATTGCTGAGAGGCAGCACAAAGGAGCATCAATATTTATGAATGTAAAGTATGATTAAAACTAGTAGAGAAATATGCATGTTGTAGGAAGTCCATTACTGCATTATGGTGTATAATTAACAATTATTTTCTGAAGGAGAGATGGAAACTGTTAAACAGTGCCATTCGATTCACTGACATCCATCTTGCCTTTGGATGATAATTATTTCAGTACATACTAGATGTAAACATGCATTAACATTCATTCATTCATTTCTGAACCACTTAATCCTAATTAGGGTTGCAGGGAGGTTAGCGCCCATCTCAGCCGACTCCAGTCGAAGGTGGGGTAGTGGCCTGGATGGCTCACTAGGCCATCGCAGAGGTGGCACTCACACAAACATTGGTACTTGCATTCACACCTAGGGTCAATTTTTAAGACATTTAACCTACTGTGCGTGTTTTTGGACTGTGGGTGGAAACCAGAGTACCCGGAAGAAACTCACCCTAGCACGGGGAGAACATGTAAACTCCACACAGAAATGCCCAAGCTGGGACTTGAACCCAGGACCTTCTCACTGTGAAGTGGACGTGCTAACCACTATATCACCATGCCGCATACATAAGCATTTTTATAGTTTATTTTAACCTGGGGAATTAAAAAAAAAAAAAAAAATTAGTTTCCGGCCACCCGACTGACCCTACTTTTCCTACCCGAATCTAATTTCTTTGAATAATTATTTTCGCAATACTAAACCTGTGTGATTTTTCAGCATCGGGTTAATTGGAGCCCGCCGGATTATTCCACCCTTATATGCGCTATTAATTCATCCCGCCGAATTTAGAGTCAGCGGTTTCTGCTTCTGTACTGCACATTCTGCTCTTTGTTTGGCAGTCCTGTGTGCAATAAAAGGCCCTTGTGGCAAAAATATGTCAGCCAAGAAAAGATTTGTGAATGTCAACACATCTGAAACTTTCGAAGGGCTTGCAGAAAGCTGCATGATCCGGCGATACAAGTCGTCCCTGATGTGTTCAACCACGGAAAATGTACCCCGAGTTGATATCCCTGATCAATAAACTTCGGTGACGTCACTGTTTTTGATACACAGACGAAAGTGAAAATGCAGACGATAAAATGAAGAATGTGGGTAGAACAGACTTTGATGTTCTGATGACTCGGAAGGTTCAGCACCACTGTTGAGCCATTGAGCAAGGTCCTTAAGCCTCAAGTGTTCAGTTGTATAAAAAAGTAGATGACGATGATTGCCGTAAGTTGCTCTGGATAAGATTGTCTGCCAAAAGCTGTAAATGTAATGATTTCCTCCTACAAAAATTTCCAGGTGAATGAACGGCCTTGAGAGTGTGACAGCTCACCGTTCATGTGAAATTGCTCGATGTGTTCTCTCTTCTTATGGCGCACGTAATTGGAGAAATCATTTAATTCTGATAATGCACTTCATGTACAATTATAGAAATGCAGTTAAATTTTGTGTTCTTGCTTATCTTTGTCTTTGCTTTACTTGTTTTGTTCTGAATAGGACAGAAGATTTCAGGTTATTCAGTGAGGTCATAGACTTGGGGGGGGGGGGGGGGGATTTCTCTTTCGCTAATGCTTTGGATTCGTGACAAAAAAAAAAAATACTTGCTCACTTATATCGAGACAATTGTGCTTGTAAATGTTAGCCTGAAAAAAAGCCATCACATTATATGTGTTGAAGTGGAGGCAACTCGTACAAACGAGGAAAAGGTAGCAAAGTTTTGCTCAAAACTCTGCCAACGAATCCAACTTATAGGAGAAAAAGGATCTAAAAAAAAAAAAAAAAACTACCTACCGACTGGAAATTTTTCAACCCATGTAACCAGAAACACAACATTTTTTTTTTTTTTTTTTTTTTTTTTTTAAATCCTGGTGTTTATTTTAACCCTGACAGAGGCAGGTGGGTTCCAAATGCTCTCTCATCAGAGCAAGTGATGTGTGAAGGTGTCTTTTTTTTATTTTTTTTTAAATAATTCCAACTATTTGTACATATGACATGGACATGTAAAGAAAAATGAACTAAAATTTGATTCTACAGTGTATTTTTACATATTTAACCATAACAAAGTCAGGCCAGGTTTTTTTTTTCCATTTTTAAAATAAATGTGAAGCAGATTTCTCCAAGTGAGCTGGACGAACTGTGAAAGTTTGTCTTCCATCTCAATTCAAGCAATTCAAGGTAATGTCTAGAAGTCTGTCCCCCAAATAACCAGCCAATCAGATTGTCCAGGTGTAGTGTAATATATACTTGCTTTTTAAAACTGGTGACTATGGTGTGTATAACAGATTAGTGTATAAAGACTTTCATATTTATAATATGGTAGTGGTAGTATGTGTGATGTTACTGGCAATTCAGTTTTCCAGATTTTTTTCTTGGCCTGCCCGCCCTCGATTCAAACACAAACTTCAATAAAGTCATAAATTATTTAATAAATGTTTTTTTTTTTTGTTCTCACTCCACATTTGAAAAAATATCACTATTGGTGAAATGAATCCCAACAGCTGAGATAGAAGTCATTGAAGCAAGTTATATTAGCTTCGCATAGCCTCATTCATTATTTTCATTCATTCATTCATTCATTTTCTGAACCGCTGAATCCTAATTAGGGTCGCTGGAAGGCTGGCACCCATTCACCCAACTTTGGGTGAGGGCAGAGTACACCCTGGATAGCTCGCGCAGTCACTGCAGGGCATGCACAGCCTCGTTTCAAATAAAAAATACAAATAATAAACTCCCCACCCAGTTTTTATTTCCATTTTTTTGGAAGATTACAAACATGCCAGACAATTACCTTATTAACCCTTTATTAGTTCAGTCAGTACAGGAGAATTCCAGACCTCTGCCTGGATGCATTTTTCTATTTAGACCAGGTGTCCTCAACCCCCGGTCGGTGGCTCATTTGATACCGGCCCGCAATCAAAATCTTTTATGGTGCAAATTATAGATTTTTAATAAGAGCGTCCAAATCTTATTTTGAAATACAACTGTTTTGTGACATTGCCACAGAAGCACTGAAAGCCCTTCTTCCGTTTCCAACCATATATCTTTGTGAGGCGGGGTTTTCTGCGGGGACTGCCGCAAGGCTACGAAATAGACTCTAGCCGGTCCGCGGAAACAATTTCGTACATTAAACTGGTCCCTGGTGCAAAAAAAGGTTGGAGACCACTGCTTTCGACCAAGCCTTGGTCTGGAATTTCCTTGTACTGACCTCTTGTGTGATTGTTTCTACAGCATGTACATTTTTACAATAAACTAGTCAGCTCTAAAGCTAGACACTGCTTTCTGTGAAATGTCATTAAAATGTTAGTTTGTCAATATTATTTATCAAGATTGGTGGAATTCTAAAGTATCACAGTTTATTTTTTAACTCTTTTTGGCGAACAGGACAGTGATAGCCTCTTACTTTTTTCCCTTCGACATACAGGGTTTTAAATATTGACATTTATTACATTGAAATAAACAGTATTTTAAAGTGTTTTGTGTGTGTGTGTGTGTGTGTGTGTGTGTGTGTGTGTGTGTGTGTGTGTGTGGCACATGTGGGGACTTAATGAACCCTGGGTCATTCCACAGCAATCTGTGGTGGAGACTACAATTAATTATTGGAATTATATATATATTTTTTAATTAGCTAGAAAATGAACCTATTTTGCACTGGTATGGTATTAGACCTTCAAAGGGAAACATACAAGTTCCAGCCAAGTAAAATTAGTGCTATCCCATAATATAACTCACAACTGTTGCGGAAACTATACAAAAAGTCACAATCTTTTCAGAAGCAAAAATTTAATGCCAAACTCCACAACGAGACGACAACAAGGTACTACAAATATTTCAGCATCAACATCTGTGAAAAATGCAAGGCACATGGAACAGATGTGAATAGATTTTGCTTACACCAGGAACATTCCTTTCAAATGTTAGAAATACAATGATGTTGCATGTAGAAGTTTACAAAATCACAGGGTACCCAGAATGTGAGTCTTTTGAATAGCAGCTGAGTATTTTCATGATACTTGCACATGCAGACATCTTGATCACACGAGCTCATAAGCACCAGATGTGGAGGTCTTAGGGAAGCAAAGAGAAGCCAACATCTACTTTGGATTCCTGCTTGAATACGTCATATGCTTCTGAAAGGACTGCGCAGAAGTAATCTCGTTTGCCGTTGCTCTCTCCCTGTTGATGTCTTAAGGGACTAAACCAGGTAGAAAATGTCACAATTTTTATTTTATTTTTTCAAAATTTTCAATAATTATACTTTACTCATATAGAGTGATTATATTTATACAACATCTGATGTGATTTTTAAGTTGAACACACTTGTAAATAGTGTAAAATCTAAATTAGGTATGCAATATCATGATCAAATTTGTCAAATAATGTCTCCCTCAAATGTTTTAATTTTAATTTACTACATCTCCACTTCTATTGCTCCGATTTTCCAATTTTTTTCGCTGTTATGAAGAGAAGTCAATGTATTAAGTTGCGATTTCTCAGAATTGTATTTTTCACTTCAAAAAACATATTTTCACAATTAATGAATATTTTGCTATAATTTTTGGAGAGGATGTAAACGATGGCGGTATCTATGCTATAAACCAATAACATTTGAAAAATAATTGAAAAATATTTATTCAGCAAGCCATACAGGTGTGGTTTTGAATTACCGAAAATATGGGGGGTGGGGTTATTAGTGACTTTGCACAGATTCTTTAAAACATAAAATGTATTATTTTGGTTCATTGCATAAAACTATTTTTATACAATCTACAGTGAAAAAATGAAGCATTTATTTGAATTAGTTTGAAGTTTACAGCTGTTTCAATATTGAAAGTCTCTTAACGCGTTACACCTGTATACACCGCTGACGCGCGGTATTTAATATATGGCTCACGAAGTTTTCAATAATGTTATCATATGGTTTAGATTAATGTATGAATTTAACTTTTGATTGTGTGAGTAATAGTATACCTGGTCTGTCCCCTGAACTGATAGATGCATCCTCTTTTCTTCCTGTACACATTCCGCTTGTATCATCTCTCATGGAAAATTCTTCAATCTGCCTCATTTCTGTCTCAGATAAAGCATCTGACCGTTTCTCACGAGCTTCTCCTGTAAGTCTTGTTCTTTTCACGTTGGCATCACAACTTTCAAGAACACGCTGTCTTTTCCTGGGAGATTTCTCTTGAACAATGACGTGGTGAATAACGATATGATGAACTTGACAGGAACTTTGTGGCAAACTCTCACTTTCCCAAACTTTGTGGAGACCTGGCTGTTGCCTTGGTCAGGGCTAGCTTTTGGAATTTCCCTTTTTTTAAGGATCTTTCTATCTGTCTTCGTTGCTCTGAAGCGCCTCTGTTTCTCTCTTTTTGTCATTCGTTGATGTAGTTTTTGTTTCTGAGGCATTTCAGATTGAGCTTCCTTGTTCTGCTCTCATCTTTCACTCTCTGTCTTTCTTTTATATGCTTCCAGCTTCTCCTTATCATCTCCGAACGTTTCTTGAAACTTTCCACGTACTATGAGACATTTTGATTTCTAACTATTTCACAAGATGGTCATTAAAAGCACATGTTACAAAGCTAGAATAACAAAATACTACCCACAGTGCTTCAGGAGCTTCAGGAGCATACTCCTCGTGATCAGAAACAATTGGTGCAAGTCCACTAGATAGAAACATGTAATGGAAGCTCTTTTTTTTTAATATACATTACCAGGGTATTCATTAAGTTTTAGAGTAAAAGGAGGATATTGGTAAGTAGGGGATGGAAATTGTTTCAGGCAAGCATGGGGGCGGGGGTGTCCCCTCCTGCAGGGGGGTCTGGGGGGCCACCCCCATAAAAAATTTAAAAATTCATGTGCTCTGTGGTGCATTCTGGGCCCATATTTATGAGAAAACCAGACAAGCTAGAAGCAAATAAAACTAAAAGTTTATATTATAAAAAATAGTATTTGTTACAAGAATAGCAGACTTACTTCTTAAAGGAAAGTACATAAAACTTCTTAATTGAAAAAGTCTAACAGTTACCTTCCTAATATAGAACATTGTGAATCAAACTGCTATCCTAATCTGTCAAAACTGTTTATGTAATCTCAGTTTAGGATTAATAAAATTAGGCTATTAGAATAAGATTAGGCTAGTTTAGTTGGGGCTAGTTTTCACTATTATCGCTCAGTGCAATCAAGAAATAACTTGTGTTCGGACATGACATAAAACTTTTTTATCTATTTCATGAGATACGGATGTTTCCGAAACAGTGGAATCATCGGTCTTGAGTCGCTTCCACAACGTTCTACTTTGCTTCAGCGCCATGCTTGTCGGTATGACTCACATCAGTTTGGACTATATTTTACCCGGGTTTGTACAACCCGTCACGATCTAAATCTACACGGGAGCACAGGTAAATGGCGGCAGGTATATAAAAAGCGTCACGCTTTTGAATGAGGTAGCATAGTGCATCATGGGATATCGGAAGTGAATCGATTGAGAAATGATCAAAACAAGTGATCATGTTGTCAAGTACGTAGGTTAAGAAAGCCTTGAAAATGTTTTTTATTAAAGATTATCATTATATTAAATATTATTATTTACTATTATAAAATACTACTGGCGCAAGGCTAATAGTAGCTGGCGCTTCCGCCGGCCGCCGGCACTTTATGAAAAGTGTGCATTACTGTCAATTAGTCATAGTAGATAATATTATTTTACTTTAGGCAGTCTCCTCAATCAGTGAAGCAATTCAGTGCTATCGAGAAGATTATAAGACATTCGTAGGTTATTGTTATTTTACAGTGCTGCCTGACAAAAAAAAAACTTTTTCACATAATCAGACAATTTTGACACGATTCTTGTTTTATGGGGACAGTGGTGGCCTGGTGGTAAAGCACTGGATCACTGATCTAAAGATTGTGGGTTCAAGCCCCACGCTCCACAGGTTGTCACTGCCCCCCGGTGCCCCTAACTGGGTTATCAAAGGCTGGTCATGTCTCTCACTGTTTATGGTGAGAGGTTCATGTAAAAGAGCCATTGCTGACTTTCGACAAGAGTAGCTGCAACGCCGTCAGCGTGTTTCTGCCCTGTGATGGCCTGGCGAGCTGTCCAGGTTGTACTCTGTCCTCGCTCAGAGTCAGCTGGGATGGGTGCCAGCCTCCCTGTGACTCTAATTAGGATTAAGTGGTTACAGGAAAAGAATGAATATATATTTTATATGACAAATTTTCCTAAACTTTGAGCAAATTATCTGTGAAAGATATTTTCTGTATAAAAAAATTGTCTACAGTAAAAAAAAAAAAAAAAAAAAAAGTTGGTAGTCTCCACAACAGAAGTTATTTTTGCTTTTTTTTTACATGAGTTATGAAAGTCCCAACCCAGGAGTATCTCACATGCCATATAATTGATCAGAATTAGAAGTTATCAAAGTTTTGACTGAAAACCGTCAGTAACGGAATTACCATAAAAATTAATAGACATAAATATGCTGCGGAGATACACTTTACAATTGGAAAACAAATCAAACTAAACTCACAAGAGAAACTAAGGTTTGCTTTCCTGATATGGAATGATTATAAGTGGGAGTGTAAGTCTACCGGACCTTTTTGAACCCTCAGCTTTTTGTAAGTAAACAAATGGCGAAACAACAGTAATCCCCTGCCTCTTCGCGTTTCCTACTTTGCGTCCCCGCAATATCGTGGGATTTCCCATTGGGAAATTAAAAAAATAAAGATTATACGACATGTATATTCAACTATGCTACCCAACATGCTCTGTTCTCCTGCTTGACTTGAATGTTCTTTGATTGGCTGCGAATCCAGCAAGCTGATTGGTCAAGATTATATTTATCAGTATCCAATACACCTTTCCTCCCTCATGAAACAATGACTTTTATTGAGCTCAGGGGAAGCACTGGAGTGCAGGAAAAATCATGTGCACCGTAGTGGTGAGAGAAAAACAAAAACCAAAATCACTGGGAGAGTATCAACACAGAAACTGGTTGAGCACGGAGCTCTTTATAGCATCTGGATTTCGCCTATGGGTAACAGCCACGCCCCTCACCAGAGCATGCAGTTTATGGAGAGAGAGAAAGAGAGTTAAACGCTACCAACTAGCACAGCCCATAACAGTTGTGAAAATGGAAAATGCCTTATTGTTGTGGATTACGGACTGCCATAAAAATAATGTGAGTTTGGACACTAACATGATACGTACTAAAGCAAAGGCTCTGGAGGGGCTGACGAGCCAAGCACCAGTGCCGCCAGTCATTCTCCTCCTCGACGTGGCTGTGAATTTGTTATTTATAAGGTTTGTTATACAGTATTTATATATATAATATATATATATATATATATATATATATATATATATATATATATATATATTGTCATTATAAGGTGTATAATTTATTTATACAGTTTCTGAATACACGTTACCTGTATGACATTAACATGAATAGAACACTTTAAAATTAACTTCAATATAAATTTTATATAAGATATAGATGGGTGGGTGTCCTTAAGAAGTGGCAGAAGTCATTTCGCTGTTTTTCACATTTCGGGGGAGAGGGACTGGCCCCCATAAACCGTGAAATAAGGGGGATTACTGTATTTGTAGTCTTCGCTACAGCCATCTTGCCTCTTCAGATAATTATGCTAATTTAGTCATACTTATAAAAATGTAAAAAAAAAAATATGGGAAATCAAAATTTAAGTCCTCTTATACACATTAGTCACAATTTCTAGCCAGTTTTATGAATTTGAAGAAATTGGTCTACTCAGTGGTACTCAGTGCTGTGGAGTGACCCATATACTGAAATGCAACAGTTTGGTTTCAAAAAGACCTTCAGTGGATTGTTCATTTAAACTTACATTGGAGATAAACTCCAAACTCACCACGCCCACTAATGGTGAGTCTGGAGATGAGCTCCAGACCTACCACGCCCACTAATGCCTCACTGCCTAAATACAGGGATAAGCCATCTATAATTGCGTGTAGTTCTTGCTTTTCTTGTGTGATTATCTGATCTGGAGAGTCTGTTGATGGCAGGAGTGCGGATCTGAGTGTAATGTGTGCGCATATAATTGTGCCTCCACAGCACTTCATAGAAAATGTGGTAATAATAGGACACCTGGACCAAAAATGCACCGAATGATTCATTGTAAGTAGGGGAGGTTTTTGCACTCATGAGTAGTTGCGATCTTTTTTAATGTAAACTGACAAAGATAACATCATCAAGTCAGATGATAAGATCATTCATAATCTGATCATTAGTTTCACTGAGGGGCGCTGTGTGACGAAGGGATTTTATAACACGCCGCCTGTGTGTGTCATTGATGAACCTGGAAACTGCACGAACATTTCAGTTTAAACTGCACTGATGTGATCTATTCATTTTCTGTAACCGCGTAATCCTAATTAGGGTGACGGGAAGGCTAGTGCCCATCCCAGGCGACTCCGGGCGAGAGCAGAGTACACTCTGGACAGCTCGCCAGGCCATTGTCGAAAGTCAGCAATGGTTCATGAATCTCTCACCATAGACAGTGAGAGACATGGCCCGCCTTTGATAACCCAGTTAGCCGCACTGAGGGGACAGTGACAACCTTGTAGAGAGTGGGACTCGAACCCCCAACCTTTGGATCAGCGATCCAGCGCCCTATACCACTAGACCACCACTGCCCCGATGGTCAACACGAAGTAAGTACCTTAAAAGTTATGCTTTTTTAATTTTTAAAGGGTAGTATTGGGGGCCTTGGAACGAATCACACATTTTACATGTAAAATACGGATCTAATTACGAAAAATCCAGGTTACGAAAAAGGCTCTGGAACGGATTAATTTCGTAAGGTGAGGTACCATTGTATAAGCAATACATAAAATTGCTACACAAAGGAAAGGAAACACAAAATTGAATCTATTCCCCATCCTGCCCATGATATTTCGTTTCTTATTTATTTATTTTTATTTTTTATTTTTAAAGGATTCAATTGTTGTTTTTCACAGTTTTGCCAGTTTAAAAATGATATCAAATACTGTACTATCTTTAGGAAACAAATTTTAACAGCACTGTTACCCTGGACCACAGGAACGGCTCTGTCGACATAGACTCTTACTTTGGCTCATTTTAATTTATTTATTTATTTTTGCTCGCTTTGGAAAGAATGAGTCTCCAACAGCCAACAGTCTTCTAGGAGCCAGCACAGTTGCAGATGTATTAATGAGTCTAACCTTCAGAGCTTGGAATTCTCTAGAGTAGCATGTCTTTGTTCCTTGAATTTCCTTGTGAATAGACCGCGGCATTGACTGTGACATTAGCATGTAATTCATTTCACTTTTGTGATTGCAGCAGTTTTGCAGGCAGGACCTGAAAAAGCTGTGGTTTGAGAAAGTTGGCAAGCACTCTCGCGCCCGCGCACACATGCACACACGCAAACACACACACACACACACACACACACACACACACACACACACACACACACACAAGCTCCGCTGTCTGTGGGTGTTGAAAATGTTGTAGCGAAGGCATGATTAAGTTGTGCTATTAAATGTTATTCAATAACAATTCCGCTCGACTCTTATTGAATCACTACTGATCTGTTTCTGTCTTTTTTTCTTACTAACTGCGTCTAACTGAAGTTTTACTCTGACTGAAAGGAGCAGCGAGCATCGTAATGTGTGCGCATCAGTCAGGGTGCGAGTGGGAGTGGAACTTTAAAACAGTTTTCCAGAAGTCGGCATCAGTAAACACACATTGCTTTCTTGTTTGCATGAACTGCTATGGTGAATATTTGTAAAGGTTTGCAACCCCGGCCTAATTTTATTTGGTCAGTTAAAGCCAAATGGAAGGGAAATCTTCCAAACTCTTTTGTTACACCTGAACATGTACATATTTTCATCATCTGTTTTTTTACTTACACTTTCAAAGGTACAATCTGATTAAATCTGTGAGGTAGTTTGCATTAGCCAGTTTTAGAATTTTACTGTTTCGGATGAACAGGACATGAATCTCTTAGTTGACATAAGGAATGTTAATGCCAATAATAACAGTATATGTATATTATTCAAACAAATCTGATATTAACTAGTGAACTTCTTAATAAAATGAAAGTAGGCACTTTTACAGATCATACACAATTATATTTACAGACATGACTCCGGTCATTTATAGTGAAGAAAGTAGTACCGCACAAGGTTTTCACATGCAAATCAGTTCCATATTTCAGGGAAAACATGTGGTGATCATGTGACTTTTTTGCTATTTTTGCATTACAATGGTACCCCCATATGTGCAGTCCCTCATAACGTTGGGGGATTTTTAAAAATATTATATTATGTAGATTGTGATACATTGTAATTCATTCATTCATTTTCTGAACCGCGTAATCCTAATTAGGGTTGCGGGGAGGCTGGCGTCCATCTCGGCCAACTTCTGGGTGAGGGCAGAGTACACCCTAGACAACTCGCCAGGCCATTGGAGGGCAGAAACACGCTGATGGCTATGCAGCTATTCTTGACGAAACTCAGCAATGGTTCTTTTACAGCTTCTCACCACGGACATTTCCAGACATGGCCGGCCCTTGATAACCCAGCTAGCTGCACTGGGGAGGGGGGGGGGGGTTTAACAGTGTTAATAATACACGTAGAACTTTTTATCATCCTAAACTGTACACATGTCTGTGTGACTTTAAAAAAATCAAATGTGGCATGTACTCTTTCCAGTGATCGCAAGTTCGAGACCCAGCGTGATGCACACTAACCAGGGATGGAGGGATGGCATACACTCTGTTCTCTCACTTACAAGTGATGCTAGCCAAGCATTGGAGCTTATGAATTTTAGGTTGCAAATTATGCTTTCCTCTGAATGTGTTACACCGCTCCGGACTATACATGCGCAGCAGTTTGTAAAGATTCATTCAGCTGGCATTATGTCACTTGAGGAAGTGTGTTGTCCTGCTGGTGGTTGTTGTGTGACTGGAAAGCTGTGTGCTGAGTGGGAGCTGGTGATGACAAAAATATGTCGAGGCCTACTGTCACCAAAAGGACCCCATTCATTATGGGGTAATATTTATATCCATATTTATTATTGCCCCATTTTTGCAGCATGTTGCTTTTTCAGCTCCAGAAGTCTCAGTAGATGTGTAGATGGAGATTTGTGTAAACAAACAGGACAATAACGATGCCTGTGTAGTAATTATATTTTAAAGAAAAAAATGAAGCTACACAATTATATTGAAGTCATTGCAGGTGGAATCGGGCACAAGTTGGGCATTTGAGGTTGTCAGATGATCTTGCCCCTGGTGATATAAAAACACACTTAGTCAAGTCCTAGCAACTGTGTCCTCTCGCAGTATTTACTGATGTGCATGGCATCAGTTCTTCCTGACATCAGCTGCATCTTAATGACGAAGGTGTCAGGGCTGTGCTACAAATGTCGACGCAAAATATCCAACATGCTTCAAATGTGTCAGACGTGTCAGTGTTCCAAACATCAGGAGGATTTTAGCTGTCCATCAATCAAGAGTAATAAGGCATGATATTAGAATATTATTGTTTTCATGCTATTATTGAAATTTCAAATAAAATGGCTGTTTTTTTATTGCTCGTGTCTCATTCGGGGAATATTCCACATAGCTTCTTCAATTAAATACATAATCTACCTTAATAAAACTAAAAAAAAAAAAAATTCTCAAGGCTTTTCCTACTTTCTTACACTTGAAAGGTCTTCCTTATAAAAATCGTGTTGTTTGCTAATAGCAGCAGTACATCAGCTTTCAAGGCTTTCATACAGAAACAATTTGTTAAAAATATATATTTTTTGGAACCTATGAAAGAATTGCAGGTCGGGGCAGTGGTGGCCTGGTGGTAAAGGGCGCTGGATCGCTGATCCTATGGTTGGGGGTTCGAGTCCCACTCGCCACAAGGTTGTCACTGCCCCCCACCACCACCACCACCACCTCCAGTGCAGCTAATCAAAGGCTGGCCATGTCTCTCACTGTCTATGGTGAGAGGTTCATGTAAAAGTCACAGAGGAGCTGCATAGCTGTCAGCATGTTTCCGCCCCTTGCTAAAGGGTTGTGTCAGGAAGGGCGTCCGATGTAAAAACTTATGCCAAATCAAAAAAAATAATAAAAGGGAAACGCCGAAAGGAAAAGAAGATGAAAGAATTACAGGTCATGCTACTAACCCATTTAGTTTCATTTCATGTTGTGAAATATTAACAAAGCAAAAGCTCAATTTAGCAAAATCCATTCGAGCCTGAGCGGAGTGATCACCATCATAAAATGCAAGTTAAAATTCTTAACATTTTTACATATTTTAACCGTGACGGAATCAGGTCAGGTGAGTTTTGCATGCTGTGCTAACAGATCATTAGCACTGTGAAGATAAGGTCGATGTAAAGTTTTTGTATGAAAACAAAGACCTAAAAATTAAGCAAAAATTAAGGGTTTTTTCCCCGCAAATTTTAATCATACTATAAGCAGGTCGTGTGCGCTGCATAGCTTACTCGCTCACAGAGCAGCACATACTACAAACACACAAGTAAACCATGCTTCAGAAAGGCTGGTTTTTACACTCATTTAAAGTTTTAGTATATACTACATGGAAACACGAGAAAAAAGATGACGAAAATATTTTTTTTATGATTTATATTTGAATCTTTCTAAGTACCTGGGACAAACAGTAAGTGTCTGCTGTTATTCAATCAGGTATTATCTACTTGGAATAAAGTTTTTAATCCCCTTATATCAGATTACACTCTTCCTATGTAGTGTGTTTCTAATGTGTTTCAATCCTTAAATAATGGCTCAATCATACTGCACTGTTCCTGTGTCGTATGCTAATGTTTTGTAATCCCCAAAGAGTCGGCAATCAGATTGCGCCATTCTTGCGTAGTTAGTCTGGTGTAGTATACAGTGATCCCTCGCTACTTCGTGCTTCAGTTCCTGCGGCTTCAGTGCATCATAAATGTCTGTCTTCCTTTCGGCTTTTTCCCTTTTACCCGGGAGTCGCCACAGCGAATCATCTTGATTCGCACATTTGATTTGGCAGAGGTTTTTCGCTTCCTGTCACAACCGTTTTTAGCAAAGGACCACTAGACCACCACTGCCCTCAGTGCATCATAAATAAAATAAAAAATAAGGAAATTTAGGAAAAATAGGGGAAAAGTTAATGAAACAAGGCCAATAATGTGGAAAAAACCCCAAACAAATAATAAAAACAAACAACCCAACCCCCCCAACAAAACTACAGTGGTACATCACCTTACTATAGACCCAGAATATGAAAAATCCAGTTTACGAAAAACATTTTCCTAAATTTTTTGTCTCTGTATACGAAACAAATTCTCCTTACGAAATGCGCCATTCAACCATTAAAACACACCATTCAAACATTAAAACGCGCCATTCAAACAACGCACGACTTGCTCTCCCACTGACTACATGTCCCAACATCCCGCCACGCTGGCCTCCCATTGGCTATCTCCCAACATCCTGCCCCGCTGACCTCCCATTGGCTAGAAGGGATGATGCAACTCCCTCCCATTGACTATTATGGAGCTGCATCTCCCATAACGCTTTTCATGTAAAGAACAGAATTACTGGCTTTTATCCTTCCATAAACATTTGTAAGATTATAACTCTGCTAAGAAGACATGGTCAACACACACGCGCACACACATACACACACACACACATACACACACACGTGCGTGTGATTTCCGGTGCGAGTGAAAAGAAGAAGTTGGCTCGTGGCATGCGGTTGAGTGATATCGCAAAGGAATATGGCCAAACCCGTCTACCATCGGTACGATATTGAAGCAGAAGGAAGTCTTAAAGGGTATATTTTATAATTTTTAAAGGGTTTAGGGGGTAGTATTGGGGGCCTTGGAACTAATCACATGTTTTACATGTAAAACGTGGCTCAATTTACGAAAAATCCAGGTTAAGAAAAAGGCTCGGGAACGGATTAATTTCGTAAGTTGAGGTACCACTGTACTTACAATTTTATGTGAGGTACGCATCTGTGTGTGCGCGCGCGCATCTGTATGTGTGCACGCGTCTGGGTACGCGTTTGTGTGTGCGTGTGTGTGTGTGTGTGTGAGCGCATCTGTATGTTTGTGTATTTATATTTTATTTACATTTTTTGCATTATTTTTGAATGTTTAATTGTTATTATAAGCATTTATAGCGTTGAATGTGTATTTATTGATATTATATACACATATACATGTACGCATACATCAGTCAGGGGGGCCGATCCTACTTTGCGGAAATTTGGCATTCGCGCAAGGTCTCGGTCCCAATTAACCGCAGAAAGTGAGGGTTCACTGTATTCTAATGTTTTGTTTCCCCAAAGAGTGGACAGGTCAGATTGTAATGTTTGTGTTGAATATACTGATGTTTTGTGATCCCCCAAAGAGTTGACCAATCGTATTGTACCGTTCCTGTGTAGCATATAAAAATTTTTGACATTTCATAATAATGGCCCAATCATATCGCTCCATTTATCTGCAGTACGCATATACAGTATATATACATATACATATATATATATATATATATATATACAGTACTAATTTTTGTTAATCCTATATAGTAGGCCAGTCAGATAGTGCAGTTCCTGTGTTCTATTAATTTCTGTTCTTGAGGAATTTTAAAACGACCCATACAACAACAACAACAACAACAACCGCTGTGATTTCCCAGGCTTTATACATGAACCATTTCCTAGTTCTCTAATCCTGGATAAGTGTACAAAGCAAGAATTCAATTTAGTTACCATTTAAAACAAATACTCTGTCATGGCCCTATGTGTGTGTTTGTATGTGTCTAAAATAAGCTTGTTGTGTTTGGCTGCGTTATTGTACTTCTGGGAGCCCTGCTGTGGACCCTCCGGGAGACATGGTGTGCTTATTGGACAGACCCTCACCTCATCCAGGCAATTCTCCCAGCACGACACTGACCTCAGGAATTGGAGTGGGGATTAAAAATAAACGCTTCCCTTTTAATCTTTGGACCACTCATCTCTTGAGAGCGAGCTGCGCCCTTTTATAGGTGTGTGTGTGTGTGTGTGTGTGTGTGTGTGTGTGTGTGTGTGTGTGTGTGTGTGTGTGTACGAGAGACGATGTGAAAGTTCCCAAGCCTTTTCCTGCCATCCTTCTGTTCCTAGTGTGGCTGGTACACTGTTGCAGGGTGCATGTTATCGGGCTGTAGTCAGCACGCCTTCAGACTACTGCTGCCACTTTTAAAGTTCCGGCCTCGGAATAGCATGAACCACCTGCAGCGTGTGTAATTGATCAGTGCGATTACATAATGTGAGTCTTGAATATGCAAATTCTCTTCAAGCTGCATACATTATGAAGTGGCAGGCAGAGGAAAATGATGACGTTGCCAACTGTGGCGTGAAACCAAAATCAAGCAATTTTTGCAATTAGTGAAAAAGGACATAGAGTTATATTATATTTATAAATCACCCCTAATAGAGAGTAACTGACAAAGCACTTTGAATCAGCTGAGAATGAATGTCAGTATGAGGTAATATCATGGCACTGTGCAGCGCTACGGTTCTATCCTACGGAGGTTGAGAAAGCAGCTACCGAATTAATTGTATATCGAGAAGATTGGGCGTTTGCCAATTTCCCAGATCTGATGGAGAACGCTGAAAATCAAGCATCTGTCTCCCGAATTGTTGTGCCTGGCAGAAAGGGGGATAAGAATGTAACCCTTGTAATGGATTCTGCTTCATTAGTCCTGCGCTAATAACTCACTGTCAAGACTGCGAACCTGAGAGTGTCCCGTACGTTGTCAACCTGAGGATTCTTATAATCAAGGCTTCAGAGCGATGATGTCATGCTCGATGATAAACCTTACATGCAGGAAAAATTCCTGTTTTTTTTCTCCCCATTGTTATAAATGTTGAAAGCTGTAGCGGTCTCTTAATTATGGGATGCGCTACGAAATGGGCGGATCACTTCTCAGTGCTCCATTCCGTAGCCAGAGTCCATGGTCCTCAGCTTGTCTTCTATATCAAGAAACATAGTATAGGTGTGATGTTCATGGTGGCACAGTGGAGTAGAAGGTAGCACGTCCGCCTCACAGTGACCAGCTCTGGGGTTTGAGTTCAGGAGATGGCAAGGTCATTTCTGAATGGAGCTTGAATGATCTCCTTGTGCTCACATGAGTTTCCACTCACCGTCCAAAGATTTGCACGTCAGGCTAATTAGCTGTTCGTGCATGTTTATGTGTGTTTTGCTCAGAGATCGTCTGGCAGACTGTGCAGGGTGTACTCTGTATTTGCCTGGAGTTGGCTGTGATAGGCTCCAGCCGCCCAGCAACCTTAATAGTAGTAAGCAATTTGGCAAATGGGTGGATGGATATCAGATTCATATGAAAGGCCTTTGGACAGGCTTTTAGAAAAAAAAAAAAAAAAAAAAAGGATGACGTTGCTATGGTAACATTATTAATTTTTTTTTTTTTCAATGTTGTTGAAAAGGTTCAATTTTTTTTTCAATGTTTTTCAAATTTGGTTGCATGGTTGTAGTTTCTTCCTACATTTAATACACACCATCATCAGTCTTTCGTACCTCTACCAAGTCCAGCAATCCTGCATATGAAACAAAATGTCCGATCTCACAATGTTAAAAAACCTTTCAAAAAATTCCGGATCTCAAATTAGATCCAGATAATCTACAGGACAATTCCACATCAAAAGACACACCTCTTATAGACAATGAAAGGAAAATGAAGGTAAACTATAACCTTATAAAATGCGCATCGCAGTGGTGGGCTGTCAGGGCGGTCAAAGCCACGCCTGCTGCCTTAAACATTATCAGAAGCACCGAGCTACATTTACAGCTTAAATTCAAGTATTTGTTCTGTTAAACTGTATTAATTTAGTCCTGACAGTCCATTCCCTTCATTTCGTAGGGTATCTTTTGGCTGCAATGCTTTCGGTGTGTATATGGAGGTTAGAAATGTTTGTCTAATCAGATTTCTGCTTCCATGTGCTGCCATGTCAATCTAATCTGCGCAAAGCCTTCAGAATCAGCAGTGCTGGCTGATGTCATTTAACCCTCAAGCAGCCAAGCTACTTCGGCGACTATTATGACCGAGTGGGGTCATTTGTGACTCCATTGACTTTATCTAGGAATATTTTTATATAAATGATTGTTTTCAGGTTCTTCATATTTATTTCACTCTCTAATATATTTGTCCATCATCTTATGTAATAAGGTCTGGAATTTGATATATTTTTACAAAAAAGCAAAAACACACAATGGTAGAACAATATTACATTTATTTAGACAACCCTTGTCTGTTACATCTTGTAATATACATGTTACCTTTTATTTGTTTGCATTTTTTTCTTTGCATCAAAAATGAAAGCAAATCATTACTTTGCATAAAATATGTATTACAATGTGGTAGGATAATTTAGATATGGTAATAGGAATAATAATTACAGGAATCCCTCGCTATTTCACGCTTCAATTCATACGGTTTCAGTGCATCGTGGTTTTGTAATTTTTTTTTTTTTTTTATAAATATTCATCAAAGTAATAAATAAGGAAATTAAGGAAGAATAGGGGAAAAGTTAAGGAACAAGGCCAATTATGCAAAACACCCCAAACAAACAAAAACAAAAAAATGACCCAAAACCCCCCAACAAAACTACGTACATTTTAGTGAGGTGCGTGTCTGTATGTGTGTGTGTGTGTATTTATATTTTATTTACATCTTATGCATTATTTTTTAATGTTTAATTGTTATTATAAGTACTTATAGCATTGAATATGTATTTATTGATATTATATACACATATACATGTACATATACCTCAGTCAGAGAGGGTTCGGCGGGTTGATCCTACTTCGCGGATTTCAGTGTACGCGGGGGGATCTCGGTCCCAATTAACAGCGGAAAGTGAGGGAGCCCTGTATATGGCTGAACTATCTGAAACATGTAACTGTCAAAATGAATCACCATCAATACCATTTGAAGCTATAATGTCAAAAATCTCATAGTTCTTCCTGGGGTCAGTATTGAGCCCGCACAAGTTTGGATTATACTTGCCACACGGATTGGCCAATCCTTATAAAATTCTATCAACAAATGTAGGACAAATAGATCGACATATTTTTGGTAGGAAACGTTTTTCCGATTAAATTAGAAAAATGACGGCCGAATATATGCCCGGGGTCATATATGACCCCACTTGGTCGCTGTTTCTTTAAGCCAGGGGCATCAAACCCGTGCCACAAAGAGCTATGTGGCTGCAGGTTTTTTTTTTTTCAACCAATCGGCAGCACACCTGACTCGCTCATTTAAACAAACGATTGATTTGAGTCTTCAGGCATTTGATTGGTCAATCTGTGTGCTCTGTGCAGACACTGACTAATCAACTACCTGAAGGCTCAGATCGTTGTTTAAATGAGTCGAGTCAGGTGTGCTACCGCTTGGTTGAAACAAAAACCTGCAGCAGCCACATGGCCCTTTGTGGCACGAGTTTGACACCTGTGCTTTAACCAATCAGATTTCAGATTCACCTCACAAAGCCAGCTAGTGGCCTGCTGATTGGCTGGCCAAAACTAGCTGAATAGTCGGTAGCGATCGGCGTATGATACGTTTAAGTTAGAATTTTTTACACCCACAATGGCTGACGAGGGACGAGAAATTTACATGGTGTCAATCATTCTTAAAATTCCATTTTTAAGGTGGACTTTTCCAGAAAAGTTAGAGATCGTAAGGAGAGGTTGAGGAGGTGGAGCTAAGGTTTACCTTTTTTTTTTACATTTGTTTGTGTTCCAGTTTACCCCGGTTAACACTGCTGAAGCTTATTTATGCTCATAGTTACCAGTAGAAATGCATGACGTGCGTCTCCGCAGCGCTCTTTATGTTCTGTTTTGTAGATTTTTGATGGTTTGTATAATTGCGATGTGATAGTGGCGGTATTATGAGATGTCTTCAGTCTCTTATGACCTACTGAAGGCCCAGGTGGCACATGACCAGACACCACAGACATTGTGTATTCCAACTATTAGAGAGAGAGAGAGCATTAATATTATTATTGGTTTTGTTTATGGTCTACTTCTGTATTTTGATTAAAAAAAAAAATCTCTGTCTCTCCTTTCCACTGTTCTCCCTTCTCTCTCTCTCTCTCTCTCTCTCTCTCTCTCTCTCTCTCTCTCTCGCTCTCTAGTCTAGTCCCTTCCACTGTCCCCCCCCCTCTCTCTCTCTCACGTGCGCGCTCTCTCTTTCACTGTTCTTCTCTCGCTCTCTCTCTCTAATCTAGTCCTTTCCACTGTCCTCTCTCTCTCTCTCCCCCTCTCTCTCTCTCTCTCTCTCTCTCTAGTCTAGTCCCTTCCACTGTCCTCCCTCACTCTTATACTCTCTCTCTGTCTCTCTGTTTCTCTCTGTCTCTCTCTCTCTCTCTCTCTCTCTCTCTCTCTCTCTCTCTCTCTCTGTGTGTCTCTCTTTCACTGTTCTTCTCTCTCGCTCTCTCTCTCTCTAATCTAGTCCCTTCCACTGTCCTCCCTCTCTCTCTGTCTCTCTGTCTCTCTCTCTCTCTCTATCTCTCTCTCTAGTCTAGTCCCTTCCACTGTCCTCCCTCTCTTATATTCTCTCTCTCTCTCTGTCTCTCGCTAGTCTAGTCCCTTCCACTGTCCTCCTCCCTCTCTCTCTCTCTCTCTCTCTCTCTCTCTCTCTCTCTAGTCTAGTCCCTTCCACTGTCCTCTCTCTCTCTCTCTCTCTCTCTCTCTCTCTAGTCTAGTCCCTTCCACTGTCCTCCCTCCCTCTCTCTCTCTCTCTCTCTCTCTCTCTCTCTCTCTCTCTCTCTAGTCTAGTCCCTTCCACTGTCCTCTCTCTCTCTCTCTCTCTCTCTCTCTCTCTCTCTCTCTCTCTCTCTAGTCTAGTCCCTTCCACTGTCCTCTCTCTCTCTCTCTCTCTCTCTCTCTCTCTCGCTCTCTAATCTAGTCCCTTCCACTGTCCTTCCTCTCTCTCTCTCAATCTCTCTCTCTCTCTCTCTCTCTCTCTCTCTCTAGTCTAGTCTCTTCCACTGTCCTCCCTCTCTCTTAGACTCTCTCTCTCCCTCTCTCTCTCTCTCTCTCTCTCTCTCTCTCTGTCTCTCTCTCTCTCTCTCTTTCTCTCTCTCTCTCTCAGCTAAGGTTTTCTCATTAGCAATGTTTGCACCTTTGCTTTTGGGGCCAAATTGCCTTTAAATATTTTATATTTTGTATTTTATTTGCATGACATGACATTTGCTTCTAATATATTTAACAGGATCAAATACCCTCCTCCAGTCCTTTAATTTTCACCAGATTTTATTTTTAATGAAAAAAGGCTTTGATAGATTTTTACTTCATATTTCTGCTCAAAATAACTACTTATTGTCCATAACAATGCACGATGTTGCTGGTTTGGGAGAATAATATTTACTAAAATCTAACGAGTTGCAGTATGATGGGGTCTTTATTCTCTGCTGGCATCCATCCAGAACAGCCTCAGTGGTCCTGTTTTAAACTGACAGAGGAGAAGGAACCATTTCAGATGATCTTCTGATTAAACCCTTATGCTAATTTTTGTAAAGCAATCCGTGAGAAAGATGCGACAAAGAGAAATTTTTTATATTCTTATTTGTTATTCTGATGTGACTTAAATGGATTAAGTAATTTAGTTTATATTTGTTTGCTTTGAGGGTTCATAGTGGTCATAGGGGTAATTTGGGGTGTGTGTGTGTGTGTGTGTGTGTGTGTGTGTGTGTGTGTGTGTGTGTGTGTGTGTGGGATGGGTGAGGGTGGGGGTGGGGGTGGAGTGGGGGTGCTATCAGAGGGCAGGCCCGGTGACCGTTTGAGTCCATGGGAAACGTTTTAGTTCTTCCCTCATGATGTCATTATTAAATCAGCTTGGAACATTATGTGCTCGGA
Organism: Plotosus lineatus; assembly: GCA_024760905.1. NCBI lineage: Eukaryota > Metazoa > Chordata > Actinopteri > Siluriformes > Plotosidae > Plotosus > Plotosus lineatus. Next base: position 7,358,231 of record CM045730.1, on the reverse strand, counting down.
TTGTATTAGTGTAGGTGTGTTTGATTAAGTGGTTATGTAACAGGCTCCAATTTTGAAGGATCTCATAAAAAGTTTTCTCTTGTAAACAAAAACACAAACAAAAAGAAAGTTTACTGCCATATAAATAGTCATAGATTGGCAGATGTTCTTTCCATACCTAAATTTAGCTCGCCGGCGAACCTGGTAGTTTAGAAACAATCACTCATAGTGATTAGCACGTCTGCCTCACAGCAAGAAGGTTCTGGGTTCAGTTCCCAGACAGAGCGTTTCTGTGGGGAGTTTGCATGTTCTCCCTGTGCTTATATCGGTTTCCACCCACAGGCCAAAAACATGCACTGTAGGTTAATTGGCTGTTCCAAATCATCCCTAGGTGTGAGTATGAATGGTTGTGCGATGGCCTGGTGAGCTGTCCAGGGTGTACCACACACTCGTCAAGAGTCGGCTGAGATGGGCACCAGGTTTCCCCTGAGCACGGGGCAACCTGATAGCTCATGCTGCATATACTAGTGTAAATACCACCTTTACACTGCAGATGTATCCAAATCCATATAGTGGTGACTTCCATACTACCATACCAAAAATAAATAAATAAATACATAAAACATCACCTGGTGAAGAGGAGGAGGAGGGTTTGCCTGCAAATTTAATTTAAGCTACGAGTAGTCTAGACTATCACTTTGTCATTTGCCAAACTGCTTAAGCCTATTAGGGGAGCGTGGAAGCTGACGCCTATCTCAGCCAGCACTGGGCAAAAATGAGAAACATTGAATAACACAGCACACTGTGACAAGACCAACACACACACAACCGGTAACACTGACACTCACATCTACAGACTATTTGGTACAGTCATCCTTTGAATATCGCGGATAATGTAGACCAGACCTGACCGCAATATTCGAAAAACCGCGAAGTAGGAACGCCCCGCCCCCACCGCCCCCATTTCTACCATGTTGTCTCATTTCTATATGTTTTCACGTCTATACAATATCAAGAAGTGTACATTAAACGTTACACAGTTTTTTGCATATGTAAATATTGTAATGTATTAATATTTAAATATAATTTATATATATAAATACTTTAAGTACTCACCTCTGACAATAGCTCTTCTCCACGGTGCAGGACGATCACAAACACTATACAGTAAGATCACAAAATCACAAAAAATCCCGCGGGAATGTGCGAGGCAACAGTGTCATGTGTCTAAGCCAATCAACTTGCGACATTGAGTTGAGTGGGGAGGAGGCAACAGCATCACGCGTCTAAGCCAATCAGCTTGCGAGATTGAGTTGAGTGGGCAGTCCTTGCCTGAACTGGGGAGGAGGGGCACTTCAGTCTGTTGTTTGTAAACAATGGACGCTGCCTGCCTTGGGTCTCTGCCTTCCGCTTGCTTACATGTGAGTTTCAGCACGAATTTAGAAATTTTTTATGAATATTTTTTTAAATTTTATTTTTTATTAAAATACCGCGATGTACCAAGACCACGATGCTCAAATCGCGAAGTGGCAAGGGATGACTATACTGCTCTTTGGATTGTTGGAGGAAACTGGAGCACCTGGAGGAAACCCACAGGAAGAACATGCAAACTCCACACAGGAACGCCCGAGCCTTCAACCTTCATCCTCTGAGGTGGATGTGTTGACTACTCTGCCACCGTGCCACTCAATTTAGCTTCTGTTTTCTTCTTTTATAAAGGCATTGCTCTTTTTTATTTTTATTTATTTATTTATTTATTTTGAGGCAGGAAAATCTGAGCCTTGGAATCCAATTATTCCTGTACTTTGATAGTCAGCCGAACAAAAATCTGGACCTTTTTGGGCGTGACACAGGCAGGACAGATGCTCTTTGTCAAGCGGTGACGTCCACTCCTGTTCTCTTGTTAACCTTCTCCACTTGGGACGGCACTATCTTTCTATCGGAGTCAGAAAGGTTGTTTTCAGCCTAATTACTACGCCATTCTCACCCATTTCCTGCTTTCGCTTTCATCGTAGCGCATTGTGACATTTACGTGGAGCTCTGCATGGGCAGCAGTGTCATTGTTCAAATGGGGGGGGGGGGGGTTCTGGAAACAGGAAGGGCTTGCTTTTGATGTCTAAAGCCAATACATTTTTAGTTTCAGTGAATATAGCTTAGATAATGATGCGCTCTTTTTCATTCCAAGCATAGTGTTGTAGTACTACAAGGCATCCCTGGAGGGGTGGATTGGACCAGAATATACCAGGATACCAGGATGTGTTGTATTAGACTCGGGGGGTGTGTGTGTGTGTGTGTGTGTGTGTGTGTGTGTGTGTGTGTGTGTGTGTGTGTGTGTGTGTGTGTGTGTGTGTGCCAGCGAGAACATAGACGAAGACCAGGTCTTCTGGAAGAATATTCTTTGGACTGATGAATCTAAAGTTGAATTATTTGGACACCAGAACAGAAGACGTGTTTGGCATAAGCCAAATACAACTTTCCAGGGAAAGAACCTCACACCAACTGTGAAGCAAGGAGGTGTAAGCGTTATGGTTTGGGAATGCTTTGCTGCAGCAGGACCCAAAACATACAAAAAAAATAAAATAAACCTGAAGCAGAGCTGGACACTGGAACATGAGCATGACCCCAAACATACCAGTTTTATACAACACCAAGGACTTTCTGAAAACTAAGAAGTAAAGAGTCTTGGAATGGCCCAGTCAAAGCCAGATCTTAATCCCATTGAGAGTCCCCAATACTACCCCCTAAACCCTTTAAAAATTATAAAAGCATATCTTTTAATGTACTTACTTCGTGTTGACCATGTCTTTTTAGCAGAGTTATAATCTTACAAATGTTTATGTAAGGTTAAAAGCCTGAGCCAAAAAATAAAGTTGTAATGAGCACATGAAACAACAGTAACTCTGTCCTTTACATGAAAAAAATCATGGGTATTAGGGAGATACAGCTCCATAATAGCCAGTGGGAGGAAGCTGCGTCATCCCTCCTAGCCAATGGGAGCCCAGCGGGGCGGGATATCGGGAGATAACCAATGGGAGGCCAGTGGGGCAGGATGTTGGGAGATACCCAATGGGAGGCCAGTAGGGCGGGATGTTGGGAGATAGTCAATGGGAGAGCAACTCGTGCATTGTTTGAATTTTTGAGATGATGCTTTCGTTATGTGAACTTGTTTCATATCCAGAGACATAAAATTTAGGAAAATGTTTTTCGTAACCTGGATTTTTCGTTTGTTGGGACTATAGTAAGGTGAGGTACCACTGTGTGTGTGTGTGTGTGTGTGTGTGTGTGTGTGTGTGTGTGTCTGTGTATATATATATATATATATATATATATATATATATATATATATATACACATATATACATCTATGATGCCACTCAAACGCCGGCGAAGTGCCGTCTCTTCTGAAGAAATAAGACTTTCCCCTGAAGAAACTACAGTTTCCTCTGAAGTGCCTGAACTTGAATTAAGTAATCTCATTTACTCTCTATAAACACAAACCGCATGCTAACCTCAAATAAAGCGCGCTTCTTAAGTCCTTCCCCTTTGAATGTGAGACGTTTGTTGCAGGTGACACATGGAGCTTGATCTTGCATACTTAAAAGATCAGAAGTCCGAATAAGCCGCACTTCGTCTCACGAGCTCCATTTGTCACCTGCAAAAATGTGTGAGTTAATTCTCTAGCGCAGAGATAGGCATGCTTGTGTTTATTGAGAGTAGATGAGAATGAAATTCAGGTGTGAGCCACGCCCCTCAGCCGGAGTGGACAGATAGAGTTAGAGAACACAGCCGTCAAAATCAAAGTACCCCCAAAACACAGACCAAAACAAAAAGAACATAAAAGAACATGAAGTGTAATAAATTGGATAAACAAAATGATAAACATAGGGGCAGTGGTGGTCTAGTGGTATAGGGCACTGGATCGCTGATCCAAAGGTTGGGGGTTCGAGTCCCACTCTCCACAAGGTTGTCACTGTCCTCCCCAGTGCTGCTAACTGGGTTATCAAAGGCCGGCCATGTCTCTCACTGTCTATGGTGTGAGGCATGTAAAAGAACCATTGCTGACTTTCGACAAGAGTAGGCTGCAAAGCCGTCAGCGTGTTTCCACCCTGCGATGACCTGGCGAGCTGTCCAGGGGTGTACTCTGCCCTCGCCCAAAGTTGGCTGGGATGGGCGCCAGCCTCCCCACGACCCTAATTAGGATTAAGCGGTTACAGAAAATGAAATGATGATGATGATGAAAATGATAAACATGCTACACCACAGTACATAAAATCACACTCACAAACATTCTAAACATTAACTCAGGTACTGTACTGGAATAATGATCGAAAAGACTTTAATACTAGAGTGCTTTCAGATGATTATTTCTCTTCAGGCACTTCAGAAGAAACTGTCGTTTCTTCAGGAGAAACTCTTATTTCTTCAGAAGAGACATCCAACGTCACTACCTATTTTTTAGTGCTTAGCCTGAGAAGACGCACAGTGTTTGAGTGGCATCCTAGAGCTTAATTGGTAATTAAAACAAAAAAAGAAGCTCATTGAAAACTTGTGCACGAATGAGGAAAAAGGGGTGTTGCATCATCTTAACCAATCAGCAGGAAGGAGGACAGCCATTGGCTGAATTTGAGTGACGTGTCAGTTGATTATCAGTTAACTCGTATTCAATGTATAATTCAAACATTACACAGAATTTTTTTATCCTTTTCTTGCTGTATTATGAAACTATGAATAATATTTTATGTGATATATTATATTGGGGGAGCCATAACCAGAAGGAAAAATGTGTGGTAGTGGTGGGAATGAGCTGCACCTTCCCCTCCTCCATCTTCATGGCTGAAGTACCCTTGAGCAAGTGACCAACCCCAAAACTGCTGCCCGTGTGTGCGTGTGTGCGTGTGTGCGCGCGCGCGCGCGTGCGCGCGTGTGCTTGCTTTGTGCATTCCACACAGCACCAAACACAATTTAATGGTATCAGGAACTGTTTTTATGGCCTTTTTAGACTTTGGCCAGGGCGGTTATGATAAGGATGGCTGATAATGGATAATAACTTTACTAGGCCACGGTGGAGATGGGGCGTCTAGGTACTGAATGTTTATTTATGAAGCGATTTGCAATTGATCGCTTTTGTCTATGCGAGGAACTGCAAAAGGAGCTCAATCGGAAGTAGAGGCCATCATGTAGTCCTGGCTGCAGTACTTCTTTGACCATTGAGATTGTCCGTTCACCTGTAGATTATTCTGGATGGACGAATTGGGCCAATTAGAGTGTATCACAGAATATCAAGAAGTTTAATGGAGTATATTTTGCAATATATTAACAGTATAGTGGTTTGTTCATATTGCCAACGTCTGTATTGTTTTCTTATCTGTGGACACATGACCTGATATCCTTATCTGACACGCCAGCAAGGACTGAATCAGACACTTATAATTTAGTTCCACATAACTGTATATTGTATATTGCATGGATTTCTTACAGTAGTGTTGTAAATGTTCACATTTTATGTATCATAATGCGTTTTTATGATTGAAATCAACTAAACTGGTATTATCTAATGTTTCTCATTCCTTCTGATTCGTTTACACTCACTCTTGAGAGACATTGAGAGAGACAGAGATTTTGTGTGTGTGTGTGTGTGTGTGTGTGTGTGTGTGTGTGTGTGTGTGTGTGTGTGTGAGAGAGAGAGAGAGAGAGAGAGAGTGAGAGAGACATTGAGAGTGAGTGAGGGAGATTGTGTGTGTGTGTGTGTGTGTGTGAGGGAGAGAGAGAGAGAGAGAGGGAGAGAGACATTGAGAATGAGAGAGTGAGAGAGACATTGAGAGTTAGAGAGAGAGAGAGAGAGAGAGAGAGAGAGAGAGAGAGAGAGAGAGAGAGAGAGAGAGATTTTCTGAGCCCCTTAATCCTACTAGTGGGGCCGGTAGCGTCGTGGTTAGGGTGCTGCGCTCATGATCGGGAGGTTGTGAGTTTGAATCCCACTGAGACCCTCCCTGTGGTAAGACCCCTGGGCAAGGTCTCAACCACAAGTGTGCCTCTGTTCACCCAGCAGTATAAATGGATACCAGTAAAAATATACTGGGAAGGTAACCTGCGATGGACTAGCTTCCCATCCAGAGGGAGTTGACCTCTTGGTCGCTTCACGCTATGGAAACCGGGGATAAACACCGGCCTGATGAGCCACGATGCTCAGGTGTAAAAACCCAACAGACTTTACCTTTAATCCTACTAGGGTTGCAGTCAGGCTGATTCCTATCCCAGCCGACTCTGGGCGAGTGTGGGGTACTCCCTGAATAGCATGACAGACCATTGCAGGGTAGAAACACACACAACCATTCACACTCACCCTTACATTTTCAATTTGGAACAGTCAGTTATCCTATTTTGCATGTATTTGGACTGTGGGGGTTGAGGGGGAGGACTGGAGTACCAGAAACACATGCAAACACAGGGAGAACATGAACTGTCCACACAGAAACTCCTGAGCCCGGGATGCGAACCCATGACCTTCCTGTGAGCCGCTATACTGTAAGCGATAACAGGAATTAACATTTCATGAAATGAAACATTCAGCAGGTTCAACGGGATAAACAGTTTGATATCCGGGTAGATTCAATAAATAAACCACTTTCGGCTGCATCACTATTGAAAAATTAGTGATGCATTCTGGGAAAAAAAAGAGTGTGACTGTGTGGTCCAAAAAAAAAAAAGATGTGCCACAGCTCAGAATGGCTGGAGCTGTGCTTCGGGTGAGTCGGACCAAGCTGAGAACCAATCTTGGTGTCTCTGTAATGAAGTGTGTCCGAGTAGGAACATTGTCATTTTGAGTGAAGCTTCATGTTAGTGGAGCCAAACATGAATAAAAGTCGATGGAGGAAGAAGGGATGGGTGGAAAAAAAAAGAAAATAAAGGAGTGTGTATAGTAGCTGCTTTCAAGAAAGTGTTGGATGAACTAGACTGAGGTGTCCAGTGAAGTTTGGTGCCATTCTGAAGAACCACGACAGAGTGGGAAGGAACCATACAAGCGCAAAGACAGCATGGAGACATCAAACAGAATCACCCCCTCGGACCTTCCTCCTGTGAGGCAGACAGGTTGACCACTACACCACTGCCCCGCCCTACCACTTTCGCACTACCGCACTATCGTCAGTTTCAAATGTTATAGCAAGAAGGTCCTGGGTTTAAGGTCTGGTCTCAACGACGGCATTACGGTTTGAAGTTTTCTTTGTGGGTTTCCTCGAGGCACTCTGGTTTTTGGTTTCCTTCTAGGGTCCCACAGAGTTATACAACTCTACGAACATTTAAAAAAATTTTTTTTTATTATACAGCAAATGACCGGGACAGCCATCCGTGAGCAGGAGTTCATGGGAGATAATTGGCCGAGCTCTCATGGGCGGCAGGGACGGCAGGGACGGCATACACTCACTTCCCTGTCACTCACAGTAATCGCCAGCCAATCATGGTCGTCTGTGAGCGTAATTGTATGAAGAGCAGATAGCGCTTTCCCTCCAAGTGTGTTTGACAGCCCTCAAATACGCATGCACTACAGTTAGAAAAGAGGCGCGTGGCTATCATGCGTGTCACAGAGAGGGTGTGTGCATGCTTTCACCCCTCTCTGGTCAGTGGTGGTTGATGGTGCCACGAATGAATGGCGACATGGTGGCATAGTGGTTGGCCGGTCCTCCTTACAGCAAGAAGGCCTGGGTTCGATTCCCAGCTTGGGCATGTGAAGTTCTGTGTGGACTTTAGAATGTTCTCCCCATGCTTACGTTTCTCCTGGGTACTCTGGTTTTCTCCACGAGCTGTCCAGGGTATACCCTGCCCTTGCCTGAAGTTGGCTGATCTGGGCACCAGCCTTCCATTGACCCTAATGAGGATAAAGCGGTTCAGAACATGAATGAATGAATGTACCAAAGAGTCACAGTAATGAGTAAGGAAACACTGCCCTATTCTTCATCTCTTTATAAACATATTTGAATATTGTTAGTGCTGAGATCAAACCGAGGCGTCTCCCAGCCTTGCAGCTTTTACACAAAGCCCCACTGTCCTTTCTAGACATAACAGGATTTGAAATGTCAGCTTTGAGGATTCAGAGCAGTGTCCAGTTTGGACAATGGCTCAGTGTGTGTCTGGCTCTTGGCTGCTGATATGACACATTCTGTCCAAGGCGGGTTCAGGAGCGTGTGGGTTGGGATACCATAATGTCCATATGAGCCAGCACAGGCTTCTAGACAAGTCAGATGACTTTTTAGAAGGATGGTGAAAATGCCAAAATACATTTTTGATCTTTGGACCTCATGTGGTCAAGTCTCTCCCCCCACTCGGGTCTTTCCCTAATCCATGATAAAGTCATGGCTGGTCCACTAATGACTGATAATAGTTAGATATTTATAGCAGATGGAGTTATTCATGTACACATACTTACTGGGTGGCACCTAGCCTGATGTTCTCAACATGTACAGTAAATACACACTGTAGGTCACTGGCACCGTGTATGCATACCAACTCGCTTCTCCTCCCCCGCCTCTGAAAGCAGTTCCACCCAGTAGCAGTTGGAGACTTTGTGTCACAGCGTGTTTTCCACCAATGTTGGGCTCGGTCCAAGACTTGTCAGCTGGTCATCAGAAGCGGTGGCTGCAAAACAGTCATGCTGTTGGAATCAAATCACAGAAATCAAATTGGCTTTTGCAGAAAATGTTTATGCATATCGGTCTGACTTGGAGAAATGTTGGCAAGTGACATTTCCGAAAGGATTAAACCGAAAAACATTGCGAGATTTTTCTTTGTTTCCGAAACACACGGTACTTTCGCTCATGTGGTCGAGTTCTGCTGAATGAATGCAGGAAGCCAGGCAGATTGAACTCTCAACACAGTGTTCAGGGAAATATCCTAGCGGCAGAGTTCAGCTCAAAGCCATGCCATACGTTCATTCATTCATTTTCTGAGCCGCGTAATCCTGATTAGGGTCGCGGGGAGGCTGACGCCAATCTCGGTTATTTCTATGCGAGGGCAGAGTACCATCGCAGGCCAAAAGCTCGCTGACGGCTATGCAGGTTCTCTTGATGAAAGGCAGCAATGGTCGTTTTTACACCTCTCACCACAGACAGTGCGAGACGCCTGACCTCGACCTCCATTGGGTGGTTTTCGGCCTCCATATCTCTGAGCCAAAGTGCTCTCTCGCTATACTTTGCTACTTTCAGAATGCCTTTTGAACTGCTGTGGATCTATATCGATTCATCTTCTCCTTCATCTTCTTCGCCTGAACTGCCTAGGGTGTTGTCATGGTCCTGAGCTGATCCTTCAGGCAACAAGCCCATTTTGACCAAGGCCTTTTTGTATTGATTTCCTAACACCTTTCTGTTTGGGGGATGCCTTTGTTTGCATACCGAAGGTTCTGGCGATATTCTTCAGCAGCTATGGCTCAAAATACTTCAGGACCTCTAGGGAAGGAATCTTCAAAAACTCTGACATTGGGCTACATCCAATGGCTCAGCGCAAACACTCAAGGGCTCGGTCAAGTTGGTCAGTCAGTTTTGATCAACATTGATAAGCCTCAGTCAGCGATTCGGCCGGCTATGTTCTCTGAAGATCGATGACCTTCAATGGTTTGCTGCACGAGAGGGCCATTTCATACAGTTTACTGAAATTCTTCTCAATTTTAGCATTATTCCACTTTTAGATAACTTCAAGACTTTTTTAAAAAACAAACCAAAACAAATTCCATCTCTATTTAGTGATAACTTGACGCTTTTGTTTGTCTCAGGGTCCCAGTAATGCACTCATTTATTCAGTCATTCATTTTCTAAGACGCTTAATCCTTATTCAGGTCACGGGGAAGATGGCACCCATGTCAGCCGGCTCTGGGAGCAGATGTGGTATACAGGACAAACACACACAACCATTCACACTCAGGCGATATAAAACAGCCAATCACGTAGCCTACGGTGTGTGTTTTTGGACTGCGGAGGGATACTAGTGTACTCAGAGGAAAACCATGCAAACACAAGAAAGAACTTGCAAACTCCACACACAGAAACCAGAACCCAGGAATCAAATCCAGGTTGCCATACTGTGAGGCAGACGTGCTAACCACTGTGCTATCGTGCCACCCTTGATATACTATTCAAGCATATTTAATTTGTTTAACTTAACCGTACACTGCTTGGCCGAAAACCCCCCAAAAAACATTTTTTTTTGTTGCATTGCATTCAGCATTGATTATCATTGATATCATTACCATTGCATGGTTTCAACAAACATAAGCACCACCTCAATGTTTATGTTTATTCGGAGTTGGGGTAATTTTTCTCCGACCGCATGACTTGATGAAGAGTAGTGGTGGCTCTGTGGTTAAGGCTCTAGATTACTGATCAGGTGATTGGGGGCTCAAGCACCAGAACCACCAAGTTGACACTATTGGGCCCTTTAGCAAGGCCCATAAAACTCATCTCAGTTATAAATAAGACATAATTGTAAGTCGCCCTGCGTAAGGGTGTCTGCCGGGTTTTGCTCATGTAAAATTGAACCTCTCCATCAACACTTTCAACAATGTCAAGGGCAGGACTCCCTGAACCACTCTTTCACTGTTTGAGCCCAATTTGTGTATCTGTGCAATTCAGGGAGTCAGGTGACTACGTTTCATTGCAACATAGTGTTGCTGAGCCTTTACCTGACCAACTGGATCAAGCAAATGGAGGATTAAAGGCAGTTCAACAAGATGTGTGATTTTTTTTTTTTTTTTTTTTTTTTTTTTTTTTTTTAGCCAGGTAGTCTATTAAAAACTAAACAGGTAAGGGTAACGTGTGTACATTATATGTGTTATTATCTCGACGCTGTCTAGAAAAGCAACACTATCCTTATTATAAAACAGTCTCAGGTGAGGTTTGGATGTGGATTTAAAGATTTAGCCGATGATCAGGCAGCTCTACACCCGAGAAAGCACCCCCCACACCACCATCACCATCACCACCCCCGTCCCCAGCCTTACCCTGTCTCACTTTTCTCTTTCTCTCTGCCAGAAATAGCAGATCTAATTACATCCTTCCTCAGACAGAGGAAGGAGATGCTTACTGGCCACCAATTTTGCCTGCTTGTCGAACGTGTCCGAGTGTGTCCTGAGGTTCCTACTCACCCACCACAATTACGTTAGCATTTCAGAAAAGCAAGCCAGACATCTCTGCACCGCTTGTCTGCCATGTTATTCTCTGTTGTGGTTTATAAGTGCTGTTTGTGCTGTGCTGTGCTGTGCTGTATGAGTGTTCCACGTCCTCCGTGTCAAGTTGTTCTTTCCGAGCTCATACCAATCAGGATTATTTTAATGAATCATTTGCTCCTCCTTTACTTGCGCATTAAAAAAAAAATGTACTTGCACTTCTTTGATTAATAACATTATTTTTAAGTATTCATTTTGCAATGGACTGTAGCAGATCGGACCGTGTTAACAATATTCCTTTTAATGTGCTTTTTATTTGTAAGTGTGTGTCTTCGGAACCTCTGCATTAAATAAATTTCCATCCAAGAACAATAAACAACAACAAAATAATGTGATGTGAGCCCTTAGCCTAACGCAGTGCTTCGCAAATATTTTCTGTGACACCCCCTATAAAGAAAAAAAAAAAAAAAAAAAAACATTTCCCCCATGACACCCATACCCCGCATGTGACTATAAATAGTATTATTTGTTTACAAAATGGGCAGTGGTCGCCTGGTAGTAAAGGTGCGGGATCACTGATCCTGAGGTTGTGGGTTCAAGCCTCACTCTCAACAGGTTGTCACTGTCCCTCCAGTGCAGCTAACTGGGTTATCAAAGGCCGGCCACATCTCTCACTGTCTATGGTGAGAGGTTCATGTAAAAGAACCATTGCTGACTTTCGACAAATAGCTGTCAGCGTGTTTCTGCCCTGCGATGGCCCGACGAGCTGTCCAGGGTGTACTCTGCTCTCGCCCAGACTCGGCTGGGATGGGCACCACCGTCAGCGTAACTCCAATTAGGATTAAGCGGTTACAGAAAATGAATAAATGAATATCTATAAAATTATTATTAGTACATCTCTGCATAACACTGTATCTTTAACATTAAAGTCAGTGAAGCCGAGTGCTTCATCATATTTCCTCGTCTTCGCTTTCGGGTGAATTTCTTTTGTCTCAATATCATCATCTCTCTCCACCTTTCTCTTTGTTCCTGTTAGAAATTTTTCCATGTTGAGGGGTTGTTTACTGCACTTCATACCGTTTGCTAGGGGCGAAAATCCCCGACAGCATAGAGCGACAATGAGCACGCCACTGCCAACTACTGTAGTCGATGTGCAATTACATTTAATTCTAGTACAGTATGGCAAAAAAAGCATGTTACCCATTGTCATATGGGCCCCCCTGGCATTACACCGCACCCACCAAGGGGGCCGCACTCCTCTATTTGAGAAGCACTGACTTAAGAGAACCTAATAATCCACTGTCGTGGTCGATTTTGACTACAATGCAAGTCCACATTAATTTAGACATTTTCCCCCTTCCTTTGGCCTGGAATCAGCAGCAGCAACATTTAGGTCAGTTTCCCCAAGATTTTTTTTTTTTTTTAAATCACAAGCATATAGCTTCTTCCTGGACTTTCATTAGTCCAGAAGTAGTAATTGTGGGGTATGAGATTTCCTTTCGGCTTTTCCTCTTTTTCAGGGGACGCCACAGCGAATGGTTCACATGTTGGATTTGGCATAGGTTTTTACGTCGGATGCCTTTCCTGACACAACCCTTTAGCAAGGGACAGAATCATGCTGACGGCTTTGCAGCCTACTCTTTACGAAACTCAGCAATGGTTCTTTTTCATACCTCTCACCATAGACAGTGAGAGACATGGCCGGCCTTTGATAACCATACTGTAAAAGAGCACAGATGGAAAATTCCCAAAATATGGTCACCTATAAGAATGGACAGGGATTCATTTAGCAGAAATTTATTATAAAGATTTTAAACATGGTTTACTGAATAACACAGGGCTGTGGCATAGCGGCTTGGATACTGGGCTCATGTTCAGGAGGTCATAGGTTCAAATCCCCATTAGACCCTTGGGCACGGTCTTAACTGAAAATGTGCTTCTGTATACCTAGCAGTATAAATGGGTACCTCTAAAAAAATAGTGGGGACGAGACCTGTGATGGACCAGCATCCATGGCTGATAATTTACGTTGTTCATATGATACAGTGGATGCCATTCTCAGGAATTGGATGCTTTCATAATAAAAGTTTTTCAATTGTTTGCCGCAATGACGTGCAATATCACGTCACGTCAGACTCAACGTCAGCCGGTTAGTCACATATGCCTCTGTGAACCCCATACCCCCTTCCACCAGCCCATACGTCATATGTTTAATTGTGGGTGTGGATGCATGTCGCGGCTGTGAGGTACGAATAGAGAAAAGTGTCCTCTAATGATCCTGAGCTTCATGTTTAGTCCCAGTCAACGCAGACTGGGGTGAGTAATAATTAAAGGAAAGACAGAAGACTATTATGTAACAGCCTGTGACTCAGACCTTGCAGGATGCTCCATCGCTCCGAACACACTTACTTAAGGGTGCTGTCTGCTTAAATGCACTTAGGATTTTTCTTGGAAAATACTTCGGGTTAGTGGCCATAGCGGGGCAAAAACTTATAAATGATAATAAATATATTATATAACCTGAAAATGTGTACCTGGTCCTCAATAGTGGGGAAAAAATATTCATGATAATTGAACTTTAAAAATTCATTCATTCATTTTCTGATCCGCTTAATCCTGATTAGGGTCGGTGGAGGCTGGCACCCATCCCAGACAACTCGAGGTGAGGGCAGAGTACACCCTGGGCAGCTTGCCAGGCCATCACAGGGCAGAAACACGCTGACGGCTATGCAGCTACTCTTGACGAAATTCAGCAATGGTTCTTTTACATGAACTTCACACCATACATGGCCGGCCTTTGATAACCCAGTTAGCTGCACTGGGGGTCTTAAGATGTGAATTTGTTCAACTGGCTACTCCAAGTTTCCCACAGATGTGAATGATGGTTTGTTGCAGTGTTAGCCCCAGGGTAGCCCCCCCCCCCCCCCCCCCCCAGCCTGTCTAGAGTGCACACCGAAGCTTATTATCCGCAATAGATCAGCACTATAGAAAGGCTATAAAATGAACCTCTTCTATCTGGCAGTGGCTGGAAAATTGAAAATCACTTTTTTTATATCTATACTTTTTTAAAAATCCCAAAAATATATTTTCCTTTATTTCCTGACCAATTTAAATTCTAGTTGAATGCTATACAGCAGGGTTCCCCAACCTTTTTATCACTTCAGACCGGTCAACGCTTGATAATTTTACCTGAGACCTGGGAAGGGGGGGGGGGGGGGGTTTGTCATAGATTGTTTATTCGGGTGGATTGAAACATATAGTTTTTCACAATCAATTCAGAATAGTGTAGAAAAGATGTAACAACACCAGTTATAAACATATGCAAAATATTAAAAGTCTGTAAAAAAATTTCTAGGTTCCCTCAACTGACTCGAAATAGGGTATGTCGAGTCGATTTTGAGAGCACGCGAAGCGAACACATGATTGCCGACAAAGGGAATAACTCTAAATAATTAGAACATTCACAGTTCAAAGATTTGGTATGACTGGAACCTGAAAACCTGCGGCTGTCCATGATGACCGACGATGTGAACCACACATTCGTGAACTTGCCCTCCGCCGAATTCTGAAGGCATGAGACCAGCCAAAAAGGAAGGGCGTTCGAGAGTTCAGAGTGCCACCGATTAACTTTGACTGCACAGACTATACCACAATGATCCACTGGTCGATGGTGTGAGTGACTGAGCCACCTGTCACAATGAGTATCAGCAACGATGACCTCCGAAAATTCATACGGGAACCAACTACGCCCGTCGTCAAATTAGACAGATGTTCATGCCACAAAAGGCTGTGGAGAGAGGCATCGAGGTGGTGACTGAGGCATCACAGTCTGTATGTGGCAACACTCGATGAGACGGCTTCATCCGTACAAGACTGGAGTCGAGGGCAAAAATGCCAATTTTCCAGACAAAACGAGACTTCAATATGTGACAGTCATATCGACTCATTTGAATACGTGTGGGGTTTTTTTTAGACAATATATGTTAACACTGTGCCGAACCGCCTAAAATATATGTTTTTGATAATATAGAAGCAAATTGGATCACTATATCAGAATTAAACATTTTCAGTAAAAATGCCCAAATATGGTAATTTTCATCGCTGTTGGGGGAGCCTAAGATATCAACTTATCAAGATGAACTTTTAAAATGTTTTAGATGACATCTCTTGACATCTTTTTAATGCTATTCCAAGTAAAAATAATCAAAAATTAAAATTTTCACAATTTTCACTTCACCCTATTCTTTATATTGTAAATATATATATTTTACATGCACTATTATTATTATTATTATTATTATTATTAGTAGTAGTAGTAGTAGTAGTAGTATTTTAATTATTATTATTATTAGTATTGATAATATTGATAATAATAATAATAATAATAATAATAATAATAATAAGCACTTCATGAATGTTATTTTTCAACAGCTGAAATAAAGTTGGTTGGGAAGTAGCGCTTGAACTTTTCTAAAAAAAACAAATAAAACACAGGTGATGGTGTACCACCGGGGAGAATGAAGGCTCAGGCTCAGTCTCACCCAAAATCCCTGCTATTGTTTAAAACATGTCCAACTCGTTCATGTGCCGTCCCCTTGTGGGTCACATCTTAGTGCTCAAATGACCGACATGTAACCGAGATAATCCGGTCATTTCTCAAAATAAAAGATTTTTCAAAAGATCGTTCAGACTCATATAATAAATAAAACGGAAATAATGAATTATTCCTTCTGCGGACTGTTGCCAATCGAGCCACGGACCGGACCGGTACCGGTCCGCAACCCGGTGGTTGGGGACCCCTGCTAAACAGCACAAATAAGTAAGACTCTATAATCTTGTCCCTGTAAGTATATATTTGTCCCGATATGTCTTCACTTGCTGAGAATGGCTCAGGATTATAATCAGGATTATGAGGCTTCTCTGTATTGGTTTAGTTTCTTGCAGCGTTGTCATATTTTCACGCAGCACAGTGTCCAATACGCTTTGGTATGATTACCGTCATTAATCATGAAATCAAGTCCAGATTGCCGGTGCTTTTCTGTCATCTGCTCATTAGCCTTCAAGTACAGAGTATCATGCGGTATCTGATGCTGGCATCAGAACGTTTATTTTCTTATAAATATGAATAAATTATCATGCTTTCATGTCAAATCTCGTATACTAATCAACACGCGGCTAGTTTTAGCCGCTACCCTGGAACAGGTTATTCACGCAGCATATTTGTAGGAAGATACGAGGCAAAGAAAAACATTTCAACACAGGGGACTTGGGGCGTTTCTGTATACAGGTCACACGTTCTCCCTGTGTTCGCGTGCGTTTCCTCCGCGTACTCCAGTTTCCCCACCATGGTCCATAAACAAGCATTGCAGGCTAATTAGCTGTTCCAAATCGCACCTTGGTGTGAGAGTGAGTGTGAATAGTTGTACGTGTGTTGGCCTTTGTAATAGCCTGGCAGGCTGTCCAGGGTATACCCTGCCCTCAACCAAAGCCGGCTGAGATGGGCATCGGCCATCCCGTGATCCTAATTATGATCAAGTGGCTTGAAAATGAATGAGTAAATAATATTTCTGAAATATAAAATATAGTGGTTGTATTAAAGCCGGGCCAACACTTACTTACACTCACATGATCACCAGGTGTCTTTGGACTGCAGAAGGAAACCAGAGTGTACAGCGGAAAATCCACATATGCACGGGGAGAACATCCGAACTCCACCCAGAAACGCCCTCACCGAGCCCAGGACCTTCTTGCTGTAAAGGGCATGTGCTAACCACGACCCCATTGTGTCGCCTAATTTGAAAACAACATAAAAGATGTAAATGTTATATGAATAGAATTCAGTATGCACTCCCCATCGGAATCTTTTGCATTTAAATTCGAACCGAAGAAGCAGGCATTAAAATTCTCGATGGAAAATATTCATCATGGTCTTATTAACTCTAATCAATTTTTATCAGCACAGTTTCCCAGCCCATTAAATTAGCCTATAAATCAGCTTGTATTACTGTTCAGTTCATCTGTGACTTACATCACAATCACTCACAAGGTGCCATTAATCAAATTACACACACACACACACACACACACACACACACACACACACACACACACACACACACGGGCAGAGAGAGAAAAAATACTGCTGTAAATAGTATGTTGACATTCATTCATATTAGATCAGTTTCATTACACAAGTCATTCATTCATTTTCTGAACCGCTTAATTCTAATTAGGGTTGCAGGGAGGCTGGCACCCATCCCAGCCAACTCCGGGCAAGGACAGAGTACACCCTGGACAGCTTGCCAGGCCATCACAGGGCAGAAACATGCTGACGGCAAAGCAGCTCCTCTTTTATTAAAGTCAGCATTGGTTCTTTCACAAGAACCTCACACCATAGACAGTGAGAGACATGGCTGGTCTTTGATAACCCAGTTAGTGCACTGGGGGGACGGACACACACACACGACAGTGACAATCTGTGGAGAGTGGGGTTGAACCCCCAACCTTAGGATCAGTACTCCAGCACCTTTACCACCAGGCCACCACTGCTCTTTTGAAACACATTCAAAGTTTAAATAAAGTTTGAAGAACACAAGGGCCATACGGCCATACGCCATAAGGCGTGTCCTCCTTCGTAATTTCTGGGACGCCATTTTGATACATTTGTACAACTGAGGTTTTAATCCGTAGATCATAAACCAATCAGATCTCACCATTCCTGTGTTGTATGCTAATTTTTTTATTACACTGCTCTTGGGGGTGGCGCGGGGTCACAGTGGTTAGCATGTCCACCTTATAGCAAGAAGATCCTCGATTCGATTTCCAGTCTTGGGGCATTTCTGTGTGGACTTTACATGTTTGTGGTTCGTCGGGGTATTCTGGTTTCGTCCCACAGTCCAAAAACAGGCACAAATGGGTTCATTGGCTGTTCCAGATTGTGTCTGTGTAACCCTGCGATGGTCTGGCAAGTTGTTTGGGGAGTATCATGCCTTTGCCCAGAGTCAACTGTGCTAGTCGCCGGCCTCCCACGATCCACTACTGGATAAGGATTAAGTGTCTTAGAAAATGAATGAATGAGCAGTGCTCATTTGAATTTTGATTTCTCAGTCAAGGGATTCGACAGTCTTGCGTTTCTATGAAGCGCATCATTATTAAATTTTCTATTAATAGTCATTCATCCATTTTATGAACTACCTGATCCTAATGAGGGTCACGCGGAGGCTGGCACCCATCACAGTTGACTCTGGCTGAGGGCGGGGTACACCCCGGACAGCTTGCCAGGTCACCACAGGGCCAACACTCCTACAATAATTCACCAGTCACTCTCACATCTACGGGCGATATCCATGCAAGCACGCGGAGAACATACAGACTACACACAGAAACGCCCCAGCTGGGAATCGAACCCAGGACCTTCTTGCTGTGAGGCGGCCATGATAATCAATACGCCTCTCTGCCGTCCCCTTCTATTGATATGTGGGTTTAAATTCGTGCTTCCAATTATTTTCTGTGGCGCCCCCTCTAGGAAGAAAAAAAAAACATTTCACCCCACCCCCCCAGCGACTACAAACAGTATATATTTGTCTATAAAATAGTTATTAGTACATCTCTGCATAAAATTGTATCTTTATTAACATTAAAAACAAAAAAGAAAGACATATAGTTCAACTTAACAGTAAAGAAAAACTTCATTAACAGTTTTTTAATCTGTAACAGAAAAGATTTAAAGTGCACCAATGTGCCTGAAAAAAAAAAACATCCTTATGTAAACTCATTCAACTTATTCATGTCTTCATATCTCCGTCTCTCTCCAACTGTCTCTTCGTTCCTTTCAGAAATTTTCCCATGTTGTTTCTCGAGGGGTTGTTTGCTGCACTTCATATCATTTGCTCGTGCGAAAAACCGCTACACCATAGCTCGACCATGAGAGCTCCACTGCCAACTATTGAAGTGGAGGTGCAATTACACTTAATTCTCGTACACTAGTCCAGAAAAGCATGTTCCCCAGGGTAGGTTTCATTATAATAAGAGGAATAATGTACAGTGAACTGGTCATTAGTGTAAATAAAGCCCTTTCAGGGTGCTACAAGAGCCTGATAATGCCATTAGGTTTTTTCTTTTCAGTAATAACCAGCTTGCTCTACTTTTTCTCTTATGTAACAGCTGGTCTGAGAGTAGTGCAGGTTCGAATCACAGGTTTATATATAAAACATTTTTTTTTTTGTAAGGTCCATTTCTGTTCGTTTCTATAGTAATGGCGTACACCGGGATTCGTATGTGTCGCATAAAACACAAGAATAATTTTTCACATTCATTCACTCATTCATTTTCTGAACTGTTTAATCTGAATTAGGGTCACTGGGAGGCTGGCGACCAACTTAGCCGACACTAGCGCATAGTACACCCTGGACAGCTTGCAGAACATGGTGATGACTCTTGATGAAAGTCAGCAATGGTTCTTTTACATGAACCTCACACCATAGACATGAGAGACATGGCCGGCCTTTGATGGGGGGTGGAGGCAGTGACAACCTGTTGAGACTGGGGCTTGAACCCCCAACCTTGGGATCAGTAGTCCAGCAACTTATCACCAGGCCACCACTGCCCCATTTTTTCATATAATACTCATTTTCTGTCACTTGCACACTAACTCGAATTCCTTTACATGGTCCTAATCGAGCTTCTCTCATTAATTATTAATGCCTTCTGGATTTAGCGTCACCGTTTCCATTTTTCCTCGCTTTCTTTCCTTTTTCCTTTATGTTCCTCACTCAGCCGTTTGGGCTACTTTTATCGCATTTCTAGGCTTTTTTTCCCCCTCGGTGTTATTTGAGGTGTTATTGTTACCTGCTTGCGTATTATTATGACTTTTTTGTTGATGCCTGCCTGTGACTTTAATTTGACCCAACATGCTCTCATTATGGTGATGATAAAACCACTAATAAAACGCTGAAGATGGATGTACAGTGATCCCTCGCTATTTCATGCTTCAGTTCCGGCGGCTTCAGTGCATTGTGGGTTTTTCAAAAATATTCATCGAAAATTAAAAAAGTAAGGAAATGAATAGGGGAAAAGTTAAAGAAAATACCGCAAAACAAGGCCAATTATGCAAAAAAAAAAAAAAAAAAAAAAAAAATTAAAAAATAAAAACCCAAACAAACAAACAAACAAAAAAAACAACCCAAAACCTCCCAACAAAACTACTTACATTTTTATGTGAGGTGCACATGTGTATTTACATCTTATGTATTATTTTTGAATGTTTAATTGTTATTATAAGCATTTGTAGCGTTGAATACGTATTTATTGATATTATATACACACATACATGTACGTATACATCAGTCGGGGGGGGGGGGGGGGTTCGAACCGACTTTGCGGAAATTCGGTAGTGGCTCTCAAGTGAGGGATCAGTGTATAGTCCTCTCCATTGGTCTGTCTGTTCTTACATTGATGACGTGCATAATTGTGAGCACACTGGCGCACTGCTGTATCTCGCGTTACTGGCTAGAAGCAGCTTGGAGGTGTGATTCTTACACATCTGTACTTTCCTTAAAGATTTTCTTTGCCCTAATAATCTTCTGATAGTTATTACATTCATTCATTTGTTGAACCATTCAATTATACGAGGGTTTCAGCAAACTCTGGGCAAAGGTAGACTCCAAACAGCTCACCAAACCCTTGCAGGACCAACACACACAAACATTTATCCTCACGTCCCAAACCCAAGTCAAATTAGAGCAACCAGTTAGCCTACTGTGCATGTCTTTGGACTGAGGGTGGAAACCGGAGTGAACCTTCACAAGCACAGGGAAAACATGCAAACTCCACACAGACACATCCACGCCTGGGATTTGAACCTACTACCTTTTCATTGTGAGTCGACATTTTAACCACCACACCATCGTGCCGCCCTCATTATCACATGGCAAACAAAGCATATATACTTTCTGTTCAAGAGATCTCAATTTCTACATTTGCACATTGTGGCAGTGGTGCCTTGGTGGTAAAAAGTGCTGAGTCACTGATCCTAAGGTTGGGGGTTTAAGCCCCACTCTCCATGGGTTGTCAGTCCCCCCCCCCCCCCCCCCCAGTGCCGCCCCCCCAGTGCAGCCTACTGGGTTATCAGAGGCTGGCCATGTCTCTCACTGTCTATGGTGTGAGGGTCACGTAAAAGAATCATTGCTGACTTTCGTCAAGAGTAGCTGCATAGCCGTCAGCATGTTCCTGCCCTGTGATGTCTGGTGAGCTGTCCAGGGTGTACTCTGCCTTCGCTAAGAGAGTAGATTCATGCCAGGCCCAGTGATGCCAGAAGCATGTCAACACACCAGTAACCAGTACATTTGCACATTTTTCAATAATAATTTTTGTCAAATCACTTAGACCCCCCCCCCCCCCATTTCACTGGACTACAGTATGCAAGGATCGTGGCGGAAAGGCGCGGAACAGAGTCTACGGAAGACCTTCGGCATTTTTACATGGAAAATGAGTGAAAATCCTCCAGAAAAGTGGAAATTCTTATAACCCCATTTCACTGGACTACAGCAGGCAACGATCGTAGCGGAAAGGCGCAGAATGCAGTCAACAGAAGAGCTTCGGCATTTTTACACTGAAAATGGGTGAAAAACCTAGCATGTTCACGAAATATTTTGGCATGTCGGAAGCATACGGAAGTGTAGGAAGACTTGAGAACTAACTATGGAATGACACGGAATGACACAGAAGATGAGGGAATAATTGCGGAACCTTTGCAGACGACAACATTTTTGCTTCTGGAAGTCTGCAGTGCTCCAGTGAAATGGGGGGGGGGGGGTATTAGGGTCACAGGGGCCGGAGCCTATCTCAGCTTCTCAGATGACTCTGGGTGAAGGTGGGATACACCCTGAACAGTTCACCAGTCCATTGTGGGAGCAGCACATACACAGCCATTCACACCCACGCTTGCTCCTAGAGTAAACTCATGCAAACACAGGGAGAAACATCAGATCCTGGGACATGATGCTACGCCGCCATGATACCCCTCCCCCCCCGTCGTACTACTGTATATTCTAACAGCGTAATGCAGCGTTGAAGCAACCCACAGCTTAAAAAAAAAACAACAATCAAAATTAATAACAAATCGAAAGCTTCACAGATGTGACCGGGACTATGATAATAAATACTAATTAAGACTTTGTGTTCATTACCTCTGTTTTTGAGTTCGTTTATATGGACAGAGTTATTAACATTCACGAGAAAGTTTTTCTTCAAGCCTTGTTTTCACGTAAACTTGAAGTTAGTATGTAATTTAAAAAAGAAAAATCCTGTGTAAATATTTGTTCTATTTTTATTTCCATGCTTGAAGTAAATTTAAAACATAACTGATACTTCAGTTATTACCAGAGCATGTGAGTTGAGTCATTGGTCTTCGACCCACGTTAAATTATCGTGTATTTTTAAACAGCATCCCATCTATAAATATTTCTGGGGTATAAGACAGCTTTTGGCCGCATAAAAAAAAAAAAATATCACAAGCGAGAAGTCTGGTTGAAGAGTCTCCCTTCGTGCTGTTTAAACCTCAGTTAGTTTTTAATGAGAAGGCGAAAGCCTGACAATCTCCGGCTCCATTCTGGTCAGGGGCGGAGCTCATGCTTGGGCGGAAATGTGAAAAGATCAGTGTTGCTAACTTATCAACACAGAGTCTGGCTGTGTGTCCCATACTTTTTGAGCCAACATCGGCGACCGTCCTGTGTTTGATATGGTGCTTTATCTCGCCTCACAGCTGCTGGTGACATGATTAGAAAGAAAATGTTCCGGTGATACATCACCAGGTCGTGGTGGACTGGTGGTAAGGTCATGGATTACTGATCCCAAGGTCGGGATTTCACGCCCCACTATCAATGGGTTGTCAATACTACACCCACGGTGCAGCTAAATGTCTGCGGCCTACGGTGTATAAAAGACCCATTGCTGACTTTCATCAAGAGTAGCTGCATATCGACCACCACGACCTGGCGAGCTGTCCCAGGTGTGCTCTGTCCTCACCAAGAGTCGTCTGAGATGGGCGCCAGTCTCCCCGTTACCCTAAACAGGATTCAGAAAATGAATGAATTGAGTGAATGATACATTATCAGTGCATGAAGTCTGAATCAGTTGCCTTTCTATCAGGCTATGTTCCCATTGGCCAGTCACTGTTGATTACAGGTTAGTATTGATCCCACTGATCGTTCATCAAGCACAGTTTTTCCCAACAACTGATCATCTGGTTTCTCCCCTAACAACCAATCGCAGCCATGATATCCATTGTTCCCAATAACGAATCACAGTTTTGCAAGTAATTCTATTCAATCCAGGTTTATTTGTGTTGCGCTTTTTACAATTGACATTGTCGCACCACTCTACAGGATCTCGGAGGGGGTCTGGCCGTTTACCCAATCTGTCCACGTGTGTTTTGTGGTTTTAGAGAAGGCTTTCGATCGTGTCCCTCGGGTTATCTTGTGGCGTATGCTCTGGGAGTTTGGTGTACCGGACCCGTTGCTACAGGTCATTCAGTCTTTGTCTTACCTAAGCCAGAGCTTGGTCCGCATTGGTAACAACAGGTCGAATTTGTTTTCCGTGAAGGTTGGGGAACCACTGATTCTGCTTCTAATTTCTATAGACAGAATTTCTAGGCGCAGCCGCGGCGTTGAGGGGTTCAGGTTTGGTGGCTATAGGATCTTGTCTCATCTCATCTCAACTTCTTCCGCTTAATACGGGGTCGGGTCGCGGGGGCAGCAATCTAAGCAAAGAGGTCCAGACATCCCTCTCCCCAGCCACTTCCTCCAGCTCTTCCGGGGGGGACACTGAGGCTTTCCGAGACAAGCCGAGAGACATAGTCCCTCCAGCGTGTTCTAGGTCGACCCCGGTGTCTCTTCCCGATTGGACATGCCTGAAACACCACACCAGGGAGGCGTTCGGGAGGCATTCTGACCAGATGCCTGAGCCACCTCAGCTGGCCCCTCTCAATGCGGAGGAGCAGCGGATCTACTCCTGTATAGGATCTCGTCTCTGCTTTTTTGCAGACGTCGTGCTTTTATTTTCATCAATCCAGGACCCCCAGCTCTCATCGGAGCGATTCTCAGGTTAGTGCGAAGCAGCCGGGATGAGACTCAGCACCTTCAAGTCCGAGGCCATGGTTCTCAGCCGGAAAAGGGTGGAATGCACCCTCCGGATCTGGAATGAGGTCCTGCCCCAAAGTGGAGGAGTTCAGGTATCTAGGAGTCTGTTGTATGGGTTTCCTCCCACAGCCGAAAGACACGCACAGTCTAACTGACTGGTCTAAATCGCCCCTGGGTGGAAGAGTGAGTGCAAATAGTTGTATGTGTGTTGCAATGGTCTGGTGAGCGGTTTAGGGTGTACCCCGCCTTCGCCCAAAGTTAGCTGAGATTGGTGCCAACCTTAAACCCTAAGTAGAATTAAGTGGCTTAGAAAATGAATGAATGGAAATGGTTAGTAAATCGATGTGAGATCATTATAATTATGCATATTTTTTAAATGGGAGGTTGGGTCACCCTGCACCTTATGTGTAAATAAATAAACAATGCAGCTCTAACCACTTCATAGCCTGGTTGATTTTTTTTTTTTTTTTTTTTTTTTTTTTTTGTAAAATCACTTGTGATAGTGGAATATCTGAGGATCCTGATCATGACTCGATTGGCCTTGTTCCGATCAGTCCAAATCATTCTGGACCGGTTTAATAGATCAGCGCTGTGCTCTGGCATCCCGACTGCTTGCTGCAGATGGTTTCCTTTTTTTTAATGTGATGTTCTTCCCATCAGAATGTGTTTAATTTGGCTGATTGAGCCTGTAGCACATGTGCTGAGATTATTGTGAATTATGTGATTATTGATCCAAATAAATGCATTTATATATTTGTATGTACATTTGTAAATTTATAGTTATCAGATTATTCATTCATTCATTTTCTGAACTGTTTAATCCTAATTAGGGTCACGGGGAGGCTGGCGCCCATCTGGGCGACTCTGGACGAGGGCAGAGTACACCCTGGACAGCTTGCCAGGCCATCGCATGGCAGAAACACGCTGACGGCTACGCAGTTTTAGCGGTTCAGAAAATGAATGATGGATTAATAACATTATGGAGAATATAGGAAGAAACTCGAAAAAACATTTTTTTTTTTCAAATCGGAGCAGGTTTCTATTACGACGGAGAAAAGCTGCCTACCTCAGCTGTCACTCTGACTTTATGATGCACCTCCAGACTCCCATGGTGCACGGCTAGTCGGCTTTAATTTATTGATCATGTCATCGGTAGCTGTTCTGTGTTCCCTTGGTAACAGGTTGCCTTGCTCACCTGTTCAGCCAGTCAGAAGGGCCACAGAGTGTGTGTGTGTGTGTGTGTGTGTGTCATGTGTTTAACCATACAGCTGAACACTTGTGTGTACTTTTCGGCCTTGACTCTGCTCATGTTTCAGAAAATGATTCAGTGTTACTCTTGTCTGAGTACACTCTCTCCATGTGTACTTATGCAGGGTCTTGTTCTGCCGCTACCGTCGCTAGAATCTTTTATTTTTATTTTTTTTCCTTTCCCCAGTTAGGCACACAGTGTATTGAATGTGATTCAGGGTCACGATTCATTCCTTCAACAAGTAATTAAATATAATTGGCTAAGTGCTGGAAATCGACTGCGCTCTCCGTGTATGCCTGTTAGGCTGTGTACTGCCATGAATGAGCTTACGTAATAATGTTTATACATTTAAAAAAAGCCAATTAATTTATTGTATTCATTAATAGGATGAGGACTGAGGATGTATTTGGAGTCAGACATTTATACATTTAAAAAAAAAAAAAAAAACATCTGCGAAGCTCTGCTGCATGCTCAGGTCTCAGTGGGTGTGAATATTGATTCATGGCTGCACAGTTGAATAGTGCTTGGCATGTTTGCCTCACAGTAAGAAGGTCCTGGGTTCGATTCCCAGCCTGGGCGTTTCTGTGTGGAGTTTGCATGTTCTCCTCTTGCTTGCATGGGTTTCCTCCAGGTACTCCAGTCCTAAAACATGCACAGTAAGTTAACTTTCCGTTCCAAATCTCCTCTAGGTGTGAATGGTTGTTTGAGTATTGGTCCTGCGATGGCCTGGCAAGCCCTCGAAGTCGGCTGAGATGGGCACCACTCTCCCCATTACCTGGAAAGAAAATGAAGGAATGAATTCTTGCCTCAGAGCATGAAGGTTCTGGGGTCGAGTCCCTGACTTAGCTGCTTTTGTGTGGAGTTTGCATGTGGGTTTCCACATGGTGCTCCGGTTTCCTCTCACAGTCTAAAGACATGCACATTAAACTAACTGGCAGTTCTAAAGTGCCCTGAGGTGTATGGGACTGTGAATGGTTTTTGTTTGTTCGTGTGTGTGTGTGTATGTGTGTATGTTTGTGTGTGTGTGTGTGTGTGTGTGTGTGTGTGTGTGTGTGTGTGTGTGGAGGTATTCCCTGCGATATTCTGGCGAGCTGTTCAGGGTGTATCCCCAGGGTCTTTACCCAGTGTTGGCTGAGATCCGCTCCAGCCTTGTGATCCTTGATCCAGGATTGATCATTTTCTATTGTCTACAGGGGAAGTCGCCCATTAGCCGTATTAGTTCAGGGCTGCTAGCGTATGTGTCATTAAATAGCTTGAGCTTGCTCTGTAATCTGCTCCAGGATATGACAGTGTTTGATTAGGTGTGTACGTTTACTTTTGCATGAGTTTGCGTAAAGAAATATACAGAGAAAAGCCTGGAAAAAAAGAGTGCCTGGATCTTCCACTATATCCAGAATTTACTGTAGTCAATTCACACACACACACACACACACACACACACACACACACACACACACACACACACACATAAAATAAAATAAAAAATAAAATGCAATGAAAGGTTACCTGTGGTGAATTTGTGTTATTCGCTATTTAAAACAATCATGTATAACATCAGCGGGGCAGCAGTGGTGGCTTGGTGGTTAAAGGGCACTGGATCGCTGATCCTAAGGTGGGGGTCGAGTCCCACTCTCCACAAGGTTGTCACTGTCCCCCCCCCCCCAGTGCAGCT
This sequence comes from Plotosus lineatus, assembly GCA_024760905.1. Classification (NCBI taxonomy): domain Eukaryota; kingdom Metazoa; phylum Chordata; class Actinopteri; order Siluriformes; family Plotosidae; genus Plotosus; species Plotosus lineatus. The sequence continues at coordinate 7,331,049 of CM045730.1, read as the reverse complement.
AACTGGGTTATCAAAGGCCGGCCATGTCTCTCACTGTCTATGGTGAGAGGTTCATGTAAAAGAACCATTGCTGACGTTCGTAAAGAGTAGCTGCATAGCCACCAGCGTGTTTCTGTCCCTTGCTAAGGGTTGAGGGCATCCGACGTAAAAACCTATGCCAAATTAAACATGCAATGATTCGCTGTGGCGACCCCTGAAAAAGGAACAGCCGAAAGGAAAAGACGAAACGAAGACATAGAACATCAGTGGTTCCTTCTGGCAACATCAGACCTTCCACATTTTCAAAATGCGTGCAAGTGTTACGACTCCAGCCATGCTTGGAATCACGTTGCCTTGCTGATTGGCTGTTCCATCCTGGTAGTGACACGAACTTGTCGGAATTGCATCGCTGCATCACCGACCCCCAGCATCAAAACATTCTCAGCCAGCCCTGAGCTGCACAAACTACAATGGGAGAAAACATTTATTTTTGACAGGAAGCCCGATTTGGGAAAATGTTGGCTGCACAGACCATTTTTGGATTCAGCATCATCCTCATCGATGCCAGCATTCTCATTATCAGAGTCACTAGAATGTGACGTCTTCACTGTCTTCAAAGGACACTTCAACCCTGCCCAATGTGTTGATGTCACTTCTGGGTGAAAATGGCGTCTAAAGTGCTGACGCCTGTAGTTTAGCACACCGCTACTATGCACAGGATAAAAATCACCATTTTTGATGCTTTTTATGGTTATTTATGTTAAAATAAGCACCTCCGATGCTTAAACGTATTATATATGCACAAGTTATGCTGTATGGATGACCCGTACTGGTACAGTTTAAACAAGAAGATATAAGATAAACAGTCCGTTGAGGACAGACCTGAATTAGATTCTACACCATGAGATGATGTAATGAGATGATGTAATGGGAGCACACTGACTTCTCCAGTACATTATTACTTTTCCTATGTATTTCCTCATCATACACTTCAGTCCTGCAGGTGGACGGAAAAACATTTTCTTGCCTTGCTCTTAGTGGAAAGCACACCCTTGTTGGATTCTAATGACTAATTGAAGCCTGTTGTAACCACAGAAAGCAAATTGAAGCTCAAAATGTGAAACAGGCAATAGTTCAGTGCTCTAATGTACAACAATGATTGGATCGAAAACAACATGTAGATAATTAACCCTCTTACTTTAAGTGCGGTTGATGAGCCAAGACAGGTTTTGGTTTCTCCGGGTTGCATTAAGGGCTGAGTGATATCTTGATAAAATATTGTTGCCATGATATAATAAGTAAATATTGACAGGCAACTGAAAATCATGGTGGTCACCATTTAGCACAAATAATGCAGTAGAGTCTTGTTAACATGAGCATGTCTGTGTCCAATGGGCACAAAGACGTATGAAGGGGTGGGTATGCATTTGCATGTTATTGCGTGTGAAAATTCTTCTTCTAGTAAACAGTGCCAGGCTATTCATGTGAGGCCACAGGTGGGGAAAAACAGTACTTTATATAATTGCTATAATAATGTACAATTTCCCACCGTTCCATTCATTCATTCTTTTTCTGAACCGCTTAATCCTAATTAGGGTCACGGGGAGGCTGGTGCCCATCTCGGCTGACTCCAGGCAAGGGCAGAGTATACCCTGGACAGCTCACCAGGCCATGGTATGGCAGAAACTCGCTGACGAAATGCAGCTACTCTTGACGGAAGTCAGCAATGGTTCTTTTACACGAATCTCACACCATAGACATTGAGAGCCATGGCCGGCCTTTGATAACCCAGTTTGCGGCACTGGGGGGACAGGGGCAATCTGTTGAGAGTGGGGCTTGAACCCCAACCTTGCGATTGGTCATCCAGCACCTTTACCACGAGGCCACCTCTGCCCTCAATTTCTCACGATTCCTTCTGGACTATTTTATATGTTTTCTTTTTTTTCCCCCAAATAATATTCCTGAAGCAATTTTGGGAGTAATTTTCACACTTACACACGGCGTTGTTCTTCTCCCATCAGCATTGTATGTCCCGTTTTTTTTCTCCCTTGTATTTAAAGTGGCAAATCAAGAAAACAAATTGTGTGATCCTACAAAGGATAAGTGACAGAGATGTCCCTGATATCCCACAGCCACAGCCGCTGTGATGAGAACGAAGATTTGTTAAGTATTGATTATTTAAAGAAAAATCAAAACAAAGGGGGGAGGGGGGTGGGGTGCCTTAGCATAATGTTACCTGAGTGATTAATCCAGCCTACTGAGGGAAATGTTCACAGAACCCTCGTCTGGGATTATTTAAGTCTTCCAACCAGGATATAAACAAACTGCATCATTGAATAGCTCGCGCTGGTCGCTGAAGGTCTGGACGTCTGGTTAAGTTAAATGGAAAATCCCAATTTAACTCGTAAGTGTGTTTTGGTTTGAAGTTGTGCAGCTATAGCTGAAAATAGTTTTTCCATGCTATAGGCAGTGTGTGATGTAATGAAAAGTGTTAAGCAGCAGCACGTTTGGGATTTTAAAAGCTGAAGTAAAGACTTATTTTCTGCATTTCATTAAAATAAAGAAATAAGTTCTGCACCTGGTCAGTCAGGAGGTACAGCGATAGTATATCCGCACCATCGGAAACAAATAAAGCAAATGATTTATGATGTATTAAACATTTTAAACATGGTAACATTGATCTTGTACATACATAAGGGATAATAAGCTGGGGATAATCACAAAATAAACCCTGACAGGAGGATCTGCGAGCAGCAAGGTGGTGTAGTGGTAAGCACATCCGTCTCACAGGAAAGAAGGTCCTGGGTTCGAGTTCTTGACTCAGTGAGGAAGATTGCATACTCTACCTATGCTAATGTGAGTTTTCTCCGACAGTCCGAAGACATGCACATTAGTATAGTGACAAGTATAACAATTCGCTGTTCCAAACTGGTCCTGGATATGAGTGCGAGCGTGAATGGTTGTGTGTGGCGTTCTGTTCTGGGTGTACTACCACCTCCGTCCAGGGTCAACTGAGAAAGGCTTCAGCCTCCCTGTCACCCTCATAGAATCAAGTGGTTCAGCAAGCGAGTAAATAGATGTGCCACGATGGAGTAGTGGTTAACACATTTCCCTTATAGTAAGAAGGTTCTGGGTTCGAGTTCCAAGTTTGACTTGGGAGTTTCTAGCCTCTCTGCAGCCCGAGTACAATTAATCAGTTTCGGTGAACGAACAAACAAATATCTATCTATCTACATACAGCGGTACCTTGACTTAATGAATTTTCCATGATACGACTTTTGATCCCACCAAAAATCTGCCCCATCCAATGAGCAATATTTTGATTTATGAGCTCTGTTGGGATAATGGCTTTTCCAGGCCGATTAGCCTTGTATTCGTACATGTGTATTCATCCACGCTTCGAGAACGCCTTGTGCACTGCTTCTCAATTATTTTCTGTGATGCCCCCTATAGGGAAAAAAAAAAAAAAAAAAACATTTCACCCCCCCACCTCCCTCCCAGCACTCCACCCAGAGTCAAGTTACAAAACAGAAAAGAAGGCTCAAATCAACAACACACAAACTGCTATAA
>CM045730.1:7212500-7322500 GCA_024760905.1 Plotosus lineatus | reverse complement strand
ATAAATGCTTATAACACCAATTAAACATTAAAAAAAACACAAAAGATGTAAATAAAATATAATTATACAGATATACAGACGTACGCAGATGCACGTGCACGCACTCAGATGCGCACCTCACAAAAAGTAACTCATTTTGATGGGAGGTTTTGGGTTGTTTTTTGTTTTGGGTTTGTTTAAGGGTATTTTTGTGCAGAATTGGCCTTGTTTTTGTGGCATTTTCCTTAACTTTTCCCATATTCTTCTTTAATTTCTTTATTTTTTTAATTTGATGAATATTAAAAAAAAAAAAAAAAAAAAAAACGCGATGCACAAAAGCCAAATGAATTGAAGCGCGAAGTAGCGAGGGATCCCTGTATTTGATTTTAATAATAAAAAGTTGTAGAAAATTCAGTAACCCAACAACAACAACAACAATAATAATAATAATAATAATAATAATAATAATAATGATAATAATAATAATGATAATAATAGTAATACTACTACAACAACTACTACTACTAATAATAATAATATTATAGAATGTGTGGCTTGTGCTATTGTTTTTTTTATTGATTTTTCATTTATGATGGTATGATGAAGCTCCATTGTTCTTCCCATCGTTAACAGTGATGTATGGAAGCCAGTTATGAACTGAGTCTTTTAGTGTGGAACAGTGTCACCACACCCTCGGGAAACATACCAGACCTTCGAAATCGTGCACTAAGCTATAATATATTAGGCACATGCACAGAACAAACATGGCTTATATTTAAAATATTTAAAAACAATGAGATTAAATTAAAGATTGCTATGTAATAATTGTGGGGTCGGTGGCATAGTGGTTATGGTGCTGTGCTTATGATCGGGAAGTTGTATGTTCGAATCCCAGTTTGACCCCCACTGTGCTTAGACCCCTGGGCAAGGTCTCAACCACAAGCGTGCCTATGTTCACCCAGCAGTATAAATGGGTACCAGTAGAAATATACTGGGAAGGTAACCTGCGGTTGACTACCATCCCATCCAGGAGGAGTTGAACTGGTTGCTTCACGCCATGGAAACCGGGGATAAGCACCGGCCTGATGAGCCACTAGGCTCGGGTGTAAAAAGCCCAATGGACTTTACCTTACATAAAAATTCTCTAAAATATAGTAAACACGAATACAAGAAAATAATTCAATGTCAGGTGTGGTGATGACTTTTTCTTTAAAAATAAACCAGCATCTGGTCCAGTTTGTGCAGTTTTACAGGTACAGTAACTGCCGAGTCTCTTACAGAACCAAGCGATATAACCATCATTATATTGTTATCTGGAAAACCATTGCTTATACGTAATATGCTGCTTTTTTTTCTTTATTCACATCCTGTATAACATTTCTTTTTATGTAACATTTCATTGGTGTCTTGGTGATTCTTGTATGCTGTATACAGTAGATGTGTATCCCGTGTGTGTGTGTGTGTGTGTGTGTGTGTGTGTGTGTGTGTGTGTGTGTGTGTGTGTGTGTGTATGCACAGATTATACTGTATGAGAAGGCAGTGCTTCTGATCACTGTACCCTAATGCTTCTGTAACCTGACACAGTGTGTATTTTTGGGTTGTGTGTGTGTGTGTGTGTGTGTGTGTGTGTGTGTGTTTGTGTTGGGGTAGTCGTTGTAGTGATGGTGGGGCTCATTTTTTCCTCTAAATATAAAGCCCTTGGGAATTTTGCGCTGGGGGGTGGATGGGTGGGTCGGGTGGTTAGTTGTTTGAGTCGAGGGTTGGTGGGTCAGGTGGTTAGTTGGTGAGTTGGTTGATTTGGTTGGTTGGTTGGTTGATTGGTTGACTGATTTTCTGCTATGTTACTTTTTTGGCTGATGAACTTTAAAAGATTGGTGAAATTCATTATTTTTTGTTGATTTATTCTTTGAGTTATTGAACATTATGTTGGTTAATTGTTACATTGGCTGGTTGGCTAGATTGCCTGATTAATGCACTGCTTTATTGATTGGTTGTTCATATACTGTCTTTTTTTTTCGAAACATAAGAGCCTTAAAAGCCTTTAATCTTCAAAAAAAAAATGGACCTTATAATCCAGTGCGCCTTATGTGCTGATGAAGCCGTGTGACTCCATCTCACTGACACCGCCAAAACCCAAGTGAAGCAAACTAATTCAGAGTTTACTATAATTCAGTAGATTAACCAAAGAACTTTTTATTTCGGCTTGCCCCCCCCCCCCTTTTTTTTTCTTTCAGGGGTTGCGACAGCAAATCATCTGCCTCCGAATTCATGAAAATCGTATTAATGATTTGCATGTTTGATTTGGCATTGGTTTTTACGTCGGATGCCCTTCTTGACACAACCCTTTAGCAGGGGCAGAAACACGCTGACTGCTTTCCAGTTACTCTTTTCAAAAGTCAGCAATGGTTCTTATACATGAACCTCTCACCATAGACAGTGAGAGACATGGCCGGCTCTTGTTACGAGGATACTCCTGTGCCTCAAGACACTCAGCTGGCTTAATGAGAGCCTCACGTTCATTATCGGGATAAAGCACTGCTACAGGTCTCCTGAGACCTCGGATTAACTTTCTTGCATTTCCAATTACACTGATACAGCTCCTTAAGAGTAATGACCTCCGTTCTGTAATAAACACAATACTCACGCTGTGAATGAGCGCTGCCATGTTTGTTACTGTGATTACATTGTTGCTTTAAGGGGGAGTGTCTGTGGAAAGTTTAGGTCACGACCCGGAAGACCTTTTCCCACCTAATTTCCGTCTCTATTTATCTGCGACTCCATTCGCCTGAGGGGATAATAGGTAACATGATATTGTAATATAATATAATAATAAAAAATATTAGAGCAATCCGGGCTTTAAGTCCAACTCGCGCAACTGTTAAACTCGGACACTGAAGATGAAGAATTTGATGGATTTGTGGAAGAGCAATGAACTGAAAAAGTGAGTTTATTGTTTTATATTGTTACAACTGAACAACAATGAGAGTTTTTTCTGAGACTTGAATCAAGTTTGACTTATCTGACTTCTGTTTTGCTTAATGCGCCTTATAATCCAGTGTGCCTTATGACCCGGAAAGTGCGGTGAATGGATGGTGGTTAAAGTTACGCTCTAAGTAGAGTTGATTTAGCTGACAGATTGACTGAGTGATCACGTTATATTCATGCGGCATCAGTACACAGTGCATTTAACAATACAGTTACAGATCCAAGAGCTTAATGAACATGAACCTGATCTCTATAACTTTCACTGTTTGTTTCATGGTGGTTGGTGCCACGTGGGTTTGATGAAGTTTTTCAAAAGCTATGGATCTCATGACAGTTTCATGCCAAGCCCTGTTGATCTGCAGGTGGAAATCCGTTGTTGATGAGAGAGGTGAGAGGACAATGACTGCTTGGTTTGAGTTGACAGAAAGGCTAGGACAACTCAAATAACCAGTCTTTACATTCAGGGTGAGCAGAAATGCATTTCAGAATGCACAACATGTCAAACAAAAGCAAATGCAAAGGTGACATCGGCTTCCAATCTTGTTCGCTAACATCTCTTCATGTCTCTCTCTCTCTCTCTCTCTCTCTCTCTCTGATGATGTAATGCATGATACAGCATCCTTGACCCCCTCCTTGGTGGGAAACTTAACCCTGAGTCCATGTGTATGTGGTGTTTCCCAGCTCTTGAAATGTTCAGCAGTGGTCCGTATCCTCAGTCCTGTGAGGTGTAACCTGAGGAACTGCATACTTGATATTTTATATTTAGCAGCTCTACAGTTTGAACCTCAATCTGCTGATACACATGAATCCACAGTATCCACATTTTATTTTCACTTTTATTACGAGTTTTCACTCATGGCACCGGACTGTCTGACACTCAGATTTATATCCCCTTGGGTTTCGTGTTTTATGTTAGAATTAGCGCTTCCAGTCATCGATCATTTTATATTAGCTTGTATAACCATGGTTTACTGAACTCGCCGTTTCTCTTTTTTTTCTTATTATGATAAAGCACTGCCCAGTAGAATGGGTCTTCATTGTTCACTGACAGCTGCTTGCACTTGTGAAATTATGAGTCTGTAAATAAACTTGAGACAAATTCACTGATCTTCATCGACGTTTAGAGATAGGATTAAATTAATTTTTATATTAAATACACATATTAAATATCCACTGATTAAGATTGAGTTTGCATGTTCTCCTTGTGTTTGCTTGGGTTTCCTGTGGGTATTGCCGCTTGGTGCGAGTGTGAGTGGGGTTGTGTGTACTGACCCTGTGGTGGTCTGGCGAGCTCAGGGTATACTCTACCATCAACCAGTGTCAGCTGAGATAGGCTCTCCAGCCTTCCTGCTACCCTAATAAGGTGGTGACATCATGTTGGAGCCAGGATATTCCGGGGAGTGGCCTTTCAGGACTCCCACGGCTATTTCTGGCAATTTCTATTACTCCCTTGACTATTTCCGCTGGTTCCCAATAATGCAGAGAGTGGCTGGTCAAAGCGTTGGCACTGGAGAATCCTTCCAAAAATCTTAAATAAACAGCACTAACGATATTTACGAATACTTGTAGTACAATGATTACATTAATATCATTTATTCATTTTCTGAGCCACATAACCCTAATTAGGATCACTGGGAGGCTTCCAGTCATCTCAGCCAACTGGCATCCATCTAAGCCAATTTTTATTAATATTATTTCCCCTGCAGGCAACATCAGTATCAGTAGTAGAAAAATGATCAATGCCATCTGGTTTATCAGAATTGTGCATATAGCAACATTTTATTACAAGAAAGTTGCACATAACCCCACATTGTCTTTATAATAAATATATAAATATTTTTCATTCATTCATTTTCTGAACCGCTTAATCCTAATTATGGTTGCGGGGAGGCTAGCATCCATCTCAGCCGACTCTGTGTGAGGGTAGAGTACACCCTGGACATCTCGCCAGGCCATCACAGGGCAGAAACACGCTGAAGGCTATGCAGTTCATCTTGTTGAAAGTCAGCAATGGTTCTTTTACATGAACCTCACACCATAGACAGTGAGAGACATGGCCCGCCTTTGATAACCCAGTTAGCTGCACTGGGGGACAAGACAACCTGTTGATAGTGGGGCTTGAACCCCCAACCGTTGGATCAGTGATCCAGTACCTTTACCACTAGGCCACCACTGCCATATAGATATTTTAGAAAATATAAATTAACAGTAGAATTATGACCAAAAAAGCCAACCTGACTCGGGGTTTTATGCAGCATTTTAAATTTATCTGAGAAGCTCATACCCAGCTCATAAATGCTGCCTACTAGGCAACCTCCTCCCACAAGGGTCATGATATTCTGCTGTATCATGTGTGCTGTGTGAGCGGGTTGCAGCACCTGCCTACTTCGTTGACCACGAAAAAAAGGAACATGCACAGCACTTTTTATTCAGAAAATGTTTTATTAAGCATTGTAATGTATATTTTTACTTGGACGACTTCATTTCAGGAAATTGATATTGTTCTCATTATAATTCCTGTAATTGATTATATAAAAGAATGGAACCATATAAGTTTTATCATTTTGGTTGGCATTACAATTTAGCAAGTGGGAAAAAAAATAAATAAATAAAAATTCTGTATCCAGTAGGCCCTTGTTATTTGCGGGGATTTGGTTCCGGCCCTTCCCCCGAATGAAGATAATCCATGAGTTCTATACCCGGAAGGAAAACCCCCATTTATCATATTACGTGGGTGAAAGATCAACCGGAAGTAAAATAATATGTATCTATTACATGCGCTAAAATATGCTTCTTAAACACATTCTATAGACAGTCTTACTCATACAGTATTAATGTAGTAATGATTAAGAAAAACTTATTTTTTTGACTGTGATATTTATTGATAATAAAATATACACATTGAGAGATTTACTTTCGGCTTTTTCCCTTTATCAGGGGTCGCCACAGCGAATGATTCACACGTTTGATTTGGCAGAGGTTTTTATGTCGGATGCCCTTCCTGACACAACCCTTTAGCAAGGGACAAAAACATGCTGACGGCTTTGCAGCTCCTCTTTACGAAAGTCAGCAATGGTTCTTTTACATGTCTCTCACCATAGACAGTGAGAGACGTGGCCTGCCTTTGATAACCCAGTTAGCTGCACAGCATATATATGTGTGTGTATATCTATATATATATATATATATATATATATAGAGGATTTTCTGAGTAGATCCTTCCGTAGGAGAGTGCTCAATACTTTTTGGTAGAGCAAATAACAAAAATAAAAGGACAGGACAAAGACTTTCTATTGAAACTCCATTTATCGCTACAGATCTGTTTCGAGGGGTGGTGAAACCATCCTCTCTCTTCAGGTGATTATAGAAGAACCTCATAGATTATTATAGATATAGATTCTTCTATAATCACCTGAAGAGAGAGGATGGTTTCACCACCCCTCGAAACAGATCTGTAGTGATAAATGGAGTTTCAATAGAAAGTCTTTGTCCTGTCCTTTTATATATATATATATATATATATATATATATATATATATATATATATATATATATTCAAACAACTGATAAGAGTCTTCAGGCAGTTGATTGGTCAATCTGTGTGCTCTGACCAATCAACTGCCTGAAGACTCTTATTAGTTGTTTGAATGAGTCAAGTCAGGTGCGCTGATGCTTGGTTGAAACAAAAACCTGCAGCCACATGGCCCTTTGTGGCACGAGTTTGACACCCCTGGTGTATAGTACAGTAGGAAATCATGGTAGGTAGGTAGCTAGGTAGTCTGTTGGGCTTTTTACACCCGGGCTTAGTGGCTCATCAGGCCAGTGCTTATTCTCGGTTTCCGTAACGTGAAGCTCCCAGGAGTTCAATTCCTCCTGGATGTCCATCACAGGATGTCCATCACAGGTTACCTTCAAAGTATATTTTTACTGGTAGCCATTTATACTGCTTAGTGAACAGAGGCACGCTGGTGGTCAAGACCTTGCCCAGGGGTCTTAACACAGTTGGGGTCTAACTTGAATTTGAATACACAACCTTCTGATCATGAGCACAGCACCTTAACCACTATGCCCCAAAAGAAATCATGGAGGGATGAGATATTCGGGAGGCCAATAGCCATAACCAATAGCAGTACTTTGAACCAGGTGATGGTAAGGTTCTATTGATTAGCATCGGTTCAGCATGGTGATGTAGTGGTTATCTTATCACATGTGCACATGACTCCCTGGCTCAGGTGTTTCATACATGTTTTCCCCATGCTTGCATAGGTTTCATCTGGGTGCCCTGGTTTCATCCAACAGTTCAAAGACATGCACATTAGGCTAATTGGATGGTCCAAATTGCCCCTATGTGTGAGTATGAATGGTTGTGTGTATGTTGTCCCTGTGAAGGTCTGGCCCATTCGTGGTCATACATGTCCCAGTGTAAGATGAAACATAGACCGTCTATATAAAATAGAAATAAACATGAAGAACCCCATGTAAATTGTAATCCTGTGAGTAAAACAGAGGCCGTATAGAGCAGTAACACTACTGCGTCCGTTTCCTATCAATCAAGTGCTAATAGTAATAATCGCACAATACAATCGTATTATCTCCTAAGAGCTGACATCAATCCCATGCTTGTCCTTATGTTTATAATTGTTTTGTAATAAAGGCTGATTACGATAGTTTATTAGAAGACCAGTGAGAGGTAAGTGTACATGTGTGGAGTGGGTATGGATGTTATTCAGGCTATTGTTGCCATGAGATTATCCCCTGTAATTTACTCTTATTAGCATGTTTGCTTCATGTTTGGTTCATTAAAAGCAGCGACTCATCAAACACATCATATCTTTTTCAAATCTTGCACTGAACCATCTATGTAAATATACATGTTTACATGTAAGTAACATCCTCATGATGCAGCAGGATGCTGGTCTCGTGCTTTAACTAAATAGGTTCCTAGAGGGCAGTTTTGCAACCTGAACTAGGCATTTAGAGCTTGTATTGTGCATTTACATTCAGATTGGCTTTTATTATTATTATTATTATTATTATTTTGTACAATGTCTTCTATCCAACTTTGTCCATGATATGAACAGATGAATCGGTGCTGCATGATTGCATTCATTAATTTTCTGAACCGCTTAATCCTAATTAGGGTTGCAGGGAGGCTGGCGCCCATCTTAGCCGACTCTGTGTGAGGGCGGGGTACACCCTTGACAACTCGCCAGGCCATTGCAGCGCCAACAGTCACACAACCATTCATACTCACACTCACACCTAGAGGTGATATGGAACAGCCAATTAACCTACTGTGCATGTTTTTGGACTGTGGGAGGAACCCCACAAGCACGGGGAGAACATGCAAACTCCACACACAAACCCACGAACTGGGAATTGAACCCTGGAGCTTCCTGCTGTGAGGCAGGTGTGCTAACCACTACACCACCATGCCGCCACCATGATGGCACTGCAAAAGCAAAGTTTTCAATTTATTGTTCCATCTACATACCAACCCTCAGCTATGGCCATGAGATTTGTGTAGTGGCCAAAGGAATGAGATTTGGATACAAGTGGACTAATAGAGTTTCCTTCAGAGGGTGTCTGGGATGTGCTGTGTTGATAGGGTGAGCTGGTTGGACAGGAGGTGTGGAGCTTGGAGTAGAGCAGCTATTTTAATTGCATTTAATTGGATTTAAAGAAGTCCATTAAGGTGGTTTGGGTGTCTGATTAGAATGCCTCCTGGTCGCTTCCCTTCAGAGATATTCCAGGCTTGTCTAATGGAGGTTTGTCTAACTTGCTGGAGGTGATCTCGTCTGCCCCGGCAAAGCCTCGGGATCCACAGGAGGAGCTAAAGGGAGTCAATGGGGAGGGTTAAGCCTGGGTTTTCCTCCTAGACCAGTTGCCACCTATAACAAGAACAACCAGAAAAAAATTCAAAACTAGTTTTGATGTGGTCCACTGTTGATGTTTGGGATAGGTCTCTGTTTTTTTATTTAAAGTGAGACATGTGATTCCTTAAAATTAAATAATGATTAACACCGCACTGACAAAATCTGCATCAAATCGTGAGGAGCCTTTGAGTAGACAATTGATGTTGAAATAAATATACATTGGCTGACAAAGTGTTATTTAACATTGCATGATGCAGAGAAGTACCTTCTCATATCTGACCCACTGAGTACCTTCTCACAACTGACGCAGTGGTGGGTACCTTCTCACAACTGACCCACTGGGTACCTTCTCACAACTGATGCAGTAGTGGGTACCTTCTCATATCTGACCCACTGGGTACCTTCTCACAACTGACGCAGTGGTGGGTACCTTCTCATATCTGACCCACTGGGTACCTTCTCACAACTGATGCAGTAGTGGGTACCTTCTCATATCTGACCCACTGGGTACCTTCTCACAACTGACGTAGTGGTGGGTACCTTCTCATATCTGACCCACTGGGTACCTTCTCACAACTGACGCAGTGGTGGGTACCTTCTCATATCTGACCCACTGGGTACCTTCTCACAACTGACGCTGTAGTGGGTACCTTCTCATATCTGACCCACTGGGTACCTTCTCACAACTGACGCAGTAGTGGGTACCTTCTCATATCTGACCCACTGGGTACCTTCTCACAACTGACGCAGTAGTGGGTACCTTCTCATATCTGACCCACTGGGTACCTTCTCACAACTGACGCAGTAGTGGGTACCTTCTCATATCTGACCCACTGGGTACCTTCTCACAACTGATGCAGTAGTGGGTACCTTCTCATATCTGACCCACTGGGTACCTTCTCACAACTGACGCAGTAGTGGGTACCTTCTCATATCTGACCCACTGGGTACCTTCTCACAACTGACGCAGTAGTGGGTACCTTCTCATATCTGACCCACTGGGTACCTTCTCACAACTGACGCAGTGGTGGGTACCTTCTCATATCTGACCCACTGGCTACCTTCTCACAACTGACGCAGTAGTGGGTACCTTCTCATATCTGACCCACTGGGTACCTTCTCACAACTGACGCAGTAGTGGGTACCTTCTCATATCTGACCCACTGGGTACCTTCTCACAACTGACGCAGTAGTGGGTACCTTCTCATATCTGACCCACTGGGTACCTTCTCACAACTGACGCAGTGGTGGGTACCTTCTCATATCTGACCCACTGGCTACCTTCTCACAACTGATGCAGTAGTGGGTACCTTCTCATATCTGACCCACTGGGTACCTTCTCACAACTGATGCAGTAGTGGGTACCTTCTCATATCTGACCCACTGGGTACCTTCTCACAACTGACGCAGTGGTGGGTACCTTCTCATATCTGACCCACTGGGTACCTTCTCACAACTGACGCAGTGGTGGGTACCTTCTCATATCTGACCCACTGGGTACCTTCTCACAACTGACGCAGTGGTGGGTACCTTCTCATATCTGACCCACTGGGTACCTTCTCACAACTGACGCAGTAGTGGGTACCTTCTCATATCTGACCCACTGGGTACCTTCTCACAACTGACGCAGTGGTGGGTACCTTCTCATATCTGACCCACTGGCTACCTTCTCACAACTGATGCAGTAGTGGGTACCTTCTCATATCTGACCCACTGGGTACCTTCTCACAACTGACGCAGTAGTGGGTACCTTCTCATATCTGACCCACTGGGTACCTTCTCACAACTGACGCAGTAGTGGGTACCTTCTCATATCTGACCCACTGGGTACCTTCTCACAACTGACGCAGTGGTGGGTACCTTCTCATATCTGACCCACTGGCTACCTTCTCACAACTGACGCAGTAGTGGGTACCTTCTCATATCTGACCCACTGGGTACCTTCTCACAACTGACGCAGTAGTGGGTACCTTCTCATATCTGACCCACTGGGTACCTTCTCACAACTGACGCAGTAGTGGGTACCTTCTCATATCTGACCCACTGGCTACCTTCTCACAACTGACGCAGTAGTGGGTACCTTCTCACAACTGATGCCTTGTCATGTCTTTTAACAGTCATATTAGAGGTCATATCCTGTGGTTGTGGAAAGGATGTTGCAATAAAATTAAGTGAGCTGATGAGTTGAATGTGATGAATGTTGAAGATAATCTGTCGATGGACCTTTGATGCTCTAAAAATGGGACATAAAATTCAGTTTGAAATAATGAAAGAATGATTCAGAGTATTACGAATCATTTTCACACTTGAATTAGTGCCACATGCGCCTGATTTTAACACCAGCAAAAGTGCTTTGGATGTGCCGGAGAAGGCTTTGTACACTGGTTCATCTTTTTTATCCTAAACACAAGATCTCATGAAATAATTAATACAACTCTGTGCTTGTGAAAGTTCATGGGAACCATCCCATGGCTGATGCATGTTCTGATCAAAGCTATACATGTTCCAACAAAACATTCAAAGGCAAATTGTGAGTGAAATGGTAATGCAAGTGATATTTTGGTGGTAAAAGAAGCACCTGTGTTCTCTTTATGGTGGTCCAACATCACAGCAGTGACACCCTGCATGCCGCTGATATATAAAAAAGTGAGTGCTGTTCTGAGTACCATTTGTTCACCAGCTGCAGATGCCAGAATACATTCTCACATTACTCCCCTGTTAGCAGCCTCATTATCTGTTTTACACTGCTAACAGTTCGTGCTTTTAGACTCCAGCCAGTGCTTGTGTGCTGTCTCGTTGTCAGAACTGCCACAAATGAACAATTTCATTCCACTGTTCCTCTTATCAAGCTGCAGTATGCTATGATAACAGGAGGAGTGTGTGAGAAGTAGAGTCTTTTGGGGGCTTTTAAATGGAGCTAAAACAATTCAGGCAGCAAACTAACCGGAATTAGCATATGACAACAGCATGGTGTTGTTTTTCCGGTCTTTTCTAATTGAAAAGACCTTATAAACAAAACTTCATAACAAAGCAAGGGTGAGAATTTTTTTTCCATCTGTATATAGATGTCAATTATCTGTGTAAATGTTTTCTGATTAAATTTTTTTTTTTTGCCCAATTTCTTTTTATTAATTTTCTAAACTGCTTAATCCTAAGTAGGGTCACGGGGAGGCTGGTGTCCATCTCAGCTGACTCTGGGTGAGGGCAAAGCACACACTGGACATCTTGACTGGACACACACTGGACATCTTACCAGGCCATCGAAGGGCTGGTCACAATATATGCTGATAAAATGTAAAAATATAGGTTTAGGAGGTTTGCACGGAGGAAGTGATGAGCAACAAGTGAATAGTTTTGCCATTGAGATGCAAGCGGACTGATTCTCAAGATGAATTTCAGGTTTATAGCTGAAAGTGGTGCCCTGTGGTTGCCTAGGTAACCTTCTTGCAATTTCCCCTCTTCGAAATGTTTCAGAGTGTATCTACCTGGTAGTATCTACCCAGTTCACTACAGTAAGGGAAAGTCCTTTGGGCTTTTTTAAACCCGAGCCTAGTGACTCATCAGGCCGGTGCTTATCCCCGGTTTCCGTAGCATGACTCAACCAGGAGTTCAACTCCTCCTGGATGGGACGCTAGTCCATCGCAGGTTACCTTCCCAGTATATTTTTACTGGTACCCATTTATACGGCTGGGTGAACAGAGGCACACTTGTGGTTAAGGGCTTGCCCAGGGGTCTTCGCAGAGTGGGGGTCTAACTGGGATTCGAACACACAACCTCTTGATCATGAGCGCAGAACCTTAACCACTACACCACCAGCTCCACTGTTCACTACAGTAATAGCTAAATATTCATTCCTTCATTCATTTACTGAGCTGCTCAGTATATACTTGAGTTGGAGGGAGGCTCAAGCTTATATCATCCAACTCAGGGCAACTTGGGACAATGAACAGCTCATCAGTCCATCACAGGGCAAATACACAGACAACTATTCAAACTCACGTTTCCCTCTATAGGAAATTTGGAAAAGTCAGTTAGTGTAATGTACATGTTTTTGAACTGTCGGAGGAAGCTGGAGTTTCACAAAACAGGCACATTGAGAACATATGAGCTCCACACAAAAACGTCCTCACCAAGTCTGGGACATGAACCAAGGACCTGCTTGCTGTGAGGCAGACATACTAAATACTATTCTACTGGGTAAATAGTCAAATCTAAAATTTAAAATAAATGAATAATTAAATAAGGTTGGGGGTTCAAGCACCACCGGCAACGGTTGTCACCACAGTTCCCCCAGTGCAGCTAACTGGGTTATAAAAGGTTGGCCACGGCTCTCACAGGATGTGGTGAGAGATGTAAAAGAACCATTGCTGACTTTCGGCAAGAGTAGCTGCATAGCCGTTAACGTGTTTCCGCCCTGTGATGGCCTAGTGAGCTGTCCAGGGCGTACTCTGCCCTTGGCCAGAGTCGGCTGAGATGAGCACCAGCCTCCTCGCGACCCTAATTAGGATTAAGCAGTTCAGAAAAAGAATGAATGAATAAGTAGCTCATTACTATAGTTGTTATCACATGGCAAGTATAGATAAGAGTTTCAGTAACAAAAGTATGTAGTTAAGTTAGCGGGCTAACACGCATCATGTATGCTGAGCTAAAGGCATGTAAATACAGTGATCCCTCGCTACTTCGTGCTTCAGTGTCTGCGGCTTCAGTGCATCGCAGGTTTTTCAAAAATATTCATTGAAAATTTTCAAAAAGGAGGAATTTAAGGAAAAATAGGGAAAAAGTTAAGGAAAATGTCACAAAACAAGGCCAATTATGAAAAAAAAAACAAAAAACAAAAAATAAAAAACCCAAACAAACAAAAACAAAAAACAACCCAAAACCCCCCAACAAAACTATTTACATTATTATGTGACGTGTGCATCTGTGTGTGTGTGTGTGTGTGTGTGTGTGCGCGTCTGTATGTGTGTGTATTTATATTTTATTTACATCTTATGCATTATTTTTTAATGTTTAATTGTTATTATAAGCATTTACAGCATTGAATATGTATTTATTGATATTATATACACATATACATGTACTTATACATCAGCCAGGGAGGTTGACCTTACTTTGCGGAAATCGGCAGTCACGTGGGGGGGGGGGGCTTCTTGGTTCCCATTAACCGTGGATCCCTGTACATATTTCTAAAATTCTAAAATTTGTAAAATGTACACCCGCTTTGTGAAATGTGGTCGAGATTGTCGTATATCCAGTTATATAATTGTTCAATATTTGTGCGAAGTCAGACAACACTGGAACGCATTGTGTTGCCTGGTGCTCATCACTTCCAGAGTGCACGCCCCTTAACAAATCAACAACCTGTACAGTAGAACCTCGCGAAACTAGTGAGCAGATGTGAACACGCACAACGTCAAACCCATGTTGAAAAACATTTTGTGAATTCTTCTTTGGATTCTTAAGCTTTATAAACCCAGGAGGAAGTGACTGTGAAGTGTGCAGACATACAGTCTACCTTTCCATCTGGAATTGTCCGTTTTGGTTCCTGCTTAAAAAAAAAAAAATGAATCCTTCTAGCAAGTGCAAAAGATTCCACATTATTCAGAAAGGGTAAACATTTACAATTTGGCAGACACTTTTTATCTAGAGGGACTTACATTCATTTATTTTCTGAACCACTTAATCCTATTTAGGGTAATGGAGAGGCTGGCACCCATCTCAGCCAACTCTGGTCAAGGGCAGAGTACACCCTGGACAGCTCACCAGGTCATCGCAGGGCATAAACACGCTGACGGCTTTGCAGCTACTCTTGTTGAAAGTCAGCAATGGTTCTTTTACATGAACCAAACACCATAGACAGTGAGAGACATGGCCGGCCTTTGATACCCCACACTGGGGTGGCAGGGACTTATGAACCCCCAACCTTGGGATCAGTGATCCAACACCTTTACCACCAGGCCACCACTGCCCTGTAGAGTGACTTACAGTTATCATTTTTATTATTACGAAGTCAAATTTAAGTTTTATCGCAAATCTTTTGCGCCTGTACATGTTCACTTGGCTTTGTACATCTGAGGAAAGGTGAAGCATTACACCATATTCATGCTTTAAAAGTTAAGAAGCATCAAGATGTGTTTTTAAAGTTAGTCGCATGGAAGAGTGAATCAAAATCCCACCAGACTGTAGGATTCCTCTAGATTCCCTTTCCTCGGAAAAAGAAACAAGCGGTAGACTTTCGTAATTTGGTGAATAAGTCCAAACCAACAGGAGACGGTTTGGAGAGCAGCTAGCGGAGATGGGTTAAATATTTGTTAGAATAAACAACCAAAACGTAAACTTTCAATTATCACCAAAGACTCAAAAATTCCCCAAACCAATCGGTGGTTTCTTACATGATTCCTTACATCATATTAAGTCGAGTTTAGAGTACAGACAACTCAGAGTGATGACACACTCACTAAAAGAGTTGTAAATTCACGGGTGACACATTAGCATGTACCGTCTTCTTCCAGGCTTATGTATCTTATCTACCACCAGTTGTACAAGTGACTCAGTAACAGAATCTGTTTAGGTGATGCAAACTTTGGAAAGGCAATGAAAAAATACAATGTAGAGACAACAGTCTAAAAGTGTAAGGGGGGGGGGGGGGACCAAAACCCACACAAAGCACTAAAATAACTCACTTACATGGAATGAAATGTGTAATATGCTGAGACTTTGAATACAGGGACTTAAAATGTTAGAAATACTTGTAAGAGATTTTTGGGGTTTCCAGTGATTTGGGACGCTACGCTGGGGGTGAGTTCCACACCGTAATGATGCTGAATTGTCATTGCTGATTTTTCAAAAGGTGTTGATTAATTTCCTTTGACTGCGGCCCAAATGTTGGTTCTGGCAACATGAATTTTTTGGATGGATTCACCAGGGTTTTATTGGTTTGTATCATTTAAGATAAGATAAGATACAGCTTTATTAATCTCACAATGGAGAAATTCACTGTTACAGGCTCTTGAGGTACTATCAGTAGGGGGTGCAAAAATAGATACAAGTACGAACATACACACATACATATATATTATATAAGTAAATAAATAAATAGATACATAAATAGTATAAATTACTAAACAATAAAAGAAAAGAATGGAACAACTTTATAGATTGGCCTATATTAAAGTGTAATGTATCTGAGTGCAGAGTAGATGGGTTGATATGGTTCACAGTGGGGTAGATGTGGTTGATTAAAGTGGGCGGGGTTTTTATTGCACATAACCGGTATTTTCACAGACAGTTACAAAGTGGCGTTGTACAGTCTGACGGCGGTGGGAATGAACGACCTGCGGTAGCGCTCCTTCCTGCACTGAGGATGCCTCAGTCGTCCACTGAAGGAGCTGCTTAGCTCCTCAACAGTCTGGTGCAGTGGGTGAGAGCTGTTGAACAGGATGGACGTGAGCTTTGCTACCATCCTCCTCTCACTCACCTCCTCCACAGAGTCCAGTGGGCAGCCGAGGACAGAGCTGGCCCTCCTGACCAGCTTGTTCAGTCTCTTTCTGTCCCGCTCTGTGCTGCCCGGGGCCCAGCAGATGGCAGCGTAGAGGATTGCAGAGGCTACCACAGAGTCATAAAATGTCCTGAGCAGAGGTCTGCATATGCCGAAGGACCTGAGTCTCCTCAGAAGGTGGAGGCGACTCTGGCCCTTCTTGTACAGGGCGTTGGTGTTGTGGGACCAGTCCAGTTTATTGTTAAGGTGAACACCCAGGTACTTGAAACTGTCCACTGTCTCAATGTCCTGTCCCTGGATGTTCACTAGTAAATGTGTGTGTGTGTGTGTTTGAGTGCTTCTCCTGAAGTCGACCACCATCTCCTTCGTCTTCCTAGTGTTCAAGCACAGGTGGTTGCGCTCACACCAGTCCACGAAGTCAACGATGACCGACCGGTACTCCAGCTCGTTCCCCTCTGACACACGGCCCACGATGGCGGAGTCGTCCGAGAACTTCTGGAGGTGGCAGCTGTTTGTGTTATATATGAAGTCCGAGGTATAGATGTTAAAAAGGAAGGGTGAGAGGGCGGGGCCCTGGGGTGGCCCCGTGCTACAGACTACCACCTTTGACTTACAGCCGCGCAGCCGCACGTACTGTGGACGGTTAGTAAGGTAGTCAATAATCCAGGCAGCAAGGTGCCCGTCCACTCCCACGTCCTCCAGCTTCCCCCGCAGGCGCGCTGGCCTGATGGTGTTGAAGGCGCTGGAGAAGTCAAAGAACATGACCCTCACAGCGCTGCCGGCGATCTCCAGGTGGGTGAGTGCCCGCTGCAGAAGGTAGATGACGGCGTCTTCTACTCCGATGTTGGGCCTGTAGGCAAACTGCAGCGGGTCCAGGGTGGGGCTCACCATAGAGCGGAGGTGTTCAAGGAGGAGCCTTTCCATGGTCTTAATGAGGTGGGAGGTCAGGGCGACAGGTCTGTAGTGGGCTGGTTCCTTCGCTTGTGCTGTTTTGGGAACCGGAACCACACAGGAGGTCTTTCAGAGGACTGGAACCTTCTCCAGGCTGAGGCTCAGGTTGTACAGGTAGCATAGTACCACACAGAGCTGGTCTGCGCAGGTCCTCAGCAGCCTGGGACTGATGCCATCAGGTCCTTCAGATTTCCTCTGATTTAGTCGCCTCAGCTGTCTCCTCACCTGGTCTGATGTGAGGGAGGGGGGGGGCTGGGGTGGGCTGCAGAGGGAGGGGATGTGTCTGTCGGGCTGTAGCAGTCAAGTGAAGTTGGCCTGGGAGGGGGAGGTGTCAGCTGGTCTGGAGACTTGTGAAGAGGGAGTGGAGCAGGGAGGAGGGGTGCAGAGGGGAGGGGAAGAATCAAACCTGTTGAAGTAACAGTTTAGTTCATCCGCCCAGCGCTGGTCACCATCAGCTGTCCCTCTGACACTCTGCCCAAATCCAGACATGGTCTTTAGTCCTCTCCAGACGTCCCGTACGTTGTTCTGAGCCAGCTTCTCCTCCATCTTCTTCCCATAGTCCTTCTTTGCCCTCCTGATCCTCCACTGGAGCTCACGCTGGACCTTCTTCTGCTCCTCTCTGTTCCCCGAGATGAAAGCCCTCTTTTTCTGGTTCAGGAGGACTTTGAGCTCAGGGGTGACCCATGGGTGGTTGTTGGAGAAGCACCGTACTCTCCGTGTTGGCACGGTGCTGTCCACGCAGAAGTTCATGTAGTCGGTGATACAGTGTGTGAGGCCGTCGATGTCATCACCAAAGGAGTCACAGAGCATGCTCCAGTCTGTGGTCTGGAAACAGTCCCTAAGCCTCTCGTTGGTCTCCTCGGTCCACACTTTCACAGACCTCTTCTGTGCAGGTTCCTTTCGCACCCTGGGTGTGTATTGGGGAGCAGGTAGACCAGGTTGTGGTCTGAGCGTCCCAGTGGGGGAGGGGAGGAGCTGTAAGCGTCCTTCACATTTGCATACAGTAAGTCCAGTGTTTTATTGTCTCTTGTGGCGCACTTCACGTGTGCGTGAACGTCGGAAGAGAGGCGGAGAGAGGGGCGTGGTTAAAATCCCCGCTGATCAGAATCATGGCGCGGGGTGACGAGTCTGTGTCTGATTAACGGCGCTGTGTAGACGCTCACACGCGTCGCCGCATCAGCCGAGGGCGGAATGTACACGCAAAACACAATCACGTGTGAAAACTCCTCGGTAGATAATATGGCCGCGCGCTTACCGTGAGCAGCTCCACGTCCCGCGTGCATAGCTGCTCCTTCACGTGCACGTTTGCCGGGTGGCACCATCGTTCGTTCACATAGACCGCCACGCCCCCTCCTTTCTTCTTACCGCTCTCCGTTACACTCCGATCTGCACGCGCGAGTGTAAATCCGTTAAGAGAAACCACAGAGTCCGGTGTGAGTTCATTCAACCACGTCTCCGAGAAACACATGAGGCTGCAGTCCCGGTACTGCCTCTGCTGCCGGGTCAGCGCCGCCAGCTCCTCCGTCTTGTTGGCGATCGCGCGGACATTTCCCATGATGACAGAGGGAACACATGTCCTCCGCGTCTTTCGTCCCCCTCTGCAGCCCCTCCTTTTCCTCCGTATTTCCAAAGGAACAACGGGCTTTTCCGCGTGAAGGAGGGCGGGGGCGCGCAGGCCGAGGAGGGTCTCACGTGTGTAAGACCTGCGTTGCTCAGAGCCGTCGGTGAATGAGTTTCCTGACGCCGATCCAAAAAGTGAAAATAAAAGTGCACAGAAGAACAAAAGCATCATGAAAGTATGTTTTCCAGATGCAGGATTGAAGAAAGAAAAAGAAAATTTGAAAAAAGATAAAGAAACACGCCTATATACAATAGAAAAGAGAAAAAAAAGAAAAATAAACTGAAGAGCTCCTGTAACTGGCTGCAGGTCACCCGGCGCCATCTTGGAGAGAGATTGGAGATCTTGGAGATAAAGCTACAAATTTTATACTTTTAATACAACATTTTGGTCAAGGAATTTTCACTTATATTATTTTTTTTTTTTTCTTTGAGTTCGAAATGATAAAAGGACGATGAAGGAAGGATAAAATTGGAGTGATAATAAATAGTTGGGGCAGTGGTGGCCTGGTGGTAAAGGTGCTGCATGACTGATCCTCCGGTTGGGGGTTCGAGCCCCACTCTCAATAGGTTGTCAATGCCCCCCCCCACCCCCACCCCCAGTGCATCTAGATGGGCGATCAAAGGCTATGGTGAGAGGCTGTAAAAGAACCATTGCTGAATTTCGACAAGGGAAGCATAGCCGTCAGTGTGTTTCTATGATGGAATGGCGAGCTGTCCAGGGTGTACTCTGCTCTCGTCCAGAGTTGGCTGAGATGAGCGCCAGCGTCCCCGCGAATTAGAATTAAACGGTTAAGAAAATAAATGCATGAGTGAACTCAAGTACGCAGCACCTCCTCGTGGACTTGCTGTAAAACAACTTTCTAGAAATCATTCAGCCCACAATGTTAAAGAATCCTTTAAAAAAATACGAATTCCGAATTTTAACTGGATCATCTTCAAATTCGACTTGAGACTTCTTTGTCCGTTTCCCCCCTCTAGTAGGTATTTCCTAAAAATCCACATGTACTTTTTTTGCATAATACTCTTAACACACATCCAGAACCTTTTCAGCAGAGGCAATCACTGCACACCTGGGTCACAATGGACTGGTGTTTGAGTTTATTACAGGGTTTACACTACAGCAGGAGCATGACTCTCTACATTGAGCTGCTTCATCCAGAACTCACCATTCCCCTCCCTCTCTTTTTCATACTCCATAACAGAGGGTCTTTACACCTCATTGAGTCTATTATTGGTCCATTAGCCTCTGTGGTGCGTGACGGATCTGGAAGATGTTGGTGCTGACCCCTGCTAAAAGTAACTCTTCCAAATTAACTCATGCTTCTCCTTTTATGTTATTGTAGTTACAGAACCACTGAACAGCCCTTTTCCCCCATCAGTTTCATTTATATTTATGGCATCTGATAGACACCCTGTTCGGCATTTATATCTGCTTTGTACATCTGAGCTGTCAAAGGCCTTGCTCATGGTGCCTCATGGTACTGGGACTTGAACACCCGACCTTCTGATTAGAAACCCAAGGCCTCACATGCTGAGCTGCCACTGTTTCATCATAGTGTTAATCAGATCAGAAGACAAAAGCAGAACACTTCCCAAATTGAATGGGCTACACGGGGTCCTTAAGGGGTCAATTTGTTTCCTTTTATGATGTTATGTGTCTCTGCACATACAAACTTCTCCATCTTGGACTGTTTCATATTTATCATTATCGTCATATGCTGAACATCTTAATCCGATTAGGGTTGAGGGGAGTCTGGAACCTCTTTCAGATTATACTGAGCAAAGGCAGGGTACACCCTGAACAGGCAAAACATCCACCACAATTCACATTCACACCTTAGTGCAATTTGGAGTGCAATTTGGAATAGCCCAATAGCCAAAGGTGCACGGCTTTTTTGAACTGTGGAAGGAAACCATAGTACTAAGGAGGAAGACCATGTAAACCTGAGGAGAACATGCAATTTCCAAACAGAAACACCCGAGCCCAGGACTTTGTTGCTGTCAGGCGCATATGCTAAACACAACATCAGCCCGGTTTCATATTCATTACACGCCTTTACATGCTCCGCATTTCCCAAGGGCCCTCGTCGTTAATGTCATAGCTAAACCCTAATGAGCCGTGCATGTTTGCGCTTTTTGCTGCTCATCCAGATCAAATTTTGTTAAAGCGAACTTGAGTGCCTCTGGAGAAATCATGTGATGTGAGGCTGTTTTGCCTGAGTGGCTTTTTCATGGAGGAAATGGACGGATTAAACATCACAGCACTACAGAATCTAAATGACTGAATCCACCGTCTCAGCAGCTTATAATACTAACTTGTAAATCATTTCTCATCCGCTTCCTTTTTACTGCTCATCACTGCTAACCTTAACCTTCGAATTCTTAATTTATTTATTATTCTGGCTAACTGCCTCACTGCCTAAGTTAGTCACAAAATCAAACTATTCTTCCTTGCCTTCGTCAACCCCGGTGATTATTAACCAAACCCTGCATTTCTGTATTAGCATTTTTTAAACAGTAACCTCTATTTACTGTCTTAGTTGCAAAGGTAATGTTGGCCAATTTCAGTGTAATCAGCAATTATGCACATTAATATTAACTTCGCACTTTCAGTTCCTATCAAATAAAGAGTTAGCCGCAATCTTCATGTAGATCTTCCATTGGCAAATCGAACAATATTAATTCACCATGTTTAGATTACTTCCGAGATTGTTAGCCAAACCGCACATATCAATATTAGCATTTTTAAAACGAAAGCACTGTTACTCAACACCTGTTAATCTTGGTGCCATAAGTGCTAGCTCCAAGTAAAGGAAGGCTACATTCTGAACAGCTTGCCAGACCACCATAGGACTAATGCAGACACACAACTATAGACGCTCCCCGACTTACATTTTTATTTGGTCCCAGACGGCCGAACGTAATTTGGGGAAAAAAAAAAACGTAAGTTGTTACAGTGACGTATGACGTGTGACGTATGACACTCATACTGTACTATATATCCATAAATACCATTACCGTATCTCATAAAACACCCCTAAATAAATTATTATAAACATACCAATAATATCAAATAATTAATTTCAAATAAATAAAATTCAAGCAAAATAATTTCAAATAGATAAATTTTAATCAAATTCACTCATTAAATATCAAATACAGTATCAAATAGAACCTTTAACATTCTCTATAATGCGATCTTTCTGCTTGTAAATGGTTCCGATGGTCAACGGATGGTCACTTTACATGAAGCTGAGCCGAGTCACTTTACATTGCGCTTAAAACAGCCAATCAACGCTTACAATATGTGAGGCACTCAACATCGAGAGTAGTGTACTTGCTCTGCTTGACACAAAGAGCAGGTTATACGGACTTCCGGTCTTTCAAGTGAGCAAGGGCGCTGTAGAACTCGTTTAGTACTCACAACGCAACGCGCAACCGACAGTGCAATTCTATTTAAATGTTTCAATGGACGGGGTGTTGTATTTATAGCGGAATTACAGTACCTGTTTGAAAGATCAGAGGTCCTGATTCAATATTAACTTGCTTCCTTGCGAGATCGGAGGTCTTGTCCCACGGAGCACTCTGTTTTCATGCTCCTTCTGCTTCAGTATTGTGCCGAAATAATCACCTCCGTCACTGTATTTCCGCTTTAAGGTCTCCTTCTGCTTCAATATTGTCCCTATTGTAGAGGGGTTTCGGCGATAACGAAATATAACGCTGAAATAATTAATCTGTATACAAGTCAACAGTCCTGTTCAACACTCCACGCGTGTGACAAACAGGAAGTATGGGTACAGGAAGTATAGGTACAGATCAGCTCCCTCTTGGCCAATGGGAGGCCAGTGGGGCAGGATGTTGGGAGACAGCCAATGAGAGAGCACCTCGCGCATTGTTTGAATTTTGAATGGCGCGTTTGGCTCTTTTCATAAAAAGAGGATTTCGGAAAATGGTTTTCGTAACCTGGATTTTTTGTACTCAGAGGTTTTCGTAAGTCGAGGGCTGACTGTGTATGTATATATATATATATATATATATATATATATATATATATATATATATATATATATATATATATATATATATATATATATATATATATATATACTGTGTATGTATATATATACTGTATATATTATAGAACTGAGGTCAGTAGGGTCTAGTGGTATAGGGCGTAGGATTGCTGATGCTAAGGTTGGGGGTTTGAGTCCCACTTTCCACAAGGTTTTCACTGCCCCCCCCTCCCCCCCAGTGCAGCTAACTGGGTTATCAAAGGCCGGCCATGTCTCTCACTGTCTATGGTGTGAGACATGTAAAAGAACCTTTGCTGACTTTCGACAAGAGTCCCCTGAGGCAGTTTGTTCACAGTAACGTTCTGGTAATTCCTGCAGCGGCACTGGAACCCAGTCGTATCGGCACTTGCCCTTCCATTGGATCCTTCCGGTGGCACCGAGAGGGGGGACTTGCTGCTTGGGTAACAGCCTGTCTTCCATGACTCCCTACCTGGGCTCTGCGCACTGGAAAGTATCACCAGCCGGGATACCAGCCAGAGTGCAGCCCTAGTCCTTCGGGACTGATGGAGGCCTACTATACTATATAGAACTGAGGCCCAACGGTGGTGATCGAGGGAATTGAACCTTTGGCTCAGTAACCCATCACCTTATCCACTAAACCCACACTGCTGCCTTCATACTTAGTGTGTGCTTTAGTAATTATTAGCCAAATCACTCATGTCCATATGAGCATTTTTTTTTAAGAATTAACTTTACTTATCATCTTTTACAAAGACTTTGTTAGCATATACTTTTGGATATAAGCAAAAAAAGTGATACCTTTTTTTTTTTTTTTTTTTTTTTTATGCTACCTTCAGTCACTGTCAAATAACTGCTCTTCACTCAGGAATTAGAAACTTCAACAGTATTACCACACACTGTAAGCTGACTTCATGAAAATGATTGTTTTAGTCACATGGTTACTATTTGCTAACTTTAGTAATTATTAACCTAAGCACACATGGTATTAGCTTTTGCTTCATTTTTGTTTAATCATGCCACTGTTCAAAGTTTTACCCCCAGTGCAGCTAACTGGGATATCAAAGGCCCTCCATGTCTCTCGCTGTCTATGGTGAGAAGTTCATGTAAAAGAACCATTGCTGACTTTCGACAAAAGTAGTTGCATAGCCGTCAGCGTGTTTCTGCCCTGCGATAGCCTGGTGAGCCATCCAGGGTGTACTCTACCCACGCCTGGAGTTGGCTGGAATGGGCTCCAGCCTCCCCATGACGCTAATTAGGATTCAGCGGTTCAGAAAATGAATGAAAATTAATGTTCAAAGTTTTAGTCTCAAAGCCATCATTTTCAGTTAGTGTTACATTTTAAAAACTTGTGCAATAGTTGCATAGTTTTGGGTTTTTTTTCTCCACAAAACCTATCATTGTTATCATTGTTGCACAGATTATATTAGATATCACCAGTATATTTGTTTTTTTGTTTTTTTTCTTTTTTCGATAGTGGTGGTGGTATTAGCATTAATTTCAAGCTAACCTCTCATTTTCAGCTACTTATCTATATTAGCTTTCTTTTTCTGGCCTTTATTTATTTTCATATTGTCAATACGACCCACACTTTCAAAAAATAATGTAAAGGCTCATCTTATCATCTCATTTTATTCCTTACACTCCATGCTACCTTCCTTTATTAGCGGAAATATTTATTTCACGGCCATAAATGCACGGCTAACATGCTTCTTTGGGTATCAAGGATCAGTTCTGCCCTGCATATCTTCCCCTGCTCTGAGACCTAGTACAGATTTTTATCTCAGAGCCATTTTGATCTCTTGATCGACGTAAATACAAATCTCTGAATTCTGCACAGACCGCAAAGCTCCAGGGAGAGACATCAGATTCAACAGAGCCGTCATGTTGCAGTGTGACCTTTCTGTGTCATCACACACTGAGCTTAATTTATCTCTCTCTTTTCAGTCTCTCTACCTGTCTTCACTTTTTCTCTACTCACATCCACTCTTTTGGAAAAATTTGTTACGGGCGTATGCTAGCTAATCACAGGCATATAATTAGTGTTAGCCATTTATTTAGCTAATCTAAATATTATCTTTACCTCAGCAGGTGTGTGTGTATATATATATATATATATATATATATATATATATATATATATATATATATATATATATATATATATATATAACAATATAAAAATATATATATATATATATATATATATATATATATATATATATATATTGTTAGGGGCATGTAAATAAATGTGACTGTGTAATTAGATTCAGAGTGTGCTGTAATTAGTGTCATGTGTCACATGGTATGACTCACCTGTAAGGGGGTCTGGAAAGTTCGAGATGGACCTGGTAGCGGTTTAGGTGATTCAGAAACTTCGAGAATGAAACTTTCCAGAACTTTGGAGAGGTTGTACTAAGGACCTCTTTTTCCCGTCTTGTCCAGCCTCTTCCAGTCTCTTCAAGGCTTTCCCAGTCTCTTTGGCGCGCAGATCATCTAAGGAAACTCATCGCATCAGATTATCTCAACCAAGGTGGATCATGGAAACTTCACCCACGGTTCGTCATTTGGGACTTCATCGCCAAAGTCCATCGTCCATGCTCACCCACAGCCAATGCGAGGATTTCAATCATTTGTTTTCTTCGACACATGGGATTCCAAGCCTTTCCCCGCCAGCGCGTGCGCCACTTCTAAATTTACCTTGCTGCAGGTGCTTGGTGACTATGGGAACCCTTGTTTAATTTGCATTTTGTTTAGCTTTAAGCCTATTATTTTGCCTTACTTTGTTTATATTATATAT
The DNA here is from genome assembly GCA_024760905.1 of Plotosus lineatus. Lineage (NCBI taxonomy): Eukaryota > Metazoa > Chordata > Actinopteri > Siluriformes > Plotosidae > Plotosus > Plotosus lineatus. The sequence goes on along the minus strand of CM045730.1, from coordinate 7,296,760 downwards.
ATATATATATATATATATATATATATATATATACACAAAATATAATATACCCTAACTACTACACCACTGGCCCCACTGTGCTAGCCAATGCACCCCCATATTATCCACAGTGTTTGTAATTTTGTTTTTAATTACAATAGATGATGTAATACATCACTGCTTCTAAGGTTGGGGGTTCAATCCCCACTCTCAACGAATTATCGCTGCCCCTCCAGTGCAGCTAACTGGGTTATCAAAGGCCAGCCATGTCTCTCACTGTCTATGGTGTGAGGTTCATGTAAAAGAACCATTGCTGACTTTTAACAAGAGTAGTTGTATAGCTGTCGGTGTATTTCCACCCTGCGATGGCCTGGCGAGCCGTCCAGGGTGTACTCTACCCTCGCCCGCGGTCGGCTGAGATGGGTGCCAACCTCCCCGTGACCCTAATTAGGATTAAGCGTTTCAGAAAATGAATGACTGAATGAATGGAGCTAATATATTTTTTCAGTAATGTACTAATTTTTTTCTGATGGGTTGGAAAGCAACACCCTGTGGTCTCTGGGAATATCAGTTGTGGTTTGGTTCTCAAAAAGAAAAAATAAATAAATAAAATCAAACTCTGAACACTTCGCAGAGCTGCATTTATAGATTATTATGCCAAGAGGGGGCCAAGAAGTCAGAGATCAAGTAAGGAGGGGATTAGACAGGAAAGCACCAAACAGGTCATGGGTAAATGCAAAGAAGTTGAAGAACTCTGCAGCTAAAATAAGAGATGCTGTGTACAGGACAGAATAAATTACATAAGCAGACCTACAAAATATAGAAGCTGCCTTCAGATCTACACTGACTAAACTGTGGTATAACCACGATACTAAAGCCTGGCTCACATGGAAGAAATCATGGCCGAATGTACAAGCAAATTTCAGTTGAAGGGTAATTGGATGTATATTCGGCGGGAGACGGTCAAATTTGAGGTCAGTGTTCTGTTTTTGCAGACTTATAAAAAAGTTTTGGACCTGCTTGAAATTTGGTGCAAATTCAGAGTGGCTCAAATACAAGCAGTTGGGTTCTTTGTACTTGTTTTTGAACGGCACACCAATCCGCCCCTTCTATAAAGAGGCCTCTATTTACACTTTCATTTTCAAAAAAATAAAGATCTGCATGTTTCCTACATGCATCGTGTCCCTCACCATCTCACAAATGTATTAGAAAAAATAATATAACTGTATTTGACGTAATAAGCGCCCTGCTACAATAAGAGCCCCCCCCCCCCCCCCCCAGTGTTTTTTATCTTACATCTAATAACCACCCATGTGTACTGGGAGCAAAACGGTAGATCAAACTTACCAATTTTATTCCATCAGTCTCTGTAACGGTAAAATGAGGCGTTCCTGGGGTATTTCAAGACCCCCTGCCTCTGGGGAATGTCTATAATGTTCATCAGTAACAACACATTTGATTGTTCTGCCGTGTTTTAAAAAAACAGGAAAATATGAATTGCTGTGTTCTCTTGGTAAATATCCAACAATCGATGAACCATTAGAAACTGCTACAGCAAAACTATGGGATGCTCTGAATCAATGGAGTGATGAGCCAGATATGGACCTATCAGAAAAAGATGACGAGTATTTTTCTCCCAATTGTCCTGCTCAGGAACTTCATAAATTTGAAGACGTTCTTGGCCATGTGCTTTTGTTTATGTTTGTGTTGATTGGTTCAACATGGCATGTGCTAAAGTTGACATTCATGTTGATTGGCTTGATATTACTTATGGGAAAATGTTTAAAGGAACAGCACTGGGAGGGAAAAGTAAGGGGTCTTTTATTTTCAGCTTTCATGTAAGTAGTTTGGTTGATACCACAAAATGAATAAAGAAACACGGTGGTTGTAGCATGATGTCCTGGGAATGTATTTAGCAGCAAATGGGAGGTTTTGGAATGCGTTCCGTCCCTTTGTCCATCCGTCCGTCAAACTTTAGTTTCCGAACATTTACTTGTCATGCGCTAAAACTGGGACTTTCAAAGTGGATATGCTTGTTCACTTCTATAAGTGCGAGGACGGGTTTGTGTTTGAGTGACCTTGACCTACTTTTCAAGGTTACTGAGGCTAAACTGGTATATTAGGTTTAGGGACATTTACTTGCCGCCCACTGAAGCCAGGGCTTTCAAACTTGATCTGAATGTTGTGCGTTTATAAATCTCATAGTTTTATACTTACTTTGTTTAATGACGATAAAGCTGATTCTGATTCTGATAGTCAAAGAAAATCTTCCCTTCTGCTTAGGTTAAGATGAAATTAGGCATGCAGTCTAATTGCTCTTATCAACTACTTCATCATTATTACTGTAATCACGGAAGTGCTAAGGGAACGTGAGTTTCATAAGTGGATATAAGGGGTGAAGGAACGCTGTCTGGGTGAAGACTGTTGTTAAACATCATCTTAATTAATTTGTGAGTGTCAGATTTCATGGAGGTCTGAACACGTCCTTATGTCTCAGTGTGGATCTTCATCAAGTTCTCTGCCGAATCAAGCATTTCCAAAACAACATGCAGATGGCAGATCATGTTCCTTCCGACGCTATCCACTCGCAACTTGATATTTACAGTGACATTAATGGGACCGTTATGTTCAGAAGAGAAAAGATGCACTTGCCTCTGAAATGCGGTCTAGTTCAGTATTAAGAACAGTGTTTTACAAACAGATACTGGCAAGGGTAGCGGAGCGAGTATGTTTCATCAGCTGGGATCATTACACCCAGGGGAACCAATGGTGTGTTGAACCCTGATGAATGCATATCGGGAGATTTCTGCTCCACATGTCCTAAGGTTTATTAATCAGGAAATTGTATCTTTTCAAAATATTATTATTATTATGGATGCTTGTATAGTGCACTGTTATTGCATTGTTCTATCCTTTTGATGCTGAGCACCAAGCAGGAAGCAACAACTCCCAAATTTTAACGTCTTACGGTATGACGCGGCCAGATTCGAACTCTGACCTTCCGGAAGATAAAGCGGATGCTCTACCAACTGAGCTAAATCCCCGGTTATTCCCGCTAACTATAGCAAATGTTAACCTGTCAATTAGTACACACTTCTGATAGGGAGGGATTCCTGAATATATAAAATGGACCCATAAAATTGAAAAAACGTAAAACGGATGAACGTAAGTCGGGAAACGTCTGTACTTTGAAAACGTGGTGTATTTATGAAACATATTAATATACAATGTATACATTAATGCACAAAAGAGTAAATCATAATAATACTACGTAAAAATTAACCCAATTATGTACTGTATTTGTTTACATTCCTTTCTGGTTGCGATGTGTCAACATATGTGGGTGGATGGGTGGCAGGTTATTGCTTTGAGAGGGTGTGGCGGTTTTTTCCTTCTCTTGATCTCAGTTGATTTTTCACGTTCTCACAACTTTTCTCTTTTCCTTTCCAGTAGAAATACTACTGCTTTTCTTCAGACCCGGGGTTACGGGTCAAAGCGGCCGTAATGTAATGCATAAACACAATACACAGTACAAGACTCTCAATGGCTGTTCAAACTTCTGTACACTGAGCAGCGTTCAACACACTCGGTTCTGATTCGTTCAAACTCTGATCATTTTTTCAAACACCAAGGCATATTTTCCTCAAATTTTTTTTTATTGAATTATGATTTGTTTGACTAAAGAGTCTTTCGACCACCGAGGTTCATGGTGGACTGCAGTGGAGGCTTGCACCCTATTCAGCCAACTCTGGGCAAGGGCAGGGTACACCATGGACAGTTTACTAGGTATATACAGTGGTACCTTGACTTATGGAATTAATCCGTTCCTAAGGCAAGCTTGTAAGGCAAAATTTTCGTGACATAAAACAAAAATTCCCATCAGAAATAATAGCAAACCAATTAATCCATTCCAACCCCCTTCCCAAACTCATGTAACCTGACACAAGCACGTATATTTGACTTAATATATTAAAGATGAACATGTAAAAACAATACATATTTCATAATAATACATGTACATTATCATTAATAATAATTAATAATAAATAATAATAAAATAAGAATAAACAATCAGTCAATTAACCCTTATGATCATTTACTGCGACAAAGATGTCACGTGGGCGTGAAGATGACACATGGGCAGGCATAAGGTGGTGTGTAACATACCAGGAAGAGGAGGTGGAGGAGAATTTTGTGCATATGTACGTTATGAATGCCAGCAAGAAAATGCTCAATGTGAGCTCCTACAAGGGAATATTGGGGCCGTTGGGGGCACGTTGACCCTGGGGAACATGCTTTTTTGCCATACTGTACTGGAATTAAGTGTAATTGTGCATCCTCTACAGTAGGTGGCAGTGGCATCCTCACTGTGTTCCCTATGGTGTAGGGAAAAAGCACCAAGTAAACGATATGAAGTGCAGTAAACACTATTTATAGTCGCAGGGGACAGCGTGAAATTTTTTTGGGGTTTTTTTTTTTTTTTGCTTCCAATAGGGGATGTCACAGAAAATAACCAAGAAGCACTGCACAAGGCATTCTCGGAGTGCGGAGGAATACACGCCGAAGAATACAAGGCTAATCGTCCCAGAAAATCCATTTCCCCAGTAGAGCTCGTAAATCAAAATTTTGCTCATTGCATGGGACAGATTTTTGGTGGGATAGAAGCTCGTATCATGGAAAATTCGTAATAAAATAACACTCGTAAGTCAAGGTACTACTGTAATTGTATCTCAACGCTTCACGTACTGATTTTAGAATTTCTTCTATGAGAAGGTGCTCTGATCGTCATTGTTGTCAGTTTACAGTCTGCATTATTTGTACTCTCCATTCTGACGCACTAAAGCTATCAGCCTCATCGGCATACGATCATTTTGATCAGGAAGTGAGGAAGTGACATTCCTGCTCAGATCAGTGATCGGCTGAATCACTCGCCCGTGGGTGATCTGCAGGAGGAAGTGATGTGTAGGCGTGTGTTGCTGTGCCAAGGGGGAGCAGCTCTGTAGGGGAAATGTCAGTTCCCGGTTGGGGGTTTAGCAGGAGAAGGTTCTGTGTACAGGCACCTGTGTCCTCACTGACATTGAGCTCATTAGTAGCATTCATCTCAGTTATGATAACTTTTAAAGGTGGAATGTTTTCAAGGTGCTTCCAGAATGATTTATTTAATTATAGCATTATTTATAAAGATGTATCCTGCAAAGTTATTATTATTATCATTATTATTATTATTATTATTATTATTATTATTATTATTATTATTATTTGGAAGTGTTCTTTGGTATATTACTTTATTTTGTAAGTAAAAAACAAATCCTGATGCTGTCCTCATTTTCTAAGATATTCTTAATGTCATAAAATGACTTCTACTTAGGGTCGCAGGGAATCTGGCGCCAATCTCAGCCCACTCCAGGCGAAGGCAGGATACACCCTGGATAGCTCGCCAAACCTTTGCAGGGCTCACAAACACAACCAATCACCCACCCACCTATAAGTAATTTGGAATAGCCAATCAGCATACTGTGCATATTTTTGGACTGGGAAGGAAACAAGAGTACCCAGAGGAAACCCACACAAGCACGGGGAGAACATGCAAACTCCACACAGAAATGCCGAAAGCCTGATAATTTAACCCATGATCTTCTTGCTGGGAGGTGGATGTGCTAACTACTGTACCACCATGGTGGACATCATTCTTCTTCTTCTTTTTCTTTCGGCTGTTCCCTTCAGGGGTCGCCACAGCAAATGATCTGCCTCCATCTCTCCCTATCCTCTGCATCTTCCACTTTTACTCCAATGACCTTCATGTCCGCCTTCACCACGTCCATAAATCTTCTCTTTGGTCTTCCTCTGGGCCTTCTGCCTGGTGGTTCCAACCTCAGCAGCCTACTACCAATATACTCACTATCCCTCCTCTGTACATGTCCAAACCATCTCAATCTAGCCGCTCTGACTTTGTCTCCAAAACATCTAACATGTGCTGTCCCTCTGATGTACTCATTTCCGATCCTATCCATCCTCATTACTCCCAAAGAGAACCTCAACATTTTCATCTCTGCTACCTCCAGCTCTGCCTCCTGTCTTTTCCCCAGGGCCACTGTTTCTAAACCATACAACATCGTTGGCCTCAACACCGTCTTGTACACTTTTCCTTTCATTCTTGCCGATACTCTCCTATCACACATCACACAGGACACTTTTCTCCAACCATTCCAACCTGCCTGCACGTGCTTCTTCACCTCTTTTCCACACTCTCCATTGCTCTGGATTGTTGAGCCTAAGTACTTAAAATCCTCCACCTTCTTTATCTCTGCTCCCTGTAACCTTACCGTTCCTCTTGGGTCCTTGTCGTTATGTTTATTATTTTTTTTTATTATTCGGACATGTAATCTCTGTGATGGCCTGGCGAGCTGTCCAGGGTGTACTCTGCCCTTGCCCAAAGTTGGCTGGGATGGGCACCAGCTTCCCCGCGACCCAAATTAGGATTAAGCGGTTACAGAAAATGAACTGATGAACTGAACCTGTAATCTCTTGCTTTCCTTGCCGATTTGATCTTTCTATTTCCCTTCCATTGTGATTTGTAAATTGTTGAGCATCAAAGTGTTAGGTTCAGTGTTTCTTTTGAAGTTGGTCTTTTTTCGATCTTGCATTTAATACGCTCTCAGAGGAAGGACATGTTCTGACGCCTGCTGCTTTGTTATGTAACACCACCGCTCTATCATGTGCAAGTTGACCAATCTCGTCAAAGCACGAAACTGACCGACATTTGACGAAGCCAACGATGGAGTGTGAAGCGATGAATATTAAACATCGCTGCCAATGATTAATGCATGATGTATGAAGCTGTCCTCAGTGATGAATATGTAAATGAAAGGTTCCAGTGGTTGAACAAATGAGAGCAGTACGGCGGGTTGTGCACCTGCTCATCACATGTTAGCATGGAGCTCCTTTTGCTTTAACACCGTCCTCCTGTACAGGTGAAGCCATATTATTCCACAGAAAAGGAGATGCAGCCTGTGTGATCTGATTTGAAAGACAGTAGCTTTTGTTGTGATGACAAAAAAATAGCTCTGAGAAGCTTCAAAGGCTAGCCACAGGCACTTGGTTCTTTTGATATTAGCATAACGCTAATAGTGTAAATGTCACAGGTGCCAAAATGGAGATTGTGTCCCCTTATCAGCAGAGGATAACATGAAGTTATGATAAACCATTTGAACAGTTCATACACGCTCACTGGTAGTGTAATCCACATGAGGGAGGCATGGGTCCTGAGATCCCTTTGTCAATTTCATCGAGAGAGCTGTGGCTGCAGTGATCTCCTTTTTTGCACATCCTTCAGTTCTCCATTTTGGCTGTTGGGTCACACCGGACACATTTCCTGCAGTACAATTGACAGACTCAAAGGTCACATAGGCCACACCTCCTTTAGTAGAACTGAATATCATAAAGGTCACATAGGCCACACATCTTTCATTAGAATTGACCAACTCAGAGGTTGCATAGGCCACACTTTCTTTAGTAGAAATGGCCATCACATAGGCCACACCTTCTAGAGGAGAATTGAAAATCATAACGGTCACAGGCCACACATCTTTCAGTAGAATTGACCAACACAGGGGTCACATAGGCCACACCTCCTTTAGTAGAATTGACAATAATAAAGGTCACATAGGCCACACATCTTTCAGTAGCATTGATCAACACAGAGGTCACCTAGGCCACACCTCTTTAATAGAATTGACAATCATAAAGGTCGCATAGGTCACAGATCTTTCATTAGAATTGACCAACACAGAGGTTGCATAGGCCACACTGTCTTTAGTAGAAATGGCCATCACATAGGCCACACCTTCTTGAGGACAATTGACAATCATAATGGTCACATAGGCAACACATCTTTCAGTAGAATTGACCAACACAGAGGTCACATAGGCCACACCTCCTTTAGTAGAATTGACAATCATAACGGTCACATAGGCCACACATCTTTCAGTAGCATTGATCAACACAGAGGTCACCTAGGCCATACCTGTTTAATAGAATTGACAATCTTAAAGGTCACAAAGGCCACAGATCTTTCATTAGAATTGACTAACACAGAGGTTGTATAGGCCACACCGTCTTTAGTAGAAATGGCCATCACATAGGCCACACCTTCTTGAGGACAATTGACAATCATAATGGTGTTGCCCATGTGACATCTTTCAGTAGAATTGACCAATACAGAGGTCACATAGGCCACACATCCTTTAGTAGAATTGACAATCATAAAGGTCACATAGGCCACACATCTTTCAGTAGCATTGATCAACACAGAGGTCACCTAGGCCACACCTGTTTAATAGAATTGACAGTCTTAAAGGTCACATAGGCCACAGATCTTTCATTAGAATTGACCAACACAGAGGTTACATAGGCCACACCGTCTTTAGTAGAAATGGCCATCACATAGGCCACACCTTCTTGAAGAGAATTGACAATCATAATGGTCACATAGGCAACACGTCTTTCAGTAGAATTGACCAACACAGAGGTCACATAGGCCACACTGTCTTTAGTAGAAATGGCCATCACATAGGCCACACCTTCTTGAGGACAATTGACAATCATAAAGGCCACATCGGCCACACATCTTTCAGTAGCATTGATCAACACAGAGGTCACCTGGGCCACACCTCTTTAATAGAATTGACAATCATAAAGGTCGCATAGGTCACCGATCTTTCAGTAGAATTGACCAATACAGAGGCTGCATAGGCCACACCTCCTTTAGTAGAAATGACCATCACAGAGGTCACATAGGCCACACCTCCATCAGTAGAACTGACAGGCATAAAGATCATGTTAGCCACACTTCATTCTGTTAAACTTACCATCATAGAAGCCACATAAACCACACTTCCTTTGGTAAAACTGACAAACACAAAGTAGGTGTAGACCACACCTGCTCCTTCAGTAGATGTGATCAACACAAATGTCATATCGGTCATACCTCCTTTGGTACAACTCACCATCACGGAGGTCACACATCCATTAGTCGAACTGACATGCTTCAAAATCACACCTTCTGTTATAAAACTGACAAGCACAAAGGTCACAGAGACCACACCTCTATATTAGAACGGACAGGCCCAGGAGGCTCATAGGCCACGTCTCCTTTAGAACTGGCACACCTCATTCAATAGAGCCAATAAAGACACAAGCCATGGCTGGTTCCGTGGAACTGACAGGCATGTCAGCAGTCATCAACATAAATCTGAACAGTCACATTTCCCTCAGTGGTTTTCAGCTTCATTAATGGAAGCATCAACGATGCAACCCCTGCCTGTCAGTTCCACTGGAAGAGGACTGGACTATGTAACCTCTATGCTTGTAATCTCATCTGATGAGGCATTACCCTTATGTCCTTTATGCATATTTGTGTTACCGAAAAGGCGTGGCCTTTTTTACCTCTGTGTCTGTCACATCCACTGATGGGGGAGTGGCCTGTACTCATTATGTTTATTAGCTTCACCAAAGGAGACCTGGCATGTGTAAGCTCTTTACCTGTCACTTCCACTGAAGGAGGCATGGCTTGAGTGATCTCATTACCTAACCATTTTGCTAAGGCAAGAGTGGCCTGTTGAACCTCAATGCCTATCAGTTCTATTACAGACATCATGGCCTGTTTGACCTATGTGAGCCCTGTTTGCTTGTCGAAGGTAAACTAGGAGGCGTGGCTAAATGCTGAATCATACAGTATCTCGGTGTTGTACTTAATATTTACAAAAAATAATTGTACAGACAAGCTTTAATGGTGTCATCATAGCCTGTAGCTGAAATGGAGCTATCTTTAGACACGTGCACACACACACACACACACACACACACACACACACACACACACACACACACACACACATACACACCTTCCTCTGTCTGACAGCCATGGCCACCTGTGGCGCCTGTTTGACGTGTGTGTGTGTGTGTGTGTGTGTGTGTGTGTGTGTAATAATGGAGATGGTGTACCATTACCTATGTGATATGTTTAGCTATTGCAAACCAGTTTAAACCATTAGTAATGAAGATGTGTTGACTGTGCTACATTTATGATATTTTATATCCCGCACTTAATTACTTCTGGTTTATTTCTCTGACTGTTGGGGAATTCATTCTCGTGTTGTATTCATACAGATTGTTATTTCAGTTGCTGTATAATTGCTTTGCTGTTTCCCATAAAAGTGACGCCTTAAGCTTGCTGGAGTTAATTGTGTTACTTTCCTCTCTCGGTCCTTTATTTAATGAAATCCTAGATTAAAGCCAGAGGGTTACACAGTGAACAGATGGTGGCGCTGTTGAGGAATAATGGAACATGTGACTGAGAATTGAGGTTGAAATAAAGGGATGAGTGAAATCATTCATCCATTTTCTGAACCACGTAAATCTAATTTGGGTCATGGGAGGCTGGCACCCATCCCAGCCGACTCCAGGCAAGGGTAGAGTACACCCTGGACAGCTCGCCAGACCATCGCATGGCGGAGATACTCTGGCGGCTATGCTGCTACTTTTCTCGAAAGTCAGCAATGGTTCCTTTACATGAACCTCACACTATAGACAGTGAGAGACATGGCCGGCCTTTGATAACCCAGTTGGCTGCACTGGGGGGGGGGGGGGGGGGTCAGTGATAACCCATTGAGAGTGGGTTATTGAGAGTGGGTGATCCAGCACCAGGCCCACATGAATGAAATCAGAGCTTTTAATTCTGCACTAAAGAACAAGTCTGAAAGTGTCTCACTGATTATCCCGATGAAGACATGAAGGAAAGAAGCGTCACCTTTCTTTTTGCATTTCCTCTTTTATTGTTCTTTATTTTATATCATTCTTCCTTTCTTCCTACAACAGCTCAGTGGTCAGGGCTCAGTACAGGTCCGTGCTTTTATTGCCTCGGAGGTGGGAAGGTCAAGCCCATATCTCTGAGACATGCTGCATGTTTGTGGCATGCTGTGCTTTTATTCACTGTTATCCATCAGCTGTATGTCTTAAAAAATAAAGGAAACAAACTGACTGATTTCGAATTATCTCAGCAATCGCCTGTAAAATATGAATAAACGAGCCTACTGACCTTGCTGTCATTTCATTTCCTTTAAAGTTCTCGAAGTTAAAACGTCAGAAATGTTTAAATGTAAGAGAGCTGCTGTTGGTTTTCTGAGCAAAGCATTTTACTGCACGTGTTGAAATCTGTCTCAGTACGCTGATCATCAGTTTAGATTAATTATGACTAATCTCTTAAGAATGATTTAAAAATAATTTAAAATTGCATTACCTCACGCGCACACAAAAAGGATTTATCTGGTATTCGTGTTCCGAACTATTGATTCCGTTACGTTGATGGTGTGTCTTGCTGAGCCTTGTGTAATACAGTATACTGCTTCCAGGTATTCATGATCTAGTTGTATTGATCTCTTCAGCCCTTTGTCTTGCCTCTGACACTGTGATCATGTGTGTGATTTATTTTTGATTTTATTTATTTATTTATTTTTGATGCACTGTATTAATGATGTAAGGGAAATTATTTAGGTACTTTGCTCAAGGGCACTTCACCATTTCTGTGGAGGAAGGGAAGGTGCTGTTCACTCCCCCACCACTGTACTCTGAAATCAAACTATTGAGCATTCAGTCCCAAAACCGCTTCTCTATCAAATAGGTTATGGCTGAATTTTTAGTATAATTTGGCACTTGGTTTGTCCATGTTTCTTCTGATTACTTGATAATCTAGGTCTGACCTATCTCATACCTGTCTATCTGATGTTCTGACCTATGCTTGCCGTAAGGCTCTTGGTTATCAGACTGTTGGTTAGCAACCATAAACCTTGCCTGCTTCTTTCACTGTTTCCCTGATGTATGGGTTTATGTACCTGAAGTTTGTATCCTGGTGGTAATGTCGGCTGGATCACTGATCCTAGAGTTGGGGTTCAACCCCCACTCTCAACAGGTTGCCACTGTCTCCCCCCCCAGTACAGCTAACTAGGTTATCAAAGGCTGGCCATGTCTCTCACTGTCCATGGTGTGAAGCATGTAAAAGAACCATTGCTGACTTTCGTTAAGAGTAGCTGCATAGCTGTCGTGTTTCTAATCGGGAGTTGGAGTCCTCTGAGGCAGTTTGTTTACAGCAATGTTCTGGCAACTTCTGCAGCAGCACTCGAACCCAGTCGTATCAGCTTCTGCCCTTCCATTGCCGAGAGGGGGGCTTGATGCTTGGGTGACAGCCTGTCCTCCATAATTCCGACCCAGGCTCTGCACACTGGAGAGTACCACCAGCTGGGATACCTGCCAGAGCACAGCTCCATAGTTCTTGAAGACTGATGGAGGCCTACTCCCTGAAGTTTATCATAAAACCATTTTATCTGCAACTGCATCCTGTTGTTCTAAAGCCATCTCACTGTGTGACATATACCTACCCTAGTACAGTGGTACCTTACGATAGTCCCAGCAAATGAAAAATCTAGGTTACAAAAAACATTTTCCAAAATTTTTTGTCTCTGTATACGAAACAAGCTCTCCTTATGAAACGCACCAAATGCGACATTCAAACGTTCAAACTCGCCATTCAAACATTAAAACGCACCATTCAAACAATGTACGAGCTGCTCTCCCATTGACCATCTTCCAACATCCCGCCCCGCTGGCCTCCCATTGGCTAGGGGGGATGACGCAGCTCACTCCCATTGGCTATCTCCCAACATCCCGCCCTGCTGGCCTCCCATTGGCAAGGAGGGATGACGCAGCTCCCTTGAGCAGCAGCTTGTTCATGGGTTTTTCGAGTGTGCTCATTGCAACTTTATTTTTCGGCTCAGGCTTTTAACCTTGCATAAACATTTGTAAGATTATAACTCTGCTAAGAATACATGGTCAACACGAAGTAAGTACCTTAAAAGGTATGCTTTTATAATTTTTAAAGGGTAGTATTGGGGGGAGGTGGTGGTCTAGTGGTTAGGGCGCAGGCTCACTGATCCTAAGGTCGGGGGTTCGAGTCCCCACAGGGTTGTCACTGCTCCCCCCCAGTGCAGCTAACTGGGTTATCAAAGGCAGGCCATGTCTCTCACTGTCTATGGTGAGAGGCATGTAAAAGAACCATTGTTGACTTTCGTAAAGAGTAGCTGCAAAAGCCGTCAGCGTGTTGCTATGACCTGGAGAGGGATGGGCTCCGCCAGGCCAAATCAGCCCAAGTCTCGCCGTGAAGGCGCCCCAACGGCATCCTCAGGATGTTAAGGGATAAGTGAAGTGAAGTGAAGTGAGGTATTTGGGGCCTTGGAACGAATAACGCATTTAAAATGCAGTTCTACTTACGAAAAATCCAGGTTACGAAAAAGGCTCTGGAATGGATTAATTTCGTAAGGTGAGGTACCACTGTATGTGTTTTCTTTTTTTTTTCTTACCTCACATTTATGTATGCTAGTTAAATAATTTCATTGTCAACCTTCATTTGTTTATGTAAAAAAGGTAAATCAAAATGATATAAATTAAAAGGGCTTTTAATGTACTGAAATTTTACACTGGTGAAAAATTACCTGATTAGTAAAATATTATCACTCAAAATGCGGTCTTAATACTTTATTATTGGCAGATTCTTATGACGTGTAATATATGAATTTTGTGTTGTTTATGCTTTTTATTTTACTTTTGCATTTGTAACATTTGGAAGCTTTCTTTTCATCTTTGTATATACTACCATGCAATGGCGCAATTTGATTGGTCCCCTATCTCAGGATTAATAGACATTATTCCAAGTAGATGGTCACTAGAGCAAGTACCGTCATGGGTGTTTATGTGGTGTTTGCATGTGATTCCAGTTCTTCTATGGGCCTCCGGGTTCTCCAATTTCCTCCCACAGGCCAATGACATAAATATTAAGCTAAGTGTATTGTTCCATATTGTTCCTGGATGTGAGGGTGCATGTGAGTGGTTGTGGTCTAGAAAATTGTTTATTTATATCTGACCGGTGTTTTATTACAGTATTAAATAGTTTAGTGCACAACAAGCAATTAATGGGTGTTTATAATGAAAAAAAAACTCTTTCAGCAATGCCACTACCTTGTTACTTGCTAGTGTGAATGGATGCTTAATCACAGCTCAACCAATTTAGAGACAGATATATAAGAACTAACAGCCATGGTTGTTGTTGTTGTTGTTGTTGTTGTTGTTGTTATGTGGCTGTGCTGAGTCTCACACTGGGTGTGGTCTGTAAAGATTACATGTGGCTGGGAATTGTTTTTCACACCATAATTTTCCCAAGTCACACAGTTGGGTTCTCAAATCAAATCCAGACAATGCATATGATGTTCTTCTTTTACTTTCTATTTTCACAACTGATGAGATTGTTGAAGTCGACAACAACAGCCAAAAAATCCCCAGACTTCTGCTTTTTTTACTCAAACATAATTCATACCGCAAAACTTTCCTCATCTTTTACCGACGCACTAAACTTATCATCAGCTCTGCATCTGAGAGTTATGTTTAAGAATCCATCATAGTCCATAATGAGTGCAGGGGCCACAGGGACACACAGCAGCACAATCTCTTCCTCTCAGGTCAGTTTAACGCTCAGCAGGTCAGTGTTGGGTCACGGTAGCGTTAATGGATCTCATTCACAGGACAGCTGTTCCCTTCTGAATGTGCATTCCTTACAGTAAACACATTTCTTCAGGATTGATTCAGGACTGAATGTTTCCCTGCGACTGCACCGACTACATTTCTGGGTCTTTTATAAATTCTCTTAACTGGTCTTTTGGGATAAAGTGGTCCTACTGAAAGGCCATCTGAGATTGCAATGAATGTTTATAAAATTGCCATTGCATGGAAATAGCTCCGTTAAGAGCCTAGCTTTGCTAAAACTGGGCGAGAGAGGGATCCACCCTGGACAGCCCACCAGACGATTGCAGAGCCAACACACACAACCATACATACTCGCACCTAGGGGCAATTTGGAATAGCCTATTGGCCTATTGTGCATGTTTTTGGACTGCGGTGGGAAACCGGAGTACCCGGAGGAAACCCATGCCAGCTAGGAGAACATACAAACTCCACAGAAATCCGAGCCCAGGACTCAAACCCGGGACCATCTTAGTGTGAGGCTTGCATGCCAACCACACTGCCAATAAGTAAATAGATATACAATTACAGGGATCGCTCGCTACTTTGCTCGCTTCAATTCATGCAGGTTCAGTGCATCGCATTTTTTTTAATACTTGTATTCATCAAATTAAAAAATAAGGAAATTAAGGAAGAATATGGGGAAAGTTAATGAAATGCCGCAAAAGAAGGCCAATTATGCAAAAAAAAACACAAAAAAACCCCCAAAAAAACAACCGCCCTCCCATCGAAACTACTTACATTTTTATATGAGGTGCGCATCTGTGTGTGCACGTGCATCTGTATGTATTTGTATTTATATTTTATTTACATGTTATACATTATTTTTGAATGTTTAATTGTTATTATCAGCATTTATAGCATTGAATATGTATTTATTGATATTATATAAACATGTACGTATACGTCAATGGGGGTTGATCCTACTTCGCAGAATTCGATGGTCACAGGGAGATCTCGGTCTCAATTACTCGCGGAAAGTGAGGAATCCCTGTACTGTATCTGGGTTTTACTGAGTAAATAAATAGGTTATTACACATCCATACCTAGGGGCAATTTGGGTCAGCATATTTTGCATGTTTGTGGGAGGAAACCTATGCAAGCATGCAGTCTGCACACAGAAATGCCCTGACTGCACTATATAAATATATATATATATATATATATATATATATATATATATATATATATATATATATAAATTTTAATTTATTTTTTATTAATAGTTATAGAGCACAAATATCAAACTCAAGGCTCATGGTGAAATCTGGAGCTCAAGGTCATATTCTGTGGCCTGCAAGAGCCTTTAAAGTCTATGATTATCATACATTATTTGCAACCATTACCATGAAATGTAATTAATCATCCGTCTGCAAGGTGTAGTGGAATTCAACTATGTCAAGTAAACAGCTGGCGTCATTACTCAGGAAAGATTGAAAGCGAATAAAAGAAACGAGGACAATATGCACACAAATAAGTGAAGTCATGCAGATTATATGGTTTTATTACCTTTTGGAATCAATGTTGAGTTAATATTCTGCTCTTGATAACATAGAAATTTAGGAATGTGGCCTCCAGTGAAAATGAGTTTGACCCGTTTTAGAGTGAATGCGTTTGTTAAAAATGTAAAAATGCTTCTTATTATTATACACACTCATAAAATTGTATGAATTCTGTTTGGTGTGCACTGTGTATGCTAGAAGAAAGCCCTTCCAGGGCATAGCATCAATAAAGTACTAAACTTATTTGTCCATTAAAAATGTATTGGCTGTGGTGGTCACCATATGAATTTCTCTTTGATGGTGTTGGTCACTAACCATTTGCCTCTCAGCAACGGAGACCTGATGTGCTGCCAGATTGCTGCTTGTTGTATTTATATTGTTCAAGAAAGCGAAAGAAGTGGAAGAGGAAACTAGAGAAAAGGGACTTGAGGCTAGCAGAGAAAACTGTTGTTGGCGAAGGGGTTGGGAGGAGAAGAGCAAAAGTGTAGCCTGATGAAGAGAAGAAGGAAAAGCATGAGCTTATTTTTTAACATCAGCTGCGTGTGGGTGTCCGTGACTAAGTACAGCTGGCTCAGACTCCACACACACACACACACACACACACACACACACACACACACACACACGTACAACGCAACTAGTTAATTAGAGCCTGTTCATTTTGAGACATGAAAGGATACGACGCAATTAAACCACAGACTGCCTTCAAGAAAGAGAGCATTCTTTGGAAAAACACACGAGGCTACGTCAGTGAAACATCATTAGCATTCATCCATTTATTTTCTGAACCTGTTAGTCCTAATTAGGGTCACCAGGAAACTTGTGCCCATCTCAGCCGACTCTGGGCAAGGGCAGGGTACACCCCAGACAGCTTGCCAGGCCAGCACTCACACACCCTTTCATACTCACATTCACACCTACGGCTGATTTGTAAGAGCCACTTAACCTACTGTGTGTGTTTTTGGACTGTGGGAGGAAACCCAAGTACCTGGAGGAAACCCACGCAAGTATGGGGAGAACATGCAAACTGCACGCAGAAGGCCCCGAGCTGGCAATCAAATCCAGGACCTTCTTGCTGTGAGGAGGACGTTCCAACCACTATGCCACCATGTCGCCCCATCGTTAGCATATGTAGCTTATATCATTGGGTCTAACATTGATGACAATCCCAAAGCTTCAGTTGATGTTGGTAGTAATCGATGCAAGTCATGAGATTTTGCACTGCAAAACTTCTTCCTGAAATCAGATACCATGGGCTATGGTACCATGCACTGCTTAGTATGTCCACCTCAAAGCCAGAACGTACTGAATCGTTCCGGACTTGGTTGTTTATGTGTGGCATGTGCATGTTCTTTTCATGCTCGCGTGGGTTTCCTCCTGGTACTCTGGTTTCTTCCCACAGTCCAGAGGCATGCACATTAAATTAATTGGCTATTCCAAATTGCCCCGAGGTGTGGATGTGAGTGTGAACTGCTGCGTGTGTTGGTTTAGCGAGCTCTTCGGGGTGTATACTGTCTGTAAGATGGCTTCATCCTTACCATGACCCTAGTGCAGTGCATCGCAATTATTTTCTGTGGTGCCCCCTCTAGGAAGAAAAAAAAAAACATTTCACCCCCCACCCCCCACCGCCCCGCGAGCGTACTACATAAGTAGTATTATTTGTCTATAAAATTACACCTCTACATAACATTCTATCTTTATTAACATTACAAACAAAAAAGAAAGAAATATAGTTCAACTTAAAGAAAAACTTCATTAACATTGTTTTTTAATATGTAACAGAAAAGATTTAAAGTGCACCTCTGTGCCTGAAATAAAAAAAAACCTTCTCCACCTTGCTCTTCGTTCCTGTTACAAATTTTTCTGTGTTGTTTCTTGAGGGGTTGTTTACTGCGCTTCATATCATTTGCTCGTGTGAAAAACTGTTACACTATGAACGGAAAATGAGAGCGGCACTGCTAACTAGTGGAGTGGAGGTGCAATTACACTTAATTCTCGCACACTATTCCAGAAAAGCTTGTTCCCCACGGTCATACGCGTCCCCCCCCAGCATCACCCAGCAGCATCAAGCCCCACTATTTGAGAAGCACTGCCCAAGTGGGATTAAGATGTTTGGTGAATGTGTGAGTGAGTGATAAGATCCTGTTAGCATTAATGCTAACACCATTGTTTTTGGTGCAGTAGTGGTTAGCGCCATTTTCTTGTGCTGCACTACATTGCTCCCAGTACAGTTATCATGTTATTAACACCTTCATGCATTCCAGTGCAAATTCACAGAAACATAGATACAGTCGGTCCTCTACTTACGAAATTAATCTGTTCCAGAGCCTTTTTCGGAACCTGGGGTTTTCGTAAGTAGAGGCACATTTTACATGTAAAACTCATGATTCGTTCCAAGGCTCCCAAGACTACCCCATAAACCCTTTAAAAATGATAAAGGTACTCCAATTTTGTATGAAATATGTTTGAAATATGTGTTAAAAGTAAAATAAAATTATTTATTAAATAATTTCAACATTTTATTAACATAATAAACAATTTTATTAACATATTTATTAATTAAACCATTATTAAACATTTTTTATTAACACACATACACACAATACTGTCTCTCTCTCTCTCTCTCTCTCTCTCTCTCTCTCTCGTGCGCGCTCTGTCAAATGCAGGCTCCGCCCACACGCGACGCACAGCCGACGGAGCTTTTGAGATGGGCTGTTGTATTTAAAGCAGAATTACTGCGCCTGTTTGAAAGATCAGAGGTCCTGATTCAATATTAACTTGCTTCCTTACAAGATCGGAGATCTTGTGGCGCCACCCACTTCCATGCACAAAAGTGCTTCGTGGCCAAATGCGGAGCTTTTGAGACGGGGTGTTGTATTTAAAGCGAAATTACTGTACCTGTTTGAAAGGTCAGAGGTCCTGATTCATTATTAACTTGCTTCCTTATGAGATCAGAGGTCTTGCGGCACCGCCCACTTCTGTGCACAAAAATGCTTCGTGGCCGAATGCGGAGCTTTTGAGACGGAGCGCGGCTCATCCGGACCTCCTCAAATAACCTGCAATGAGTACAGTACTCGCAAAACTTTTAAAATTTACGAAACTCATGAACCAACAGTGCATCTCTCCTTTACGCGAGTGACAAACAAGCTTATGGGTATACAACAGTACTATGGAGATTCAGCTCCCTCTTGGCCAATGAGAGGCCAATGGGAGACCAGCGGGGCGGGATGTTGTGAGACAGCCAATAAGAGAGCAACTTGCGCATTGTTTGAATTTTTGAATGACACGTTTGAATTTTTGAATGGTGTGTTTGGGGCTTTTCGTAAGAAAAGGTTGTTTTGTATACAGAGGGGGAAAATTTAGGAGAATATTTTTCGTAACCTGGATTTTTCGTATGCAGAAGTTTTTGTAAGGAGAGGCCCGACTGTATTTATTTCAATGGGGTTGAGGTCTGGGGACTGAGATGGTCATGGGAGGAGCTTGATTCTGTGTCTAGTGAACTATTTTTGTGTAGATTGGGCCACATGTTTAGGGTCATTATCTTGCTGAAAGACCCAGCGATGGCCCATCTTTGGCTTTCAGGCAGAGGTCACCAGATTTTGATGATGTCATGCAACTCAACAATGTTCCCAGGGCCTGTGGAAGAAAAACAGGCCGCAGAATCACCGATGCCTCCCTCCAGACTTCACAGTGGGCATGGGGTGCTTTTCTGCATTCTCATCTTTTGTGTTCCGCCAGACCTACTTAGAGTGTTTGTTGCCAAAAAGCTCTATGCTGGTCTCATCTGACCAAAGTTCACGGTCTTACTTGAAGTCCCAGAACCACTGTGAGTGAGAAGAGATTTTTTTCCCTGCATGCCTCCCAAACTGCTTGTTGGCATGTAGATTTGTTGTTGGCTCCTGATGGTTGTTTTGGAGATTTTGTGACCCCAAGATGCTTCCATTCGTTGCGATTATTTAACAATGAGCTTTGTGGAACTTTTTACTTCTCCAACTCAGTGTGTGTGGAGGGCAAAATAACCTTGTATCCTCATGCAGGCTTGTTTACCACCGTTCCGTTTTTTTGTTGTTGTTGTTTTTTTTTTTTTTTTTTTTTTTTATTCTTAATGATTCCTCTGACAGTAGATATGGAGGCAGGGGCAGATGAGGGCCGATTTTCTTGGAGCCGTTGTCTGACCTGTGAAGGTCGACACACATCTGCCTTACTTCAATGGTGTGTTCCTTTGTCTTTCCCGTGTTGAAGAGAGGATAAGAGAAATGCCTTCTTTGTCACGTCAGATTTATACACCAGGGAAACAGAAAGTGATGAATTACTAATTAAACGTTCCGAGAAACTCTTATCAACTTTGTGAACGACTGTAGAAATGACAGAAATACTTCAGTTATATTTATTTCCTCGGACTTGCTAGAGGTGCCAATAATTGTGGAACAGGGGATTTTATGAAAAATAATTATCTTTTTAGTCAGGGATTTTTTTTTTTTTTTTTGCATCTTAAAATTCACTTCAGTTGAAGGCTACATTTTACATTAATTTTCAGTGTGCGAGTAGCTTTTGCAATAAAAATTCATTTATTTTAAGGCTTTGAATACAAATTAACCAGGGGTGCCGATAATTATGGAGAGCAGTGTAGATTTCAGTTTATTCGTTCTTGTGTTTCTCAGTCGTATATCCTCAAACATCTTTATGGAGCGCTCAGAGCTCATCTGACTCGGCTGTGCCATGGTGATGTGATGACATGGTGAATATATATATATATATATATATATATATATATATATATATATATATATATATATATATATATACATTGTATTTTTAGGCCTCCGTCATCCCGAAGGACTATGGCTGCGCTCTGGCTGGTATCCCGACTGGTCATCCCTCCTAGCCAATGGGAGGCCAGCGGGGCGGGATGTTGGGAGATAGCCAATGGGAGGGAGCTGCGTCATCCCTCCTTGCCAATGGGAGGCCAGCGGGGTGGGATGTTGGAAGATAGTCAATGGGAGAGCAGTTCATGCATTGTTTGAATGTTTGAATGGCGCATTTTAATGTTTGAATGGTGCGTTTGAATGTTTGAATGGCGCGATTGGCGCGTTTCATAAGGAGAACTTGTTTCGTATACGGAAACAAAATTTTTTTTTGAAAATGTTATTCGTAACCTGGATTTTTTGTTTGCTGGGACTATCGTAAGGTGAGGTACCACTGTATATGAAAATAAACTACGGGAATCTAGTGAGCGATATCTCCTCGAACGTTTGCTTGGAACTCATGCGTCTGTTATGATTTTAAAAAGTGTCAGCGCACTTTGTTGCTTATTTTTCGAATCATTCATTTTCTAAGTCGCTTCATCCTAACTAGAGTCGAAGGGAGGCTGGCACCCAGCTCAACCGACTCTGGGTGAGGGTGGGGTACACCCGGGAAAGCTCACCTACTGCAATCATGTGGAGGTTGGTTCGCCCTCCCTTCCTTCCTCTACATTCATAACTGAAGAGCACTTTTAAGCAAAGCATCTAATCCCCAACTGCTCTCCGGGTGCCCCAATGTGTGATGTGTGTGGCGGCCCACTGCTCCGAGTGTGTGTGTGTGTGTGTGTGTGTGTGTGTGTGTGTGTGTGTGTGTGTGTGTGTGTGTGTGTGTGTGTGTGCGCTCAGTGTTTACATGTGCATGTTTACTTTGGATGGGTTAAATCCAGAGGCAATAATTCCCCTTGTGGAATTAATTCAGTAAATCAAAATTAAATTAAACTTGATTGAGATAAACGGTGGGCCATGTTCATGCAATTAGTAACACAAATTGCTGTGTATGTTGGGTATTTTAAATACATTTTACAAACAGAAGAATGCCACTGTCCCCCCAGTGCACTAACTGGGTTGTCAAAGGTCCAGCCATGTCTCTCACGGTCTGTGGTGTGAGGTTCATGTAAAAGAACCATTGCTGACTTTCTACAAGAATAGCTACGTAGCCGTCAGCATGTTTCTGCCCTATGATGGCCTAGTGAGCTGTCCAGGGTGTACTCTGCCACCGCCCGGAGTCACCTGGGATCGGCGCCAGCCTCCCTGCGATCCTAATTAGAACTAAGCGGTTCAGATAATGAATGTGAATGAATGAAGGAAGGAATATCATATGAAGTCATCCATCTATTTATTACCTATACGTCTTTACCAACAGCGTCAGGGGGGGCGATGTCGAGCCAATCACAGCTGGCGGGGAACACACAGAAACGATCACCAGTCTATTGCAGGGATGGCACAGACACAAACAGCTGGTCACACTCATATTCACGCGTAAGGACAATTGAGAGTCACCAGTTGACCTAATGTGCTTGTGTTTGGACTGTCGGAGGAAACTGGATGTCCCAGAGTAAACCCAAACATGCACAAGGAGGGCACACGGAGACCCCCAGACAAAGGAGTCAAACCCAGGAAGGACATTATTACTGTGAGGTGGACATGCTAACAACAGCAAGGTCCTAAGGATAACTTAGAACCTCAAATTTTCTGGGTAACATTTAACAGAAAAGAAGATCATGTGACCTGTTTCTTCAGTCAGCGTTTTCTGTCCTCTGATTGCTTAAGAAGTGTATTGAAAACAAAACTGACAACATTTCAGTATAATATTCAAGCTATTATTATTATTATTATTATTATTATTATTATTATTATTATGGATGCCTGTATAGCGCATACTCCATACACGCGTATACTCAATGCGCTCCTCGCCACCATGCGGCGCCAGTTTTCACCTGAACGAACCATCAGCTTCATTTCTTTGAAACATTAAGTTGTAATTGTTAAAATTATTGTTAACCATGTCAAATGTAGCACGGCTAGCATGTGGCGATGGGAGAAATGTTGTGTTTTCACAGCTGTCACCCTCATGATGTGGTCTTGTTTAACCACAGTGCTTCTCTGGGTAAGTTTGTATTGACATTCCAGAGAAAGCCTGTGCAGAATTCCCTGCTTATTCCCCGCTTGCTATTAAAAATGTCATGAAGGATGTAATTGTCCAGAAAAAAATGAATCAAAGGAAGATCAGCATTTCCTCCAATTCAGGTTTAAAGACAATGTCCGAGGGTAGGACGATATTGTCATGTTCTCGGGACCTGCTGGTTTGGTGAAAAATCAAGTGGGTAGCAGATGTATTAACTGAGATCTTTTACCCGTAAATTCTTTTTTCATTAAAAAAAAAAAAAAAATCACAAGCAACAAAACAGGTTTGATGGAACCATTTTATAAATTCAGGCAAAGCATGTTGGGTTTTTCAAACCCGAAATCTAATGGGCTCTTCAGGGCCAGCGCTTCTCCTAGTTTCTGTAGCATGAAGTGACAACAGGTTCAACTTCTCCTGGACGGGACGCAAGTCCATCACATGTTACCTTCCAAGTATTTTATTCTCTATACATAATAGATGACCTTCTTCTTATTATTATTATTATTACTACTATTATTCATGCATTCATTCATTTTCTAACCCGCTTCATCCTAATTATGGCCATGGGCAGGCTGGTGCTCATCTCAAGCGATTCTGGGTGAGGTACACCCTGGATGGCTTACCAGGCCATCATAGGACCTACTACTACTGGTAGGTAGTATGGTAGGCCTCCGTCAGTCCCGAAGGACTATGGCTGCGCTCTGGCTGGTACCCCAGCTGGTGATACTCCCCAGTGCGCAGAGCCTGGGTAGGCAGAGTAATGAGGGACAGGCTGTTACCCAAGCAGCAAGTCCCCCCCTGTCTCGGCGCCACCGGAAGGATCCAATGGAAGGGCAAATGCCGATACGACTGGGTTCCAGTGCCGCTGCAGGAGAGAATCTACGGTCAATTTAGAACGGGCAATTAACCTACAGTGCACGTCTTTGGATTGCGGGAGGAAACCGGAGCACCCGGAGGAAACCCGCACAAGCACGGGGAGAACATGCAAACTCCACACAGAAACGCCCAGGCCGGGAATCGAACCCAGGCCTTCTTGCTGTGAGGCGGACGTGCTAACCACTACGCCACCGTGCCGCCTACTACTACTACTACTACTACTACTACTACTATATATATATATATAATTATTTTATAAATTTATATATATATAATTATTTTATAAATATATATATATATATAATTATTTTATAAATTTATATATTATAATAAATGTAAGTATATATTTATATATAAATATAAATATATATAAAAGGGCATACTATTTTATATATATATGAACCACTTAATCCTAATTAGAGTCGCAGGGAGGATGGCACCCTTCTCAGCCAATTCTAGGCAAGGGCGGGGTACACCCTGGACACTCACACAACCATTCATACTCACACTCAAGCCTACGGGAGATTTGGGACAGCCAGTTAACCTACTGTGCATGTCTTTGGTCTGTGGGAGGAAACCGGAGTACACGGAAGAAACCCATGCAAGCACAGGGAGAACATGCAAACTCCACATAGAAACGCCTGAACTGGGAATCAAACACAGGCCTGATGACTGTGAGGTGGACGTGCTAACCACTACGCCACTGTGTTGCCTTATACGAGAAATCGAACTCTTTCTCATGGACTGTTATTAGTTGTTGGTAATAAATTAACAGTTGGGTTACATCATTTGCAGTATTTACTGTGTGTCTATGAATATAGATAGTGGCTCATCGGACATGGTGCTGATCCACGGTTTCCATAGCGTGAAGCGACTAGGAGTGCAAGTTCTCATGGATGGGACGCTAGTCCATCGCAGGTTACCTTCCCGGTATATTTTACTGGTACCCATTTATACTGCTGGGTGAACAGAGGCACACTTGTGGTTGAGACCTTGCCCAGGGGGCTTAGCACAGTGAGGGTCTATCTGGGATTCGAACCCACAACCTCCCGATCATGAGGGCAGCACCCTAACCACTACACCACCGGCCCCACCTCTTGTTGTGAGGTTGACGTGTTAATCGCTGCGCCACCATACTGCCCATTGTAATTATTATTATTATTATTATTATTATTATTATTATTATTATTATTATCATTCATTCATTCATTTTCTTAACTGCTTAATCCTCAGTTGGGTTGTAGAGAACATATATTAAATATAGAAATAAATTAAATCCGATACCCATAAAGATGACCTCACGTGATACCGATGACGATCCTGAATCGAGCTGATCATTATCTGATGTTTCACCTGATTTTGTTCCGATCTGTGCTGATGTTCTCCAGCTGTTACCCCACGTGATTCCGATGTTATTTAATTTCATGTTTTATCCAAGACTAGTACGCTCTTTAACAACGTCTCTCCAATTTGTACTGATGTCATTCCGATGTGTCTGTTGTTCCACATTGTTGTCCATCAATGTTACACAAATCACCGCCGATGTTACTCATATTCGTGTTCTTCGTACATTTCCTCACTGTACTCTGAACACGGGAAAACCCAACACGAAATTCTCTGATATCTTTCCGATGCCTTTAACTGTACTGATGTTCTCCAATTTCCTTTAACATCGGAATATGACTGGGTCAAATCGGGATCTTGTTTGGTATCAGGTCAGCACATGCTTACAAAATTTGTACGGTAATGTGTATAAGACCTTTGTACGGCACTGCATCTGTTTAACTTTCCATCCAGGAAATTAATTTCAGATGACAGTATCAAGCCTGAATGCAAGCTGGTGGTTTTTCAGCCTGACATTCACAGCCCGCTTAGTCTGAAAGTTTTTTTTATTTGCCATCTGTGGCTTCCTGTACTAAAAGCTTCTGAAGTGTTTGCCATCAGTGTAATGGAGAAAGTATCCTCTTGCCCTGCAATGGGAAAAAAAAAAAAAAAAAAAAAAAAAATTACTTTCAGTTTTGCCACACGTTGTGCACTAGGCAGGACTAGGACTCAGAAAGTGACATAATTGTGTGTGTGTGTGTGTGTGTGTGTGTGTGGGTGGGTGGGTGGGTGGGTGTGGGTGTGGGTGTGTATACTGTGCTATGTAAATATGCGGTTCTATCAACAACGTAGCCAAACAAAGTGAAACATTAGCCTCTTGGCCACACCACAGGCCGGGTTTACATTGCAAACTAGCCGTGGTCACATGACCTTATTTGCTGTAGAGGGAACAATGGAACAAGCCCTCGTGCTCCTGTATTATTTCCCCAGATGTGGAAGCAGGGAAAACGTTCTGGCCAAAAATACATTTCCAGTGGAGCGCTTTAAGTCTCAGTATTCTAACACATTTTATTATGGTAGGCACAATACATAATAAATATTTTTTTTTTCTGCAGCACGGTGCTGAAATGACCTTGTGTATTTATTTTCCATTATAAATGGCTCTGAGATGCATTTACAGTATTTCTTTGTATGATTTCTTAAAAAAAACAAAAAAAAAACATGTGCTTCACTAGAGTCTGTCTGTACTACAGTATAATTAAAACAGAGGTGGCAAATACATACGGATCTCACTCAGTCATATGCGGGGGTGGCTGGCGCCTATCTTGGCAACTGGCCGAAGATGAAGTACACCCTGGACAGATCACCAGACCATCATAGAGCCAACACACACACACACACACACACATGTATTCACACACAACCATTTGGACTCACATTCACACCTAGAGGCAATTTTGGAACAACCTATTAGTCTAATGCAGTGCTTCTCAATTATTTTCTGTGGCACCCCCTATAGGAAGAAAAAAATGTTTCACACACCACCACCCCACCGCCCTGTGAGCAACTATAAATAGTATTATTTGTCTATAAAATTGTTCTTAGTACACCTCTGCATATCATTGTATCTTTATTAACATTAAAAACAACAAAAAAAGAAATATAGTTCATCTTACAATAAAGAAAAACTTCATTAACATTGTTTGTGAATCTGTAACAGAAAAGATTTAAAGTGCACCAATGTACCTGAAATTAAAAAAATACATCCCGATTTAAACTCATACAACTTATTTATGTCTTAATGTCTCCGTCTCTCTCCACCTTTTTCTTCGTTCCTTTTAGAAACTTTTCCGTTTTTTGTTTCTCGAGGGGTTGTTTACTGCACTTCATATCGTTTACTCGTGCGACAATTGCAAGAGCGTCACTGCCAACTAGTGGAGTGGAGGTGAAATTACACTTAATTTTCGTACACTTCCAGAAAAGCATGTTCCCCAGGGTCATACGCGCTCACCCCCACCGGCACCCCCCCCACACCCCACCCCCCTGGCATCATATCACGCGTCTCACTATTTGAGAAGCACTGGTCTAATGTCATGTCTTGAGACTATGGGAGGAATCTTTTGTCCCCAGAGGAAACCCATGCAAGCATTGAGAGAACATGCCTACTCCACATAGAAACGTCCTGGACGCAAACCAGGAACCTTGTTGTTGTAAGCTGGATGTGATGACCACCACGAAACCATTTTACTCAACGTATAACAGTAAAACATTGCTTTTTGAACAACATTTCAAGAGACACTTTTTTTTTTCCTCTGCCCTCGGGCTTCCCTCTTTTGTCTGTTTTGTCTTATTCAGTTTCACCGCATTCTTTTTTTTTTTTTTTTTTTGTCTTCTTACATATTTCAGACCAAAGAATGCAGAAAGTTCTTGTTTTTATATGCGTTATTATCCAGTCTGTTTAGCTTGCAATGGGACTTTACATTAGGAGGATACGTAATGATGTATTCTCTCACTCAGTGGCCAAACTAGGGTCACAGAGAGGCTGGAGTATGGGGTATTCCCTGAATAACTCCTCAGACCATCACAGGGCCAACACATACAACCATTCAAACTCACACCTAGGGACAATTTGGAGCAGACAGTCAGCCTAATGTGCATGTCTTTGGATTGTGGGAGGAAACCAGAGTACTCAGAAAAAACCCACACAGGCACGGGAAGTGCGAGTGGCTGTTCAGGATGTGCCCCGCCTTCACTCACCAGCTTCACCTCAACCCAATAGGATGAAGCAGTTCAGCAAGTCTACTGTTTTAGTCATGTGACTGACTGTGGTGAACTTCAGCATTTCTTTCTTCTCGGCGCCGTATGTTCACAAGTCCGAATAGCCTCTCATACCAAACCAGTGCACGGTGGCCTGCGAGGGTCATTTCAGTTCCACGAGCTTTTATAGAAACAGAAGACAGATATCACACTTTTAATATTTTATCCTCACTTCATCTTTACTCTGTGTAGTCTCGATATAACCTGAAGGCATCACCTCTTTACTTCATCTTCTAGCTCTTTATTCAGACCCATGCGGCTGATGATAAAGCTCCAAATATGGTCACAGTCCTCGCACTTTATGTCCCTGAATAATATTAAGAAAAGCTGAGAGGGAGGACTTGAAAGGAAATGCAGTACGTACTTATCAGTCTCAATCACTTAATTCTAACTAAAACCAAGTCAAACAGTCCTCGGAAGGGTGAAGGCCAGCCAAGTGAGGACCTGTCCAAAAATGTTGGTGAGAAATGTTTGCTGGTTCTCAATAGCAAGTACAAGAACTGTCTCTCCCTCTCTCTCTCATTCACACACACACACACACACACACACACACACACACACACACACACAGACTGGGATTAGTCCACGAGAAAACACAACACTGGTGGAGGTGGGGTGCTGCTCCTTTACGCGCGACAGTGAGTCATCACTTTTCTTAGGAAGACAGGCCTTAATTAGCACTGTACCATTGTTACTGCTTTCGAGACACAGAGGCAGTTTCTACACACACACACACACACACACACACACACACACACACACACAGAGTTATGAGGCAGGACTAGGACTCAGAAAGTGACATAATGGTGTGTGTGTGTGTGTGTGTGTGTGTGTGTGTGTGTGTGTGTGTGTGTGCGCTTGAACTGGATACATATTTACCTTCTTATTGATTGTTGAACCACCTAATCCTATGAGGGTCATGAGGAAGTTAAGCCCATCTCAGCCAAGATGAAGGCCTGGACAGCTCACCAGACCATTGCAGGGGCCACTTGCTGCGTATTGAAGACCGAAATCCGTTTGTAACTGACAGACGAGCAACGTTCTGTAGACATGAGGACAGCGCCAGGACATTTGCTCACAGGACAAATGCTCACAACTTTAATGAAAAAAAATGGACATTTGCTCACAACATAAAAATTTTGTTCAATTTTAACCCTAAGCATAACCCTAAACCCTACCACTAACCCTTAAGCCTAAACCCTACCCCTAACCCCTAACCCCTAACCCAGTGGTTCTGAACCTTGTTGGCGGTACTGAACCCTACCAGTTTCATATGCTTACTCACCGAACCCTTCTTTATTGAAAAATAAAAAAATGTTGTTGTTTTTTTTTTTTTTTTCAAATTCAAGACACCGGTATATGTTTTTATTGGGGCACCAAAATGAACTGTGTGCATTAACGTCACTGTGTCCAAAGAACAAAACCAATACAATGCATGAACTCCGCCCATCACAACTACTTACATTATGTGAGGTGCGCATCTGAGTGCGTGCACGTGCATCTGTGTGTGTATTTATGTTTTATTTACATATTATACATTATTTTTGAATGTTTAATTTTTATTATAAGCATTTTTATAGCATTGAATATGTATTTATCGATATTATATACACATGCGTGTACATATACGTCAGTCAGCACAGGGTTGATCCTACTTTGCGAATCATGCAGATAGGACGCTGACGAGCATCACGTTTCGTTATATATGTGAATCCATGTTGTACATATTTATCAGACCACTTTCTTTTTTTTGCTCAACAGAGTCTGGATTAAAACATTAAGAAAGAAATCACACGACGTAACATCACAACAGTCACAGTTCGACTACTGAGCACAGTTTGGCCAAACAATGTCGCATGGCCAAGCGGGGCGTGTCATCATGAATATAAGTCGGGTATTTGTCTTGACCTCCGCCGAACCCCTGAGACTGATTCACCGAACCTCCAGGGTTCGAGCGAACCCGGGTTAAGAACCACTGCCCTAACCCGAACCCTAAAGCCTAACCCGAATGTATATTGAGTTAATTTAGAATTATGGATGTTAGGGTGTGAGCATTTGTCCTGTGAGCAAATGTCCACGCAACTGTGAGGACACCTTGGCTTGCCCTCACGTTTTACGTAGTCACGTTGATGGTTAAGTCTCGGTTTTAGGGGTCAGGATAGAATTGCCGTTCGGGTAAAGGGTGGGGTGCGGCATTTAGTTCTGATCGTTATGGTAACGATAAGGGATGTAAATGAATGTCTGGACAAAGATAGAATTACAATATTGTGTGTGTGTGTGTGTGTGTGTGTGTGTGTGTGTGTACACTTGCTACATGTTCACTCAGTCAATTATTTCCAGATTCTTGAATCCTTCTCGTGCTGTGGGTTATGCGCCTATCACAGGTGGAAAGGGGTGTAGGCGCGGTACCCCACTGACAACTCACCGGACCACCTTTGCTACATATTGAGGGACAGAATACATTTTTAACTGACAGGTGGAGGACATTTTATAGGAAGTGGTGACTTTTTGGCTTGACTTTACTTTTTTAATCGACTGTTTGAGGGTCAAAATTGTCTGTGTGGGTGTGTGTGTGTGTGTGTGTGTGTGTGTGTGTGTGTGTGTGTGTGTGTGTGTGATACACACACACACACACACACACACACACACACACACACACACACACATAGTTAAATGTGACATGAAAAATAAAGCAGATAAAGAGCAGAGAATCTGGTTGCTCTTACCTGTATGGTATCGCCGCCGCTGGCAGCTCCATCAGAAGAGCCCATAAAATATAAATGAGTTTCCTCCATAATTGATGTTCTTATTACGGAAGGAAGCCCAAGTGAGGGCTGGCTGAAGCACTCATTGAGGTGCTGTGTCTGGCACAGGCCGTGAATTTCTAATGTAATATGACATGATTAAGGGGGGGAAATGTCATTGTCAAACATTCTGCAGAACAATGTGTTACTGATGAAGCAACAAGTTATTTCTGAACAGCAGAAGAATGCAGGATTCTCTCGGGTTAAAATCACTGTTTTTATTCCCTTTCTTTCTGATGTAGAGAACGAACGCAGCCTTTCGCTGAGATCGTTGAACAGCTGGGTTATTGGCAGCATGTTTGAAGTTTCTAGAGGTGACCCGTTAAAATGATGTAATCAAGCCGTAGTTGACATCCTGGTTTATATTCCTGTCATACAAACAGCCTGTGTGTTGTGTGTGTGTTGTGTGTGTGTATGTGTGTGTGTGTGTGTGTGTGTGTGTGTGTGTGTGTGTGTGTGTAGCTACTCACTCACTTTATTCTGCCAGGGTTGCGAGGAGCCTGGGCCTATCTCAGCCGACACCGGGCAAAAAGACGGTACACCCTGAACAGCCTACCAGACCATCAGAGAGCAACTCACATAGCCATCCATACTCATGCTCATGCTCGTTTGAAATACAGCCAATTAGCCTAACGTTCATGTCTTTGGACTGTTGGGGAAAACTGGAGTGCCAGGAAGAAGCCCATGTAAACACCTGGAGAACAATGCTAACTCCACACAAAACCATTCGGGCCGGGAATGAAACCCAGGACCTTCTTAGCGTGAGGCAGACATGCTGACCAATACGCCACCGTGCCGCCCCCCGTGGAGAAATTTAAATAACTTAGCGTACCGTTTATACCTGCGTAGGTAGCAGATCCAATCTTATTGGAAAACAATCAACTGCACGGTGCTGAAAGTAATTCGTCACATTCTACTAATTGATTATTTTGACGATAATGGCATGCACGGTCATTCATTCATTCATTCATTCATTCATTCATTTTCCGAACCACTTAAGTCTAATTAGGATCGCCGGGCCGGGGGGCTTGCACCCATCTCCGGGCAAGGGCGGGGTACACCCTGGACAGCTCACCAGGCCATCGCAGAGCCAACACTCACACAACCGCTCATGCTCACACTCACACCCAGGGGTGATGTGGAACAGCCCGAAGAAACCTACGCAAGCACGGCGAGAACATGCAAACTCCTCTCAGAAAGGCCCGAGCTGGAAATCGTGAAGCTTTATTGCGTATGCTGGACAGTCCCCCTAAGATTGAGGATGTCCCATGTCCCGCATATGACAACACGCAACACGCCAATTGCACTGTCAGGAACAATCAGACACCTCGGCGTTTTCTTTGACTGCCAATTGCTTGTGCCAGCCAAGGCTACATCTGGCAGGATAGCAGAAGAGCGTCACTTGGTAATGCTGTCCAAGACCTTCATGTTCAAGAGCTCCATGTACGGTCTTCCAATTTGCATCAGCCATAACCAATTTGGCAGGCTACGAAACACTGGCCTTTGTGTCATCACAGGCTGCATTAGATCTACACCAATGGAAATACTGTCACACCTAGTAGGTGTACCATTCATAGCGAACCACCAGATCCTGGAGCAGGATGGTAGATCATCCACTCCATGGAATAGTCATGAAGTTGCTCAAAAAACAGCACAATATAGGCAGCAACACTGGCCCCCAAACTGCACCCACGCTCTTCTACTCTTGTGGTGCGACAAAGACTTGCCACATGCTCATCAGTGCCTGCTTTAATAGCTGCCACCATAAGCATTGCTGACTACCATCACATCGCTCACTCGATATTGTGGCCGCCACCGGAGGACCATGAAGGAGAGCCAGCAGTCATCACTACCTTTGGCAGAGAGTGCAGGAACTGGCCTGAGGGTGCTGCTCAAGCTCTGCGTCATCTGATATTCTAGGAACTAGATGGGTAGAATACTCTGATTGTGACCGCCGGTGGCTCCTCACCAAGCAGGATGGGGTTTACCTGAGCCACTAGAACAGCTCTCCAATCGTTGAAGGATGCGGTTGCCATGACATTTCCATCAGCAGCACATGCATGGAGTTTTGAGGCCATTGTAGGCCATTTGAGTCCCTGTTACCCCTGTCTGACCTGAGTCCAGATACAAAGACAATCATCTTTACAACTGATTCCATGGCTGTGCTTAACAGGATTCGTTCTGAACAGCTGCCATCTAACTGGCTGATCTTCCAGGAACAGTGCTCCCTCCAACACATATGTCCCTGGCCATGGCAGCATCATCGTGAATGATCGAGCTGACAGGTTTTCTAGCCAGTCTGTGATACCTGTGCCATTGGAGTTGCATCCACCTGAGGCGAAGTTGCTTGGCTACCACAACATGGTGCTTCGAACAGAGGAACTAGTCCGCAGACACAGCGAGAACCTCTGGACAGCCTCTTTGGGCACTCGTCTACAAACCATCGGGGATACATAACCAGCACATCACCGGAAACATCACCCATAGGACTCTACAGCTGATCACTGAAGGATGGTCATATAGGGAGAAGATTAGTTTCTGACACCTTTTGTGACACCAAGTGTGTGTGTGTGTGTGTGTGTTGCCCTGCAATGGAAGAGTGAGCTGTTATGGGTGTACCCCGCCTTTGTTCAGTGTCACTCCAGCCTGATAACAGGATTCATCAGTTTCAGCAAATCAGTGAGTGAGTATTTTCAATATGAAGAAAATATAAGAATAGAGGAATAAAGGACTGTGATGGTTTGGAGAACCGGCGAATGAAAATAACATACATTTCATTTGCACAGTGAAACAGGAGACAATACTGCAAATAATTTGTAAAGACAAATCGGTGCAAAACTAACACAGTAATGTGATATACTTGAACCGAATAACATTACAGTGTGACGTATTCCATACCAATGGATTGTTTTCATGTCAAAGAAATTACAGCATCATTAGAACCAACACTGTGGAAAACCTTCAGTTTCTGCGACTTCAGTGCATTTCGAGTTTTCAAAAATGTTCATCAAAAAAATAACGAAATTAAGGAAAAATAGGGGAAAAGTTAAGGGAAATGCCGCAAAACAAAGCCAATTATGCAAAAAAAACTCAAACAAACAAAAACAAAAAATAACCCAAAACCCCCCAACAAAACTAATTACATTTTTATGTGAGGTGCGCACGCGCGTGCGTCTGTATGTGCGTGTATTCATATTTTATTTACATCGTATGCATTATTTTTGAATGTTTAATTGTAATTATAAGCATTTATAGTGTTGAATATGTATTTATTGATATTATACACACATATACATGTACGTATATGTCAGTCGGGGGGGGGGGGGGGTGTCAATCCTACTTTGCGGAAATTTGGCGTTGGCGGAGGGTCTCAGTCCCATTAACCATGAAAAGTGAGGGATCACTGTACTGTATTTCATCATTTTAAGTGTTTAATAGCCACACTGTTTTTTTTTTTTCCATCATCACAGAAATAGAATTAATTTCATGTAAATGTTCTTTTAGGCCCAATGATGGCTACTCCGCACCTTAGTCAGAGTCAACTGAGATGGAATCGGGCCCCCCTGCGACCATAATTAGGATTAAGCAGTTCAGAAAATGAAGGAATAAATGTTTGTTTAAATGGAAATAATTTCAGTCGGGTTGTTAAGTGTCTTCGCTCTCAGACTGTAATCCTGGAAACGCAGCAATTAACCTTTATGTATAATCCATAATTAATGAGACTTTACGAGTAATCTGAGCGTGTGTGTGTGTGTGTGTGTGTGTGTGTGTGTGTGTGTGTGTGTGTGTGTTAATTTAAAAGAGGGACTCTTGTTTCTCTCATTAAATTGTTTTACTAAAAATGTATTTAAAATAAAATTACCTATGGCGGTGCTGAAGCATAAAAATAATTTTACTTTATTTTTCTTTGCTGAGATACATAATCCTACTACTAGGGTGACAAGGAGGCTGGAGTCTATCTCAGCCAACACTTGACAAAGGCAGAGTACACCCTGAACAGCTTGCTGAACAACAATAGGTCAACACACAACCATTTATACTCACACACATATACCTAGGGGCAATTCAGAACAGCCAGTTAGCTTTGGACTATGGGAGGAAACCTGACTACCAGGAGGTAACCCACACAAGCTCAGGGAGAGCATGCTAACTCCTCACAGAAACTTCCAAGAATTTGAATGTATGATGTTCTTGCTATGAGGTGGACCTACTAACTTCTACACCACCGTGCTGCCTCAATATCAGAACACCAGAGACATGAGGCCAATACAAAATCAAAGGAAACCTACACAAGCACATGCAAACTCAACACAGGGTCGACCCGGGACTGGGACGTGACCGCTGCTGTGCGGTGGACGTGTTACCTACTTCACCATGCAATTTTACTTGAGATTTTAATTATTTATTCCATATTGTAGTTGATTAGCTTTGTTTGAGCTGGGCTGCAGTTCTGCTAATGCCTTCTTTTCATCGAGACGCTTTAATTAGAGAAAAAGATCGTCTGTATAATTTTCTCCTGATTGTATCAGGATGACGCTCTTGTACTGTGGAGAGCTGTTACGGATCGAAGGAACTGAATGAGCTCGATTACACCACTTTGCACCAGGATTAAGCATAACAACAAATGAACTGATGAGCAACTCCCCATTTGCTAGACTGTTTAAAATACTAAAATTATATAATATCTAATACTGGACTTCCTTC
Source organism: Plotosus lineatus (assembly GCA_024760905.1). NCBI lineage: Eukaryota > Metazoa > Chordata > Actinopteri > Siluriformes > Plotosidae > Plotosus > Plotosus lineatus. The sequence goes on along the minus strand of CM045730.1, from coordinate 7,261,206 downwards.
TGTAAGGCGGTGTGTGTGTTAAAAGTTTGGCACACAATATATATAGGCAGTGGTGGCGGCCTGGTGGTAAGGTGCTGGATCACTAATCCTAAAGCTGCATCTTTCACCATTGCGCCTTGGCTGCCCTGAATATTCACACACTGGGCTTCAGCACAGCATTCCGTGTTGTGGTATTTTGTGCAAAGATGAAAGATGATAATGAACAAACCTTGGTTGAAGTTTTTACTGTTGCATTGGCGATACCTCCAGAATCGCAATACTATCAAATCAGCTCCCAGGTACCATGATAATATCATATCAGGTGGACCATGGTGATTCCCATTCCTATCAATAAGAACTTGTTTTGTGGACTCCTGAAAGCATTACATGCAACTACAGTTTTTTTTTTTAAGGTGTGATGTATTTTTTCTCTAGAAAATTGTAAATTATTACTGTATATGACATAATAAGCACCCTGCTCCAATAAGCGCCCACCCCACGTGTTTTTTGTTTGTGTGTTTGTTTTTTGTTGTTGTTTTGTTTTGTTTCTTTATCTTACGTCTAATAACCGCCCATGTGTACTGGGAGCAAAATGGTAGATCAAACTTACCAATTTTATTCGATCAATCCCTGTAACGGTAAAATAAGGTGTTCACTGCCTGTAAAAGTGAGTTTATACGGTATTTCAAGACCCCCCCCCTGCCCTGGGGAATGTCTATAATGTTCATCAGTAACAACACATTTGATCGTTCCGCCGTGCTTTAAAAAAACAGGAAAATATTTTGCTGTGTTCGCTTGGTAAATGTCCAACAACCGATGAACCATTAGAAACTGCTGCAGCAAAACTATGGGATGCTCTGTATGAATGGAGTGATGACCCAGATATGGACTTATCAGAAAGTGATAATGAGTATTTTTCATCCGATTCTTCTGCTAACTGACTTCATACATTTAAAGTTGACCTTTGTGTTGATTGGTTCAGTGTGTCATGTGCTAAAGTTGACATTCATGTTGATTGGCTTGATTTTACATTGGAGGAAAATATTTGAAAGAACAGCACCAGGAGGAAAAATTAATGGTTGTTTTTTTTTGTTTGTTTGTTTGTTTTTTTTTAAATAATGCTGTTTTCTGTTTATTTTCATCTTTCATGTAAGTAGTTTGGTTGATACTACAAAATGAATAACATAAATACCAGTAAAACTCTTTTATTGTTCTGTTATTACTCATGTTTTCCACCTCGATGGTAAGAAGCACTTCCCGTTCCACTCCGCTGGTAACCATTTTAATAAGCGCCCACCCATGCCAATTTTTTAAGCACCCTGGGCGCTTGTTACATCGAATACGGTAGTTCATCTACTGTGATATAAGAGAATAAAAACACTTTAGTATGTAATCTTATTGGAAATTAAGCAAATAGTTAAATAATGTCATCTCTCTCTCTCTCTCTCTCTCTCTCTCTCTCTCTCTCTCTCTCTCTCTCTCTAGGATCCAAGAAGCAAACACAAATTTAAGATCCACACGTATGGCAGCCCGACATTTTGTGATCACTGTGGCTCGCTGTTGTACGGTCTCATCCACCAGGGCATGAAATGTGACAGTGAGTACACTTATGATATTACAATATACTTCTGGTCTGATTTCAGACTCATCTTACTGCTTTTAAACTTGAACTCCAATCGGAGAGCTAAAATACAGAAATCAAAACTGTTCCTGCCACACTGATGTGTGTGTGTGTGTGTGTGTGTGTGTGTGTGTGTGTGTGTGTGTGTGTGTGTGTGTGTTTATGTGTTGGCAGCATGTGATATGAATGTTCATAAGCAGTGTGTGCTCAACGTGCCAAGCCTGTGTGGGACAGACCATACAGAACGGCGAGGGCGTCTCTTTTTGAAGATTGATGTGAAAGGAGACGAGATGCATGTTACCGGTGAGAGCAGACACCAAAATAACAGCATCCCAGACAACGCTTTTTACAACTGTGATAAAAGGAACTTACGTTTGATGGATGTTTCTCTTTTCAAAAGAATTAATATGCCAGGTTTTAAAAAAGATGTACTGTATTTTTGGAGAATAATAACATAAAGCATGGCGGCACGGTGGCACAATGGTTAGCCTGTCCACCCTACAGCAAGATGGTCCTGGGTTCGATTCTCAGGCTCTGGCGTTTCTGTGCAGCGTTTGCATGTTCTCCTTATGCTTGCATGGATTTCTTCCAGGTTTCCTCCCAGAGTTGAAAAACATGCACATGTAGGTTAACTAGCCGTTTCAAAGTTTCCCGAGTGTGAGCATGAGTGCGGTTGTGTTGGCCCTGCAATGTCCAGGCAAGCTGTCCAGGATGTATTTCACCTTCACACACAGAGTCAGTTGAGATGGCCACTAGACTCCATATGACCCTAATTAGGATTAAGTTGCATAGAAAATGACTGAATGTTTTAAAGACAGTGGCACGTTGGTGTAGTTTCCCTTACAACAGCTTGTAAAGGTTTCTTCCATGTAACCCGGTTTCCTCCACAAGTCTAAAAACATGCTGGTTAGGCCAACTACTTGTTCTTAGTATGCAAATATACAGATGTAGTATGTACAAATACACAGATGTGATATATGTGAATACACAGATGTGCTGTGTGTGGAAAAAAAACAACCCCCCAATCAAAATTACTTACATTTTTATATGAAGTGCGCATCTGAGTGTGTGCATGCTCATTTGCGCACCTCACATAAAAATGTATGTGTATGTGTGTGCATTTATATTTTATTTACATCTTATGCATTATTTTCGAATGTTTAACTGTTACTATAAGCATTTATAGTCTTGAATATGTATTTATTGATATTATATACACATATACGTGGACGTATACGTAAGTCGGGGGGGGGGTCGATCCTACTTTGCGGAATTCAACAGTCACAGGGGGATCTCGGTCCTAATTTACTGCGAAAGTGAGGGGTCTTTGTACATGTGTATACAGACACTCTCCAACTTACGTTCATCCATTTTGTTTTTTCTATTTTTTTTTTTTTCATAGTACGCTGGCGTAATGACACAATGACGTAATGACGCTGCGTCCATTGTTTACAAATGACAGACTGAACGTGCCCCTCCTTTTTTCCAGTTCAGTTTTAATATATATATATATATATATATATATATATATATATATATATATATATATATATATAAAAGGACAGGACAAAGGCTTTCTATTGAAACTCCATTTATCACTACAGATCTGTTTCGAGGGGTGGTGAAACCATCCCCTCTCTTCAGGTGATTACAGAAGAAATTACAGAAGAAAAAAGTATTGAGCACTCTCCTACGGAAGGATCTACTCAGAAAATCCTCTATATATATATATATATATATATATATATATATACAGTAAAACCTCCGCTGACGAACGCTTAAGCTCACGAACTTTTCGCCTCAGGAACATTAAATTTGCGATCATATAGTCTCTGCTGACGAACTAGTTTTCGGCGGACGAATCAAACCACGCGGTCGAACAGCGCCACGGTGGCGGCCATGAAAAGCTGACGCACGCTCATGGCGTCACAGTTCGTCACCCCCTTTCTTTGAGTGCGGAAGTGGTTTGTGTTTGCTAGACATTTTGGACCATATAGAGTATACTTTTGCTATTATGGGACCGAAAAAGACCCCACCACAGGCGGAGATCATTGAAAACCACGAACGAGATGTGCATTTGTGTGACTTAACGTCCCAGTACCAGTACGCTAAGTCTACCATTGCTACCATCCTTAAGAACAAGGAAGCTATTAAGGGTGCGTGTGTGGCTAAGGGTGTTTCCAAACAGTAGGTGTTTCCAAACTCTCCTTCCAAAAAGTAAGTCCCTCCCTCCCTCCCTCCTCCTCCCACTCCATTCCATCAAGCCATCAACTACCATCACAAGGGTAAATAAAACGACTTTATTATACAGTACAGTTTATTTCTTTAATTACAATACAATAGCACATTAATTATACATAAAATAAGGTATATTTTTGTGTAGTTTTAAGGCTTATTGAGTAGAAAATTATGTTTTATGGGGACCTGGGAACGGATTATTCTCATTTTAATGGTTTCTTATGGGAAATAAATGTTCGGAAGACGAACTTTTCGCCTTACACACACTTTCTGGGAACCAATTATGTTCGTGAGCTGAGGTATCACTGTATATATATATATATATATATATATATATATATATATATATATATATATATATATATATATATATATATATATATATATGTATATATATATTTAGAGAGAGAGAGAGAGAGAGAGAGAGAGAGAGAGAGAGAGAGCATGTTACCCTTGTGTTAAGACGTCGTCTCTGTGATCTTTGTGTTTACACTGTTTTGCGGACTTTTGTAACAAATCTGGTTGGTCAGAAGCGTAAGCCTACGAGCATGAGTGCAAGTCTCATACACAGAGATGAATTAACTATCTGCTCGGATCGGCGCGATCTACCATGCATACTCAGTTAAGCAAAGAGAGTTGTAAAATGAATGAAAACCTGAATCCAGAAAAGAAAGAGAACGCTCCACTCTGCTAGTGATTCACATCAGTGCAGGATGAGTTCTAAACGGCACCCTTGCTCATTTGAAAGACCTGAAGTCCGTATAACCCACAGCAAAGAACATTACTTTTTCAAGTACACTACTTTCGGTTTTGAGTGCCTCACATATTGTAAGCATTGATTGGCTGTTTTAAGCTTCATGTAAAGTGACTCGGTATAAACAAGTGACTTATTTGAAATTAATGTTGACATTATTTGATATATTTGGTATTATTTTACAATGTTATGTCTATAATAATTGATTTAGGGGTGTTTTATGAGATACGATAATGGTATTTATGGATGTCTAGTATAGTATGAGCGTCATACTTCACACATCATACGTCACTGTAACAACTTGTGTTCACTTTCAACTTACGTTCGGCCGTCCGGACACAGTAATTGTAGAAAAGCACTGTGAATAGACAGTAACAATGGAAGCATGTACATATGCATGAATGATACGAATGGTAGATATGGTGTTGTGTCGATGGGAAGGTTCAGCAGGGGACTGAGTTCATGAAGGTGACAGCTGTTGTGAAGAAGCTGTTCCTAAGCCTGCTGGTTTTGGTCCAAAGGCTCCTGAAGCGCCTTCTGGAGTGGAAGAGCTGAAAGAGTCTGTTTGGCAGGATGAGATGAGTCCCTGAGAATGTTGTGCGACATCGCTTCTTGTGGCCAACCTTAATAGCAGGAAGTAGAGTCAATGTAATGCTTTGGGCAGTTTTCACCACCCGCTACAGTGCCTTGTGGTTCACGACAGAGCAATTCCCATACCAGACTGTGACACAGTCGGTCAGGATGCTTTCTATTGTGCAGTGCTAGAAGTTACCCAGGATGTCAGCAAACAGGTGGTTCTTCTTTAGTGTCCTCAAGACGAACAGGCTCTGATGGGCCTTCTTGATCAGGCTTGAAGTATTGCTTGATCAGGACAGGTTCTCTGAGATGTGGGTCTCCGGGAATTTGAAGCTGGAGGCATGTTCGAGCCATGCCATTGATATAGATAGGGTCATGAGTATCCCCCTTTTCCTTACTGAAGTCCACAATGAGATCCTTGGTTTTGCTGGTGTTCAGGAGCAGGTTGTTTTCAGTGCACCATGCAACTAAGTGCTTTACCTCTGCTCTGTAGTCAGACTCATCATTATCACTGATGAGTATGATCACTGTGATGTCTTTTGTAAACTTTATTAGGGAGTTGGATCCCTACTTAGGCCTACGGAAATGGGTGAAGAGGGAGTAGAGGAACGGGCTCAGTACACAGCCCTGAGGTGCGGTAGAGTTGAGTGTGATGGTGGAGAAACAGTTTTAGCCTGATCTAACATACTGTGTTTTGTTGGTTAGAAAAGCCACGATTCAGTTGCAGAGGGAGGCATTGATACAAAGATCCTCAAGTTTTGTGGTTAACTTGGAGTGTAATGACTGTGTTGATTGTTGAGATGAAGTGAACAAACAGCATTCTGGAATATGTGTTCTTGTTGTCCAGGTGTGAGTAAACATAGTGCAGCACTGTGGATACAGCACCCTCTGTATTCCTGTTCCTTTGGTATGTAACCTGATGTGGGGCTCGTGTGGGAGGAATACATTGCTTGAGGTGTGCCAGGACCAGTCGCTCAAAGCACTTCCTCACAATGGGTGTTAGTGCAATAGAGCGGTTGTCATTCAGGCACGTAGGAGAGGACTGTTTTGGCACTGGCACATAGAAGCTGTATTAAAGCAGGCTGGTATTGTTGCTTGGGTGAGTGTGTCTGTGAAGAGCCCTGTGAGCTGCTCAACACAGGCTCTGAACACGTGACCAGGAATTCTGTCAGGGCCAGTAGCTTTACATGTGTTAATTTGGCTCAGTGCGTTATGGACCTCTACCGGGGAGAGTGTAAGGGTCTGGTGGTCATTCGATGGTTTGGTCTTTAAGGTCATGTCCTTGTTGTCTTTGTCGAAACGAGCATTAAAGTCATTCAGCTCATTGAGGAAGGACACATTCATGACAGTTGGTGTAGAGTTGCTGTGCTTGTAGTTGGTGATGGCCTGAATACTGTCCCACATGAGTCAGGGGCCAGAATTGACGAAGCGTTCCTCCGCTTTCTGCTTGTGGTCATGCTTGGCCTTTTTGATACCCCTCTTCAGGTCCCCACTGGCTGTACAGTAAGCCTGTGCATCACTTGATCTGAAGGCTAAAGTGGTCCGGCAAAGGAGTGAATGTCTCTGAAACGCTGTCCTACTTTATGACTCTGTTGCATGAAAACTGCATGGTCTGCTTACAGAAGCTCTGTTTTTGTAAAATGGTTGTGTGTCCCCAGACACACAGACACAATGAACTCATGAATGGAAACAAAAATGAGTTTAAACTCAAATGAGATCCACTGATTTTATTACCTTACAATGTTTCAAGAGCATTACTTCCCAGAGCGTTGTTTTTTTTTTTTTTTTTTTTTTTCTTTTTTTTTGGGGGGGGGGGGTAGTCTCCTCAGGGACTCCTTTGTCCCTCTGATTAAAGATGAACTGATCTGTTTGGCATCAATACTAAGCGCCTTCTTTTTGGCTCCTAGAGACTCCTTCTTTATCAGACACCGTGTGAGTCTCAGCCTTGAATAGATGCGTAGAAACTAATTTATATTACACATAATGTCAGTAAGATCAGGCAGAAATGTACTGGATGTAACAACTGCACTACCCTACTATAACTACTACACTTCACCCAAAATGGTGATGAATTAAATTTGCCAACCATGGTATTGATGCCTTTTTTCCTGGATTGCTAAATCAAATATAAATTCTGGCTGCTGAAGTGCATTCATAAATCGAAAGTGTACTGTACGCCTAGACAGTCTCCAAGGCATGTCATAGTTGATGCATTAATGTTTTATAACATTTAAAGTCTTTGTGATGTGCTTCATGGAGTCACTTGTTGCTGCTAGCTTTGTTTACAGCATGTCGTCGTCATGCCAATGTTTCAACAAACTTCAGCAACATAGTATTTATTTCCATATAGAGAGCGCAAGTCTCCACCAAGCCATAAACATTAAGTACACAGCACCCCTTGTAGGGCCTGCTGTATTGCCACAGTTCCAAAAATGAGATGTCCCTTGTCAAATTGCCATCAAATGTGGAATCTGGATCAGGTCCAGATGAAACTTGGTCTGACATCACAGCTACAGATTAAATTTCATTCTCATATTTTATCTCATTTTTTGAACAGCTTTATACTTTACTGGGATCTTTGGGAGGCTGGGGCTCATCTCAGTTGACTCTGGCCAGAGGTGCAGTACAGCCTAAACAATATGCCAGACCAGCACTACCAACACACGCACACACACACACACACACACACACACTCACACCCACACACACTTAACCATTCACACTAACATTCAGACCTAGGAGCAATCGAGAATCTTGGACTGAGGGAGTCAACCAGAATACCTCCATGTACTTGCATGGACAACATATAAACCTTCCACAGAAATGCCCAGGACTCAGACCCAGGACCTTCTTGTTGTGAATCATTCTGCCATTCAATACCAGAACGCAAGCGAGCAGAGACAGGAAGCCAAAACAGAGTCAGAAATTCAGAACATCAGACACAGAAATCAAAAACTGGCAAGGTTGACGCAGGTTAGTGTAACCCAGAAACAGGTGGCAGCAGTCGTGACATCATGAAGTGAAAACTAATCACATGAAAAGGCAAACTAGAAATCCAAACAGTTACACTGGCTAATGCAAACAAACAGTGAACAACCAGAAAGTCTGACTGTGAGATACAGCACACCTGGCACAAGGAGGATTAAGGTGACACATCCATGGATGAATAAAACCTTCTATCCTTTAGAGTTTAGTCTTGATGAATGAATTGATCAATCATATCAGTTACTTGTTTAAATATAGAGACTGTTTTTGGAATCATAGCAACTTGGTGTCTCAGAGAAAAAGCACCTTTTGTATGTTGAAGCCACTTAATCCTTTTTGGGTTTCATGAAGACTGCAGCCTATGTCAGTCGACACTGAGTGATGCAGGGTTCATACTGAACAGGGCAGCACACTTCGAAACTTTCATATCCCACTCACACCTAGGGGCAGCTTGAAACAGTCAATTAGCTTAATGTGCATGTCTTTAAATTGTCAGAAGAAGCCGTAGGATTCGGAAAATAAACCCGTCACAAGCACAGGATGAACATGCAAATCTCACACAGAAATTCCTAGGTACTTCTTGCTGTGAGGTGGACAAGGCGTCCTATTATAAGATCACTGTAAACCAAATATACTGTATTTTCCGGGTCATAAGGCACACCGGTTCATAAGGTGCATTAAGCAAAATGAAAGTCGGATAAGTCAAACTTGATTCAACTCTCACAAATAACTCTCAACATTGTTCAGTTATAACAATATAAAACAATACACTCACTTTTTCAGTTCATTCCTCTTCCACAAATCCATCAAATTCTTCACCTTCAGTGTCTGAGTTTAACAGTTGTACGAGTTGGACATAAAGCACGGATCCCCCTATTATTTTTATATCTTATATATAATATTATTTTATTATCTATTATTCCATTCCACATGGAGTATGATCAATAGAGGCAGAGATTAGAAGTCTTCCAAGTCATGACTTCTCTCAGCCACGCCCCCTTAAAGACAGGCACAGTCACAATAGCAAACATGGCGGCACGCATTTGCAGCATGAGTATTGTGTTGATTACAGAACGGAGGTCATCCCTGTTAAGAAGTTGTATCAGTGTAACTTTAAATTCAAGAAGGTTATAATCCAAGATCTTAGGAGGACATCTATAGCAGTGCGTTATCCCAGTGATGAACCTGAGACTCCGATTACGCCATCTGAGCGTTCTGAGGGTAGAGACTGAGATTACGTGGAAAAAAAACACTCTCGTATTACTCAGCGTATTACTCGTCTGACTATGATAGCAGTAATGTCTTGGACATAAAGCCCGGATCCTTATGACTTATGACGTGTTGACACCAATATCTAATGGTTAGAGTTCTTTGGTCAATCCACCAGAATGATGTTAAGCTCTGAATTAGTTTACTTCACTTGGGTTTTGACGGCATCAGTAGGAGCGGCGCAGCTTAATCCACGCATAAGACTCACCGGATTATAAGGCGCACCATCAAAATGGGGGGGGGGGGTGTTGAATGCTTTTAAGTGCACCTTATGGTCTGAAAAATACAGTAAGCTTGCTAAACTTTTTTTTTTTTTTTAATAATAATAAATTAGTCTTATTCTGTTGACAAATAATGATGCTTATTTTTAACACTTATTTGCAGAAAGAACCTAAAGTGATATGTACTACATAGGAAGGCACAGTCTGAGCTCAAGTAGATAATGTTTAAATCAAATTATCCGCTACTCAGGGTTTATCATGGCTGCTTAATTTCAACTAAATTATAAAAATCGTATTTCAGTTTGTTTTTTTCTTGGATTTCCATGTCGTATATACTAAAACCTTGAGATTATTAAATGTGTTCAAAAAGCACATATGGCAGGAATTTGGATGAAATGGGTTTAAATGACTACCTTTTTGAACCAGAGAGGGAGGAGCTTTGTGGAGGCAATGAGACGTCACATTCTAGTGACTCTGACAATGAGAACACTGCCAGAGACGGTAAATCCAAAATGGTTTTCCTGTTGTCAGTTGTTTTAGGAGCACAAAAGAAATGCTTTCCGTGATTTCTGCGTTTGCTGTTTGTGTAGCTCAGTACCGGCTGATAATGTGTCATACTACTCAGTCATTGACGCAGCACGACCAATGAGTTCACGTCACTACTAGGTTGGAGCAGCCAATGAGGAAGGCGATATGTATTTGAGCATGCCCAGTTTTGCAGCACTCGCACATATTTTTCTAGAGCCAAGTGATTGTTGTTGCCATAAGAAATTTCTGATGCCCTACGTGATCAGTTTAAAGAGCTTATAAAACGAATTAACCACATGTGCCCTTTAAAAATGTGATTTTCAGATGTTTTGTTTTGTTTTTTTTGTTTTTTTTTTTTCTTTGTTTAAAACTTTAAACAAGTTTTAAAATACATCATTATCAACAGATTGTGATTATGCTCTCACTGGCACAGCAGAACTTACAATAAGAAGGTCCGAGGTGCAGGTCCCAGACATAGGCATGTCTCTGTGGAGTCCGGTACTCCAGTTTTCTCCCACAGTTTAAAGACATGCAGATTAGGCTAACTGCTTCCAAATTACCCCGAGGTGTGAGTGGGTTTTTTTTGTGTGTGTGTGTGTGTGTGTGTGTGTGTGTGTGTGTGTGTGTGTGTGTGTTGACCCTGTGATATTTTGGCGAGGTTATCTAGGTGACCCTGCCTTCACCCAGTTTCGGCTGATCATACTCTACCCTGCTCGCAACCTAAATAGTAGGTTTAAGCAGTTCAGCAAATGATTGCGTGAGTGATTGAATGACATTTGGGTCTTTAGATTGAGATGGTTTGGACATGTACAGAGGAGGGATAGTGAGTATATTAGTAGTAGGATGCTGAGATTGAAACGACCAGGCAGAAGGCCTAGAGGAAGACCAAAGAGAAGATATGGATGTGGTGAAGGAGGACATGAAAGTAGTTCGAGTAAGAAGTAAGAGTAGAAGATGCAGAGGATAGGGTGAGATGGAGGCAGATCATTCGCTGTGATGACCCCTGAAGGGAACAGCTGAAAGGAGAAGAAGAAGAAGAAGAAGAAGAAGAAGAAGAAGATTGGATGACATTTGGGTCTCTGTATACATTAATGGAATTATTTGATTATCAGGTAGATCAGCATCACTTTAACAACCTATGGCTGAATACGGCTCCTCCCATTTTACAAGCTCTATCGAGGCTTGATCTTATTTCCCTGTAGCAGGAGCTAATGTCATTTCCATGCATTTTCCTACTGCTAAATACTACATATCTGCAGAATACATTACCTGGATATAGCCTAAAAAGAAATGACAACACAAACGCAATTGGATCACAATCTCTGAAGTTTAATCTCAAATGATCTACGAACTCAACATTAGCTTAAAAGTGTCATTGTTGAGGAAACAAACACACTTGGCATGTTGCGTCGGATTTCTTCTGACATTAAACAGCTATGAATGCGAATATGTGACAGTGATTTACTGTACATGCACACGTACACACACACACACACACACACACACACACACACACACACACACACACACACACACACATACACCCCTTACCAGAGGGAAAATTGTAAGGTCAGACAAGTCAGTGATGATCTTACTCTGATCTTACTTATGAACTACTACCAGTGTGTGTGTGTGTGTGTGTGTGTGTGTGTGTGTGTGTGTGTGTGTGTGTGTAAATGTGAATTGCCACTTACATCTGTGGTTAACAGTACAGCAGGCATGTGAGTATACAACTCTCTCACACACACACACACACACACACACACACACACACACACACACACACAGAGGGAGGGAAGGACAGTATACACTACAGACAACACACACACAAAGTAGCTGGACTCACTGTAATAGGTAAAGGCCCAATCTGACACACATGCACAGAGAGAGAGAGAGAGAGAGAGAGACTGCAAAGTAGATGCATATCTAATTTCAATACAAAGAGCCAAATACGGATAAATGGTTGTGCACTGATGCCCACACACATGCGCACGCATGCACAGACACACGCGCACACACACACACACACACACACACACACACACACACACACACACACACGTGCGCACACAGATTTAGTGTGACTGACATTTGTAGACTGGGGACAAAATGCCATTAGCAAGATGTCAAACTGATGGATGTAAGAATAGACCAGTCAACAGACCACCAGTGTGTGTGTGTGTGTGTGTGTGTGTGTGTGTGTGTGTGTGTGAGAGAGAGAGAGAGACAGAGAGAGAGAGAGAGAGAGTGAGAGAGAGAGAGAGAGACAGAAACGAGAGGGGAAGTCTGCAGGGAGGTTGTGTGTAGCTAGAGTGGTTCTAGCTGGTGACTTGAGTGTGCAGTTATTTGAATCGTGTGTGTGTGTGTGTGTGTGTGTGTGTGTGTGTGTGTGTGTGTGTGTGTGTTTGTGTGTGTGGTGTAATCAGTGCACTTGTTGACAAAGCAAGGTGCCACCATTGCCAGGAGGCTTGTAAGCCCTTGACATATATGCTGAGTATATACAGGAAAGAAACCCCATACACAAAGCATTTTCTCTTGCCATCATACAGTGGATCCTCTGCCACTTTATTAGGAACACCTGCAAATCTCATTAATGCAACCACCAATCATGTGGTGGTAGGTTGGTGCATAATGCAGAAATTCAAGTAAACAGATTCAAATAAACTGTATTCATGCTTTATCCTTCTAAACCATAAAGGAGTCTGTTGCGTATATTAGTCGACTATGGCCATAGGTGGGGTACACCCTGAACAGCTCACCGTTCCATTGCAGAGCCAACATATGCAAGCATTTTCACTCATTCTCACGCGTATGGGCAATTTGGAACATCTAGTTAGCGTAATGTGCATGTCTGAGAACTGTTGGAGGAAACTGGAGTATCTGGAGGAAGCCTCCACAAGCACAGGGAGAACCCAACACAAAAACACCCTCGCTGAACCCAGGACCTTCATGCTCTGAGGCAGACGTCCTAACAACTCCACCACCGTGCCACCCGCTTCAGATGAAGTTCACATCCAATATCAGAGTAAAATTTTCAGTGCCAGGTTGTTGCATTTCACAAAGTGCTGATCCCCTGGGATTTTCACACACAACAGTCTGTAGAGTTTACACAGCATGGTGCGAAATTGCAATCTTCAGCTGCTCGGTTTTGGTAAACCTGTACACAGAGTATTCTCAGAATTTTCCTCTTCATGCTTGCACCAACAATATTTATACATTTAGCGAAGCTTAACCAAAAATATAGAATGTTTTATTATTAGTCTGAGGCTGTATCTGAATACTCCGTATGTACTCTTTCTCGCTACGTCTACATCCAATCACAAGGAATGGGCGTCGATCCCTGAAGTTTGAATGATGCTCATACAGGGATTGTCACGGCTGTGATCACAATGATCTACCGTATGGTTCGCCAGGCAACATACGGACTCACTCACACCTACGGGCAATTTGGAACAGCCAATTAACTTACTGTGCATGTTTTTGGACTGTGGGAGGAAACCGAAGTTGTGAACAGAGCTAAGTATAAAACAGTATGTGATTTCCGTGGAGGCAGAATATTTTCTTGCTCTTAGTACGTGATCAGTGAATGATCATTACAGAGGCCATGGTTATCCCTGATTGGTCAATAGTGAGACCATGGTTATCAGTGATTGGTCATTGGCGAGACCAAGGTTCTCAAGGATTTACTGTTGGCGAGACCATGGCCACAGATGATCAGGTGAGGTCATGGTTATCACTGACTGGTTGTTAGCGAGACCTTGGTTATGAGTGATGAGTATCGGTGTATCAGTGATGATTATGCGAGTATGGTGAGACCATAGTTATCAGTGATTGGTCATTGTTGGTTGGCCGGGTTATCAAGGAGTGTTTGCTGGTAAAACCATGGTTATCAGTGAGTTCACTACCAGTACTACCACATGGGCTGTTTACACCCGAGCCTAGTGGCGCATCAGGCCGGTGCTTATTCTGTAATTCTATAATTATTTCTGTAGCGTGAAGCTACCAGAAGTTCAACTCCTCCTGGATGGGAGTCCATCGCAGGTTACCTTCCCAGTATTGTCACTGGTACCCATTTATACTGCTGGGTAGATAGACACACACTTGTGGTTAAGACCTTGCCCAGGCGTCTTAGCACAGTGAGGGTCTAACAGGGATTCGAACCACAACCTCCTGATCATGAGCCCAGCACCCTAACCACTACGCCACCGGTCCCAGTACCATGTTTATCAGTGATTTCACTGCTTTCTACACTCATATACGAGTATTATTTACTAAATTCATATGTGACGATACCTCACAATGCTACCCTGTTGTACCCCAGAATTCAGCTGGAGTCTTTCGAAATAACTGAGGAAGAAAACCTCACACATACAAAATGATAGACAGAAAATGGGAGACCGATGAGAAGCCTAGTACGTCTATGTTGGCTATTTACTTACTCGCTCACATACGTATACGATGTATTACAGTGATGAACGGTAGTAGGTACTCCGTTATTGCAATCTCTGAGTTTGAGCTGTTTTGAGGAAAATAATAATTCATTGCATCTCTTGTACAGCTAGCACTGGGCCAAGTGGTATAGGGTGTTTGATTGCTGATCCAAAGACTGGGGGTTTGAGTCCCACTCTTCACAAGGTTGTCACTGCCCCACCCCACAGTGCGTCCAACTGGGCTATCAAAGGCCAGCCATGTCTCTCACTGTCTATGGTGTGAGGTTCATGTAAAAGAACCATTGGTGACTTTCGACAAGAGTAGCTGCATCGCCGTCAGCATGGTTCCACCCTGCGATGGCCTGGCGAGCTGTCCAGGGTGTACTCTGCCCTCGCCGAGAGCCTCTCCGTGACCCTAATTAGGATTAAACGGTTACAGAAAATGAACTGAACTGATGAACATTCCAATGACATTCCATTTCAATGATATGAGAACATTTTATACTGATTCCTTGTGTGTTGACATGCTTCTGGCATCACTGGACCTTGCGTGTATCCGCTCTCTCTTAGTGAGGGCAGAATCCCTTCTGGACAGCTCACTGGCCATCACTGGGCAGAAACATGCTGACGGCTATGTAGCTACTCTTGTCGAAAGTCAGCAATGGTTCTTTTACATGAACCTCAATATACAATAACAACCCAGGAGTGCCGTACGTGAAGCTTGCACCACTGGTTGATGTTTTAACTGCAGACAAACACACATACAACACACACACTGGCCTTTCCATGGCTGCATTTTCCACAAATTTCATTTTCTCTGAAGAAGATGGTTCTGGACATTCCTCTGTGAAATCACGTGAGGTCAGTGCATCTCATGATGCTCTTGTGAATTCAGGGGTGCTTTTGAGTATTTTTAAGCTTGGAAATGTTGGTATCTGCACCAGACCTTTTCAAATATCTTCACACCATTGAACATCCAACGGTTATCACAGTAACACAGTCGCCTGCATCCTTTACACATCATTCCCTTATCACTAGCTGGTGTGCGGTGCAGTCTTATAAGTAACAGTCCATGGCTTAAAGAAACATGAGCGTGTTTTATGTATTTCTATTTCCATGCTATTGTTGACTTTTTATCTGGAGCGCATGGCTTACTTTCCAGACCAGACCAATAGTGAACTGAAGGTGAGGTTCCTCCTCCACGAAGCTTAGATAATGTTGCAGATAGGTCCTATAGGGGTGCTGGTTTTAATTACCCATGTGCTCTTCTGAAGATATGTTCTGCAATAGAAAAAGTCTTAAAGATTTTCAGAAATGGTTAATGCTTTACATTTCAAGGTCACTCAAGGTCAAAGGAAATTGTTTCGTGTGAAAATTCATATAAGGTTTTCTATTTGTGTTTCATAGTAACTGCATGTCTGTAGACACTCATTTCAAAATTACAAGCACTTAAAATCCTGTGACCTTGATTTTCACTATTAGAGGTGACTCAAGGTCACTCAAGGTCAACGGTAACTGTCTCATTTCAAACTCTGTATATAATTTCCTATCAGTGATCCATAATAGGACCGTCCATGTCTGTCACTGTCTATGGTGTGAGGTTCATGTAAAAGAACCATTGCTGACTTTCGACAAGAGTAGCTGCAAAGCCGTCAGCGTGTTTCCACCCTGCGATGGCCTGGCGAGCTGTCCAAGGTGTACTCTGCCCTCGCCCGGAGTCGGCTGGGATGGATCCCAGCTTCCCCGTGACCCTAATTAGGATTAAGCAGTTACAGAAAATGAAACGCTCCATAGTGCTGACACATGTGGATATTGGCACGCAATACATTTTCCAATAAGTGATCCAGAACTTTATGACCTTTCTTTGACCTTTATGTTTGACTTTGACGTTCCACAATCTAATAATTTCTGGGACACACATATAGTAGTGGTTCCACCAAATTTGGTAAAAATCCATTTGGCGTAGTCAGTGTTGAGTTCACAGAGAGATGGATTCTCAGTTTCGAGCTGAGGTGACTAGAGACTGAAATAATTACAGGATATTAAACAAGGAATCACCATCCTTCTGACCAATCAGATTATATGTAATACAGTAAAAGCAGGAGGTATCACAGCTAGATAATAGTAAATACAGTAAATCAGCATTCATTTTCTGAGTCAGAGAGGCTAGATTGAAATGGTTTGGACATGTACAGAGGAGGGATAGTGAGTATATTGGTAATAGGATGCTGAGGCTGGAACTACCTGGCAGAAGGCCTCGAGGAAGACCAAAGAGACGATTCATGGATGTGGTGAAGGAGGACATGAAGGTCGTTGGTGTAAGAGAAGAAGATGCAAAGGATAGGGTGAGATGGAGGCAGATGATTCGCTGTGGCGACCCCTGAAGGGAAAAGCCGAAAGGAAAAGAAGAAGCATTCATTTTCTGAACCGCTTAATCCTAATTAGGGTGGCGGGGAGGCCGGCACCCATCTCAGCCGACTCTGGGCAAGGACAGAGTACACCCTGGACAGCTCACCAGGGCAGAAACATGCTGACGGCTATGTAGCTACTCTTGTCGAAAGTCAGCAATGGTTCCTTCATATGAACCTCACAACATAGACTGTGAGAGACATAGCCGGCCTTTGATAACCCAGTTAGCTGCACTGGGGGGCAGTGACTGGGCTTGAACCCCCAACTGTAGGATCAGTGAGCCAGCACCTTAACCACCAGGCCACGACTAGGCCCAGTAAGTTAGTTTGAGAGATATTCAGTAGCCCTTCATGAACAATGCATAACCCAGATTCAGCATTATGAACTTGCCTCATCTTGACAAGCTGTTATACACCACGATGTAGTAAAGCAGCCCAGAGCATGTGAAAGCACACACACACACACACACACACACACACACACACTCAGACATCGGAATTTTAGAAATCAAACAGGGCCAGTTCATATTAGAGAGGCTTTTTAAGAGACGAGTTAAAGTGCAGCACGAGGTCACGTTCTAGTGCATACACACACATATACACACACTCCCTGAAACTATCAACAACAGAGCCTTGTTTTACAATAAACACTGCAATAAAGGCTCATTCAGAGGCTGGAGGTTGTGCTGCTTGTCCTTCAGTGTCACTGCTTTTTTTTTTTTTTTTTTGCTGAATGCTCCAGTTGTCCGTTCTTACGCACTCTGTGGACAATAGCTTTGATGCTACATGACTTTGCATGATGTTCCACGTTGTAGCACCTTAATGCAATTCCATAGCTCATTCTGTCTTGAGATAGAAGATCCATCTTGAGATGTAATACTGCACAAATCTGCATGTCTTTTCAGCCTCACATCACCATTCTTACTATGAAAGACTTAACAGATCTCCATCCGTGCCATATGCTGACACCATGGAACCAAAGAGCTTCACTACCAACGAGTAGATCTGCAAAGTCGTTAAATATAGCTGTGTGTGCATACAGCACATGCTTGGCCAGATACTGTACTATATAAGTGTTAAGTTGCATAAGTGTATTCAGTTACACCCACATGCCTGTACTGTTTAAGAATCCCTGCACTTCCTGGAACAATGGTGGACAACAACACCATCATACATCTTTTACTACTTTTTCTCTCTCATGTGACCGTGTCTGACACTTTAATTGTTTTTACTTCCATTGTTTTCCCTCGGCGCGACTTGGTGATTTAGTGGTCGGCCTCACATCAGAAAGGTCTTGGGCTTGACTCCCAGGCCAGGCAAGGATGTTCCTGAGTGGAATGTGCATGTTCTCTACATGCTCGAATGGGTTTCCTCCAGGTACTCTGGTTTCCTCCCGCAGTCCAAAGACATGGATATTAGGCTAATTGGCTGTTTCAAATTGACCCTGTGTGTGTAAAGAGTGGACATTTATACAAGGTGTGCACTGCTTTCATTATGAGTTGGCTGAGATACGCTCAAGCCTCAGTGGTAGACTCAGGTTGGGGGTTCAATCCCTACAGTCAACGGTTATTACTGCTGCGCCCCCCCCCCCCCCCCCAGCGCAGCTAACTGGGTTATCAAAGGCCGGTCATGTCTCTCACTATCTATAGTGTGAAGTTCATGTAAAAGAACCATTGCTGACTTTCGACAAGAGTAGCTGCATATCCGTCAGCATGTTTCAGCCCTGCGATGGCCTGGCGAGCTGTTCAGGGTGTACTCTGCCCTTGCCCACAGTCGTCTGAGATGGGTCCCAGCCTCCCCATGACCCTAATTAGGATTAAGCGGTTACAGAAAATGAAGGAATGGCCATAAAAAGTACAAAGCTGCTGATTTTATTCCATGGATGGCTAGCAGGGCGCTACAGGCTTTAGCAGCTTTTAGTCGTTTTTTTGTTTTTTTTTTCAAATGTGATGTCAACATGTTTCTGAGCAAGCCTTGAGTTGTAACACTTGTGCCCATGGACTGAAGTTACTGGAAGGACCCACTGATGTTATATGTGATCATTTTAAATAGCTAATAACACTCATACCAGATACCCTTCAAAGAGATGGTCCAGATCAATATTTATAGATTCAAAGACATCAGCAGAAGTTGTCGCCTGGAAATCGGGTCTGTCCAATAGGACAAATCTATTAATTCTGGGTCGAACCAGTTGTCAGTCTTGTGAGGTTCTGGAATGTCGAATGTTTAACACTATGAAAAAAGACATAAAGTCTGAAGCCGGTGCTACACATTCAACTTGTAAAGTAGATTTTCCAACGCGGAACCATATCGCAAGTTGTCCACGAACACTGTTTGTGAATCCAAATCAGAAACCAAGCTTTGTGTGAAAGATCCTTCCAGGAACCATGTTACATAGGAGTCGTTGTAAATTGACTGTGGAATGCCTGCTTTAACTGGAACCAACCAATTCCATCTCATCTGGCTCTGGGTGAAGGTGGGGTACACCCTGAACAGCTCACCACCACTATGAAGCCTTGAAGACTTTCAGTCCTCTGAAACAAAAGTCTTCAAGGCTTCATGGTTTGGACTTGTTTAGTCCCTAAGTAGTCACACAATACATATTACTAGGAACAATGTGTGTATTTGTGTGTGGATGAGCATCTTAAGAACATTTGCACTGCACAGAGATCCTGTTTAAACTAAATACTTCACAGTATAAATTGCTTTTAATCGTTACTTTTCAGCTTCAGCTCAAGATATGTACCACCGCGATCCGGTTTTTGTTGTTGTTACAGACTATGGCATGTGTTTACAACTCACAACAGTGTCTTATTCGGCTCAGTGAGGAGGTTCCATGGCATATTTAGACAAGTAGGATGACAAACTTTTCAGAAATGAGTCTCCAGAGTCTCAGGCCCATCCTCCCCAACCAGTAGGGGGGGTTGGGGCGGCGGCTATTTGTTTGCTTGCCTTACATTGTGTGCTGTGTGACATTCGAGGGCTTAGTTGGAACATAGCCCGGCATCACCTGTTTTCACGTAACCAAATGAAGGCAGAATTATTAGCATTCACACTAACACTCATCTACACTGATATACATACAACAGACAGAAAGAGTACTACAGTATATGACCATGATGATTTGTTTTTTAAATTTAGACAAATAGAAATAAAAGTCGGTGTGACTCTGGAAATAGATGGCTAACTGCATCTCACCACTAATTTGAATTTGTGGTCAGCATGGGGCCGACTCGGGTAAAGCAAATGCAGAGAGAAATGGGAAGAGAGTGGTGTTTATACAGTACTGAGTGAAGTGCTTCTAAAAAAAAAAAATGGAAGGCTAGAGCGCCTCCTATTGGTTCAATTAAGGAATTGGGTTTTTTTTTGTTGTTGTTGTTTGTTTGTTGGGTTTTTATATGTTTGTCTCTGAGTTTGCGTTGATAGATTTTTTTTTTTTTTACATTTGTTGAAAGAGGATCTTTGTAGTGTTGGACAAATTATATACATAAACACTATCATACTATCTTACCCCATGTATACGTACATGTATATGTGTATATAATATCAATAAATGCATATTCAATGCTATTATAATAACAATTAAACATTCAAAAAATAACAAGATGTAAATAAAATATAAATACACACACATACAGATGATATTTCATGAGAAGATGACGACACACATACATACACGCACGCACACACACAGATGCGCGTGCACACACACATGCGAACCTCAAAACAATGTAAGTAGTTTTGATGGGAGATTGTGGGTTGTGTTTTGTGTTGTGTTTGTTTGGGTTCTTTTTTTTTGCATAATTGGCCTTGTTTTTGTGACATATTCCTTAACTTTTCCCCTATTCTTCCTTAATTTCCTTTTTTTTTTTTAAGTCGATGAATATTTATTTATTAATTTTTTAAAAAACCGTGATGCACTGAAGTCACATGAATTGAAGTGCAAAGTAGCGACGGATCCCTGTATGTATATATATATATATATATATATATATATATATATATATATATATATATATATATATATATATATATATATAAATATATATATATATATATATATATATACATATATATATATATATATATATATATATATATATATATATATATATATACATATATATATGTGTGTGTATATATATATATATATATATATATATATATACATACTCACACACTATATATATATATATATATATATATATATATATATATATATATATATATATATATATATACTCACACACTATGTGTATATATATATATATATATATATATATATATATATATATATATATATATATATATATATATATATACACATACTGTGTTTGTACAATATATAGTGTTTGTAGTATAGACATTTACATTTGTTGATGGCTGAAGCTTTTCTATTGTGAAGAGCTTCCTGAAAAACCACAAAATAGCAGCTTGGTGGTACCACAGGGCCATCACCACACTATAGATACCCAGCACTCACTATACCGGCTCATATGTATGTATTGCGTTCAATGTCCTTTTTTTCCAGACTTTAACAAGGGCTAACAGGGCAGCACTAGTTTGCATTTACCCATTTTCAGTGTGAAGTTTTAAATATTCAAAATGTAACCTTTGTGTGGGTTCGGCCACATGCCTGCACATCGTGTGCTGCATTTCCTAAAGCAGACTTTCACCTTTAGGAAATTCGGAGCAGTGAGCATTACCACCGTCACAACACATATTGTAATGTTGTAAAAAAGTGGATGATGAAATAATATGAAATGAACGGTAATGATTTATACAATGACGTTCTGTGTACATTTTGTATTTTGTAAGCAGGGAGCAACTTGTAGTGTCGGAATTAGGAATAATTTTTATATGTGACTCTATTAATATACTATACACATTCATACATACTGGAAATGTAAACTACGTGGTACACTTACTCACTCACCGTTTAATCTTAATCGGGTTTCAGGGAGGCTGGAACCTATCTCAGCCAACAATGGACAATGGAAGGGTACACCCTGAACAGCTCGCCAGACCATTACAAGGCACAAATATAGAACTATTCACACTCACACTCACAACTAGGGGCAATTTGAGCAGTCTATATCTTTTGGCTGTGAGAGGAAACCGGAGAAAACCCATGCAAGCATTCAGAAATGACTAAGCCCAGGAACCGTACCCAGGAACCGTACCCAGGAACCTTCCTGCTGTGAGGTGGACATGCTCAACATGACACTGCCATTCCACCTCTACACTGGACAGTGAGCCAGAATTTACAATAATTTTAGTGTTTCTTCTTGCATACTGTGTTCATCATATGTTGTAGTGTTGGTTGTTATCTGACAACAAGCGTCAATAGCATCATGACACATCTGCGTTTTACATCTAAATGGGTTCACTGTGTTGCTTATTACTTGTCTGCCATGCATGTGATCCCGATGGCAATGTTAGATACTGTTGTGCACTAACCAGACAAAATGCATATTCAGAAGACCTGTGATAAACACACACACACACACACACACACACACACACACACACACACACACACATATACATTCCTGACTGTTATATACGGGTGTTCCTACATGTTTGTACATTCAGAAATGGAAACAGAAATACATCTCCAGAGCCCTGGAGCTTGCTTTTCTTAAAAAGTCAGACTTGTCTTGTGTTTTTCTACTTTTTGAAAGTTGACTAAGGATAGTGTGCTAGTTTATGTCAGAGCTGGCAAATAGCATCACCTGCTGTGACTCAATTAATGTGAGCTCTGCCCACGCCCGGAGTCGGCTGGGATGGGCACCAGCCTCTACGTGACCCGAATTAGGATTGAGCGGTTACAGAAAATGAAATGAATGAAATGAAATCATGTCCAAGGGTCTACGCAGGATGGGGGTCTAACCGGGATTTAAACCCATGACCATGATCATGAACCCAGCGCCCACACCACTACAACACCAGCCCAATGCACACCACCAGTTCCACTCCAAAAACTGCTCTATAAAGCTATAAGTGACCATTGAGATCACATATTAGTGGTGTAATAGTAATATTTGTGTGTATAGGTAGTATATCACATGATAGAACTGCTTTGGACTATACTGCACTTGCATGGTTTGACCACCAGGGTCCTGTTCTGCACAACTAATAGAGTCAAAATGAAAATATAATGAGCCAGATGGATTTCCAGTGTCATGGCTATCAGTCACTGAGAGCCCCGTACCATATACCTTGTTTTACATTGTTTTTATTTCTCTTTACAGTCATGATTTTCCTTCCACCAGAATGTATTCAAAATGTTCTGGGAGTTGAATCGAAATTGCGGATCCAGTATTGTCAGTGATTTTCATGCTGGGCTTGGAGATGTAAACAAGGGTCATTGGCAATGGGCTAACCATTGCCTGCCAAATTCTTAACACGTGTCATTTTAAACCTCGTGATTTCTCAATTGCAATGACCCAATTGTCTTTACTTCTTTTTTATTATACTTAATGAGATGGATCAAATATACTTCTGTGCCCTGGTGACACATACAGTAGATTTGTGCTCATTACTTGAATAATTTTGACCCTTTGCAGTGGGTGAGGCTAGGAACCTGATCCCGATGGACCCCAATGGATTGTCTGATCCCTACGTGAAGCTCAAGCTTATCCCTGACCCAAAGAATGAGACCAAGCAGAAAACTAGGACTATCCGCTCCTCACTCAACCCCACCTGGAACGAGTCCTTCACATTGTGAGTAAAGAAATCAAGTGGCCATTTGAAGACACTAAAGACCAAATTCACCTTGAAATAACTTTTTCCAAGCCAGCCAAACACAAGTCATTATGTGTTTTATCTTCTATTATCAGGTTATTTTAACTGAATACAAACCTGTCCTGGCAAAACCACCCCTGCTCATGAGCTTAGTAACTCTCATTCACCCATTTTAGATTGTGTGTTGGTTCTGCGTCACTGTTTACGATAACAATAGCAAGACCACATGACCAGAGGAGCGATCTTACGCATGCACTGTATGCATAAAATTGGCAGCCAATTTATACAAAGTCTGACATCCAGTGTTAAAAACCAGAAGAAGGCATTTGATTCCAATAGAGATAAAACTAGGGTAGCTCCTGAAAAAGAATATAAACAATGTGCATTGAAGCAGTCGCTGAAGCTGGCTAAACGTTTATATTTCCCTGTCAGGTTGATGGATATGTTTCAACAAAAATTAATCGTACCACAAACAAATGTTTCCCGGTACTGTGAACAAACTTGCTTGTGTTGTATGTATTTGTGTTATAAATCACCGTCTTGACTGATGATAGTTCTCCACTCTCGCCATCAAACGTGGCGTGGGCACTGTTTTAATGATTTTCAGATCATTACACCTTGTGCACGTGTTACCGACCTTTGCGCAGAAGTAACCAAATGGTTTCAGAACAAAATATTGGCCGATACATTTTATTTCTAATAGAAAGTGTTGTATTTCACTATATACTTAATATGCAAGGTAAACAAAGGAGTTCTTTAAAGTTTTCTCACACATTCAAGAAAAGATAGACTGAGGGCACTTTCTTTATGCTGTGTGTGTTGGCAGTAAGTTGAAACCAACAGACAAGGACCGCAGGCTTTCCGTAGAGGTTTGGGATTGGGACAGAACCACCAGGAATGACTTCATGGGTTGTATGTCTTTTGGAGTATCCGAGCTTATGAAGTGTTCAGCATGTGGATGGTGAGCATTGTATGTGTGTGTGTGTGTGTGTGTGTGTAAATGTGAATTGCCACTTACATCTGTGGTTAACAGTACGGCAGGCATGTGAGTATACAACTCTCACACACACACACACACACACACACACACACACACACACACACACACACACACACACAGAGCATTGTATGTGTGTGTGTGTGTGTGTGTGTGTGTGTGTGTGTGTGTGTGTGTGTGTGTGTGTGTGTTTCTTCAGCCATTCGTTTTAATTATACTTGTTTACAATAATTTAGCATCACAGCCTCATTAATTTTAATGATGTGTGTAGGTGGCGGAGTGTCAGAGAGCGTTGTAATGGGTTTCTGGTTTTTGATGTCGCTGTGTGTTTGTACTAGGTATAAAATGCTAAACCAGGAAGAGGGTGAGTATTACAACGTGCCAATCCCAGAGGAGGACGATGGGAACGATGAGCTCAGGCAGAAGTTCGAGGTGAGACCTGCTTGCTCTCGTGATCCTACCTTGGTTAGCTAATGTTTATGTAATACAGTGATACCTCTGCTCACGAACATAATTGGTTCCCAGAAAGTGTGTGTGAGGCGAAAAGTTCGTCTTCCGAACATTTATTTCCCATAAGAAACCATTAAAATGAGAATAATCCGTTCCCAGGTCCCCATAAAACATAATTTTCTACTAAATAAGCCTTAAAACTACACAAAAATATACCTTATTTTATGTATAATAAATGTGCTATTGTATTGTAATTAAAGAAATAAACTGTACTGTATAATAAAGTGGTTTTATTTACCTTTGTGATGGTAGTTGATGGCTTGATGGAATGGAGTGGGAGGAGGAGGGAGGGAGGGACTTACTGTTTGGAAGGAGTGTTTGGAAACGCCTACTGTTTGGAAACACCCTCAGCCACACACGCACCCTTAATAGCTTCCTTGTTCTTAAGGATGGGAGCAATGGTAGACTTAGCGTACTGGTACTGGGACGCTAAGTCACACAAACGCACACCTCGTTCGTGTTTTTCAATGATCTCCGCCTGTGGTGGGTCTTTTTCGGTCCCATAATAGCAAAAGTACACTCAATATGGTCCAAAATGTCTATCAAACACAAACCACGTCTGCACTCAAAGAAAGGGGGTGACGAACTGTGACGCCATGAGCGTGCGTCAGCTTCTCGTGGCCGCCACCGTGGCGCTGTTCGACCGCGCGGTTTGATTCGTCCGCCGAAAACTAGTTCGTCAGCAGAGACTATATGCTCGCAAATTTAATGTTCTTGAGGCGAAAAGTTCGTGATCTTAAGCGTTCGTCAGCGGAGGTTTTACTGTATTTATTTTTCTTCCATTCATTGGGCTTCAGTGCAGGAATGTGAGTTATTTTTTATTTTTTTATGTAGATGGTCCTACCCGCACTGTTATAGGTGTAGATTGGGCTTTCCAAAGAGAAAGCAATTGGACACAAATCCAAGGAAACGCTCCCTGGGCTTTTGTTGGGCTTCTTTCTGTGGATCTTTGGACTGTAAGAGAGGCTCGGGAATGACTGACGATCAGCTTGCTATCTGTGTTTACACTTTCTGGCCGGTGTCACTTTTTCAGACTGGAAATCAGGACATTAAACTCACTTTCAATGAGGCCACATCAATAAATTTAAAGGTGTCCGAGGGCCAATACAAGCCTACAAGCAACACGTCATGAGAAACTAGCTGTTTACTTGAATATATTCTGCAGGTCATCTCTTTTTATCTGCACTTCTTTTATAAGTTCCGAGAATAAAAGAGAAAAAAGCAGCACAGTAATCGATTTGTCTGTTATCTGAGTTGCTCGGAGAAGTTTGATGGACGCCATCCAGGTATAATTGTTTTTCATCAAGTGTAATGGTGAAAGTAAATAAGTCCAGCAGTTGTGTAAATACAAGTTCGCCGTGATCCAATGCCTTTCCAGTGTGGGAAGTTGTTGGGGTGGTAATTGTGCTGTTTTATTTTCCAACATCGTTCAACAATAGCGTGGTAATTAATATGTCATCAACTATTCGGGATACTGAACATGAAGATAAATGCACATGTTATCTAGGAATGGCAAAGGCAGGCGGTTGTTTTTTCTCTGTGTGATTCATTTTGCAGCTGTATTAGCATTCTTTTCTTTTTGTATAATTTTACAGCAGGAGCTTTATGTCACTCAGTTCTCAGACTTTTTGTTGAAATTCATGATGGAGCCACTGATACAATTATCTCTCAATGATCTGCCCTGTTGTTTTACTGATTAAAGCAGTGAAGGAGAGGAAACTTTTATGGTAAAAGATTGCACATAATAATAAAAGCATAAGTGATATTGCACAAATGAGAACAATAAAGCACAAAAAGCACAAATGATATTGTACATGCCCAATGAGATCTTTTAAATATTTATTTCAGTGGTTTACATACAGTCCAGCTCTCTGGGGTTCCCTATATATATATATATATATATATATATATATATATATATATATGTGTGTATATATATATATATATATATATATATATGTGTATATATATATATATATATATATATATATATATATATATATATATATATATATATATATATATATATATATATATATATATATATATATATATATATATATATATATATATATATATATATATATATATATGTATATATATATATTTTTTTTTTTTTTTTTTTTATTTTTTTTTTTATTTTTTTTTTTTTTGCTAGCTTTCCAGTTTCTCTAATAAACCTGATTCAGTTCTTCGCAGCATGCACTCAGGAATACACAGTAGGTTACAAGTCTACAGTATGAAAATTTCCGACTCTCTCCTAATTTTAACACCAAATTTATGTGAACAGAATATTATACGGTGTGTACTCTTAATGTACTGTATATCAATAATTCAGTTATTCCACAATTTTGAAACGTACATCCACAGTGTATATGACTACAGTAATAGAAATATCTACTGTGTTCTATGCACTCTTACTGGATTGGGAGAAATAAGAATTTTTATGAGAATATATATATATATATATATATATATATATATATATATATATATATATATATATATATATATATATATATATACATACACACAGTGTTACCTTGAGTTATGAATTTAATCCGTTACAAAGGCAAGCTTGTAAGCCGAAAAGTTTATTAGATGAAACAATTCTTCCTATAAGAAATCAAAGAAAACCAATTAATCCATTTAAACCCCCTCCCAAACTCATGTAACCTGCCACAAATACATATATTTGATCTAATCTATTAAAGATAAACATGTAACACCAATACGTATTTAATAATAATAATAATAATAATAATAATAATAATAATAATAATAATACATGTATGTTAACATTAATATTAATTAATAATAAATAATAATAAAACAAGAATAAACAATAAGTCAACTAACCTGTCTGATCATCGACTGTGGCAAGGTGTCACGTGGCCAAGCAGGAGGTGGTGCGTAACAGAGGAGGAGAAGAATTTTGTGGGTATGCACGCTACGAATGCCAGTGAGGAAAGGCTCATGGTGAGCTCCCACAAGGTTAGTGCTTCTCAAATAGTGGGAAGCTATGTGATGCCGGAGGGGGTCGCATATGACCCTGGGGAACATGCTTTTTTGCCATACTGTATTAGAATTAAGTGTAATTGTGCATCCTCTGCAGTAGTTGGCAGTGGCACTTTCATTGTCGCACTATGGTGTAGGAAAAAAGCACCGAGCAAACGATATGAAGTGCAGTAAACACTATTTATAGTCACACACGGCCGGGAGGGGGGGGGCAATGTATTTTTCTTCCTATAGGGGGCATCACAGAAAATAATTCAGAAGCACTGCACAAGGTGTTCTCGGACGCGGAGGAATATACACACACAACAAGGTTAATTGGCCAAGAAAGGCCATTTCCAAAGCAGAGCTCGTAAATCAAAATTTTGCTTGTTGGATGGAGCAGGGTTTTGGTAGGATTGAAGCTCGTATCATGGAAAATTTGTTATTCGAGACACTCGTAAGTCAAGGTACCACTGTACTACCATCAGCGCTGAATGCACTTGCACTTTGCAGCTTTTCTTTCTGTAAGTCTGCATGTTTTTCTAAACCTGCATATGCAAATATTTTGAGATTTCCCATTTTAGGCAGTGCTTAAGTATGAATAATAACTGTGTCACAATGGTTAGCACACTGACCTCACAGCATGAAAGTCTATGGTTCAATTCCCAGGATTGGGGCCTTTCTGTGTGCAGTTCGCATGTTCTCCCATTTCTCATTTGAGTCGGGTCCGTCCGAATACTCCGGTTTCCTCCCACAGTCCAAAAACATGCACAGTAGGTTGATCGGCTGTGCCAAATTTCCCCTGGGTGTGAGTTTGAGTGGGTATGTTTGTGTTGTTCCTGGCATAACCTGGCAAGCTGTCCAGGGTGTACCCCATGTTCATCCAGTGTTGGATGAGATGGTAACCAGCTTCGTTGCATAAACGGTTTTACAATTAAATATATAACGGAAGAATTGAGAACTGGGGTCCTATTCCCTGAGCAAGCCAATGATGTCACCTTTTGTTGGGGAAAACATTTAATCCTTGAAATATATATATATATATTATAGAAGATTAAATGGTCTTCTATAATCACCTGAAGAGAGAGAGGTTGGTTTCACCACCCCTCGAAACAGATCTGTAGTGGTAAATGGGGTTTCAATAGAAAGTCTTTGTCCTGTCCTTTTATTTTTATTATATATATATATATATATATATATATATATATATATATATATATATATATATATATATACATATACACATACATACATATATATATATATATATATATATATATATATATATATATATATATATATATATATATATATATACAGTGATACCTCTGCTCAGGAACATAATTGGTTCCTAGAAAGTGTGTGTGAGGCTTAAAAGCTCGTCTTCCGAACATTTATTTCCCATAAGAAACCATTAAAATGAGAATAATCCGTTCCCAGGTCCCCATAAAACATAATTTTCTACTAAATAAGCCTTAAAACTACACAAAAATATACCTTATTTTATGTATAATAAATGTGCTATTGTATTGTAATTAAAGAAATAAACTGTACTGTATAATAAAGTCGTTTTATTTACCTTTGTGATGGTAGTTGATGGCTTGATGGAATGGAGTGGGAGGAGGAGGAGGGAGGGACTTACTGTTTGGAAGGCGTGTTTGGAAACGCCTACTGTTTGGAAACACGCATAGCCACACACGCACCCTTAATAGCTTCCTTGTTCTTAAGGATGGTGGTAGACTTAGCGTACTGGTACTGGGACGCTGAGTCACACAAACGCACACCTCGTTCGTGTTTTTCAATGATCTCCGCCTGTGGTGGGGTCTTTTCGGTCCCATAATAGCAAAAGTACACTCAATATGGTCCAAAATGTCTATCAAACACAAACCACTTCCGCACTCAAAGAAAGGGGGTGACGAACTGTGACGCCATGAGCGTGCGTCAGCTTCTCGTGGCCGCCACCGTGGCGCTGTTCGACCGCCTGGTTTGGTCGATCCGCCGAAAAGTAGTTCTTCAGCCGAGACTATATTTTCGGGAATTTAAAGTTCTTGAGGCGAAAAGTTCGTGAGCTTAAGCGTTCGTCAGCCGAGGTTTGACTGTATATATATATATATATATATATATATATATATATATATATATATATATACATACACACATACATACATACATACATATATATATATATATATATATTGTCGCGCCACAACGACAAGTTGAGTGTAAAATGAATAAAATGTGTGAGAATTGTTTATCTGTTTTTGCTTTATTTGATGGCTTTTTCTGTATTTTTATTTAAATGACAGCTGAATTATTATTAGTTATTCTGTTAAGAAAGGTCATCTGATTTATCTGAGAGACAGATGTAGTCAGCAAAAGAGCCACATCACTTTTAATCACTGTGGTTTGGACTTGTGTGCATGGTTTTTAGTCTGGAAGGATTTATTGAGTTGCAAATAAAAGGAGCATATAAAAATTATTTATATTAAACATATTAACATATGTTAAAATTTAAATTTATTGTGCATTATAAGCATATTGTAAAATATAAACATTTAATACTTCAATAAATATTTTGTAAATTACAAACGTATATTACATTCTAAACATCTTGTAAATAATAAACATATATTGCTTTAACAAATATCTTGTAAACTATAAACATAGTCCCAACTTGTAAATTATAAGCATATATTAAACATATTGTAAATTGTAAACTTATTGTAAATTACAAACCTATATTAAATTTTAAATTTATTTTACATTATATACATATTATTAAGTTATAAACATGAATGAGAAAATGAGTTTCATTGGCGTAATCCTCGTGTGTATACGCGGAATCAGAAGCAAATCCTTTGATCTTTGCTGATTTTTCCGCGTTGAAACGTGGTTACACCGGCTATTCCTCAGTCTTTCCTTGTCGAACGTGAACGTTCCGCCTGTTCCGCAATCATTCCGCGGGTCTTCTTTCTAAAAAGGAGTAGTGCCGTAGTCGTTCCTCGAGTGTTCTGTGCTTTCTGTGAACGTTCTGTGAATTATCTGAAGGTCTTCCTTTACTGTCCGCACTGGTTTCGAAGGTGATCTGAGCGCTTTTACTCATGTATTCCGACTTTGTACTGCGGTCTTTCCGTGTCCTTTCCGTGGTCGTTCCGAAGGTGTTCCGAAGGTGCAATTTTCCGTAGGTTTTTGACCCGTTTTTTGTGTAAAAATGCCGAAGCTTCTAGGCGCAGGATCGCTGATCCTAAGGTTGGGGGTTCGAGTCCTCACAGGGTTGTCACTGTCCCCCCAGTGCAGCTAGCTGGGTTATCAAAGGCGGGCCATGTCTCTCACTGTCTATGGTGAGAGGCATGTAAAAGAACCAGTGTTGACTTTCATAAAAAGAGTAGGCTGCAAAGCCGTCAGCGTGTTTCTGTCAGTCTAGGAACCACCACAGCCGTCTCAGCCAGCTGAGCCACCTTGGAAGGGACCGAGGCCTAGAGAGCGGGGATCAGCCGGCGCAAACTGTCTCTTGCTATACAAAAATACTCATTGCAGGTGAGGAGAAATAACTCTTCACTATCTTTGAATTCGAAGAACAGAGCCATCACATCACATGTAGTAATATCCTTGTCGATGATTAGCCAATCAGAATGCATGACTGCTCATATCCGATGTGTAAGGATAGAATAATATATATAGTATCATTGCTTCAAACATCAGGAATGAGAAATACTGCATTAGTAGCACCATCTGTGCTGAACAATTTAGACTCCGGCTTCCTCCAAGCACATCACATTCTTTTGACCAACTCGCACATCACCTACACAAACACAAATCATGGCAGGTATATAATGGTTAAATAGGTACACTCTTTATAAGGGATTTATGAACCATGGGTACTTTAGTAATGTATTTTTCAGTGTTTGGTATGTATTACATTAGCCAACACTGGGCGAAGGTAGCTCACCAGACCATCACAGGTCCAACACACGCGCACACACACACACACACACACACACACACACACACACACACACACACACACACACACACAACTAATTGCACTCACACCTTGGGGCAATTTGGAACAGCCAGTTAGCCTAATTTGTATGTCTTTGGACTGCTGAAAGAAACTGGAGTACCTGAAGGAAACCCCGTCAAGCACATGGAGAGCCCGCAAGCGCCACACAGAAACACCCGCACTCATCTTGCTGTGAGGTAGACGTGCGAACCAGAATGCCCTAGTGTCCCCACCTTAATGAACTAAGTAATCACTAATTAGAAATAGGAGAAAATTCCAATTTATTGATTCAGAAATGTATAACTTGATAAAATATTCTTATATTATATCATAATATATTAAATATTATAATTTATAGTATTTTTCCAGCTATAAAGGACCATAAAAAAAAAAAAATGAGATTCTTGGTATCATTATGCCTGACATCCACTAGATGTCACCCTTTGCATTGAATGTACCCCATAAACAGTCTGGTGCTCCCTGAAGTTGAAAGGCGTTCACATGAGCTCTATTACATGGGGCTGAGATGACCCGGCTTGATTTACAGATAAATTATGTACAATATGGTCTTCTTTCTCAAGAGATTTATTGAGTATTTATAGAAGGAGCTATCCATGCCAAGGCTTTGGGCTTTGGTAACAGTAAAATTTTCACTGTGGGAGGAGTTGATAGAAATACCAGTTTATTAGTAACATACTGTGCTACTTGAAAAATATAAATAATGGCTTTGGGCTTATTACACTTTTTTTTTTTTTTTTTTAGATTTTAGCATGGGAAATCTTTTTTCTTTTTTTTTTTTTTTTTTTTTTGGAGATGTGGTACCACAGAAAGACCTGCAGAGGGTGCTGTGTACCTAATTTGTATAGCTTGGCAGAGGTTTTCGCTCTCTGATAGCTCCTGTTTGATTTATATTAAAGAACAAATTGTGTATATGTATGCTCTTGCTTATCATTGTCTCATCCTTGCAGGATAAAACAATAGAAGACCTTAAAAAGGTGAGAGTGAGAGAGACAGAATGCTCTCTCTGCTGTGGTTGGTTTGGTCTTGAGTTCGAGTTTAGCCTGATCTGCATCCTGAGTACAACCTCTGCTTTAACTGCCTTACTTAACCAAAATATTTAGTGCTTTTATAATCTGTGTTAGACGATACTGTATTCTTCACCAGTGCACTTTTGTCTATGTGGGTTGGAGTGAACAGGAATGAGATAAAGGTAAGACAAGGCTAAAAATGGTACAGTATAAAGTTGTCAGAATCTCAGTTTGTGCCTGTTTGCCATTCTGCATGGCCTAACAGGGCTTTCTGGCTGCCCTTTTCCGGAGCTTTGCATCGCTCTGTATGATAGAAAAGAATGGGAACTATTTCACAGCCATTAAATCATTGAAACCTTTTTGCATGTCAAGGTTAAGAAAGCAGCGGTTTCCCGGGCAACCTATACTACTCTGAGCATCAGTGCGAAAATGTGGACGCCTTCCTTGCACAATGAGACATTGATGAGTCTGTTTACCAACACACTAATAATGGCGGTGAATCAGTACTGTGTGTAAATGTCCACCGCCTGACAGATTCATTTATTTCCTTGTTCAACGCCACCAGCACCAAGTCAACTGAAAATTTAATTCTGGTTCGATGGTCAAGTTTTTTTCAGCAATGATGTACAGGGCAGCTTTAGAAACCAAAAATTTGGCTGAATTAGTAAAATTATTGGATGAAAAGACACCACCAAGTGGTAGTATCAGGAATTGGAGAAAACATACCAATTTTAAAAGGCCACCATGACCACAATGAACTTTTTGATTGATTAACTGTTTGGGTTTTTACACCCAAGCCTAGCGGCTCGTCAGGCCGGTGCTTATCCCCAGTTTCCGTAGCGTGAAGCAATCAGGAGTTCAACTCCTCCTGGATGGGACGCTAGTCCATCGCAGGTTACCTTCCCAGTATATTTTTACTGGTACCCATTTATACTGCTGGGTGAACAGAGGCACACTTGTGATTGAGACCTTGCCCAGGGATCTTAGCACAGTTGGGGTCTCAGTGGGATTTGAACTCACAACCTCCCGATCATGAGCCCAACGCTCTAACCACTACACCACCGGCTCCACCATGATTGATGGTAGTAAGGACTCCCAATAGTTGCATGACATGCTTCCGTATTTTGCCCAGGGCCAGACAGTAAACTTACAAACAACAGCACAAAATTACAAATTTTGCAATCACAATCATCTATCATAGCAAGCATAACATAGACTGATCAGCCATAACAATAGCACCACTTGATTTGACTGCAGCTAGGCAGCCTCATACAAAGTAAGCTGTGTGTTCTCCAAAAACAGCAGGTTTTGTGTGGTGTCCCTTCCCTTGTATGCAGTGGTCAGTACCTTGCAAAGTTGGACAAGTTACAATTAGTGAACTGACAACAGTGTCATGGGTGTCCAAGGTGCAACAAACTGTGAAAACTGTTGTTGGCTATTATAGAAAGGAGTCAGGACACACCGTGTACTGCGGCTTGCTGGGTATTGGAGTTGGTTAGCTGTAGACCAGTCAGGTGGTGTTAATGCAATGGCTGATAATTGTATCACCTACTTCCTTGGGTTGGGACTCTTCCTTTAAGTGTGTGGAGGGTGTGTCTGACTTCATGAAATGGATCTGGAGTTGTTCAGTGTGGTAAAAGTGCGGTGAAGTCATAAACGGCATTTAGCTGAATGGAAGGTCACAGTTTAGAACTCATGGATGGATCAAATGAATTGAGATTGAGATGGTTTGGACATGTACAGAGGAGGGATAGTGAGTATATTGGTAGTAGGATGCTGAGGTTGGAACTACCAGGCAGAAGGCCCAGAGGAAGACCAAAGAGAAGATTTATGGATGTGGTGAAGGCGGACATGAAGGTCGTTGGAGTAAGAGTAGAAGATGCAGAGGAGAGGGAGAGATGGAGGCAGATCATTTGCTGTGGCGACCCCTGAAGGGAACAGCCGAAAGAAAAAGAAGAAAAAGAAGAAGAAGGATGGATCAAATTAAATCCTGAAACCTTCCACAGGTCTGAAGCTCAGAAATACCACAGAAATCTGGGGATGGGTGGTGATGGGAAGATGCTGGAAGCGCTTTTTTTTTTTTTCTTGGGTAAAGGCTCAGGGGGTGATCACACGAGAGGTGCACGAGAACAGCAACAGATGTGAATGAACTTTTCAGCAAATTTCTTCCGAATTCTCAAGCAACCGAATATTTTGCAGCTTAAATATGGATATTGTTTGAAAATCGCGGAAAGATTATGGAACAATTTTTGTGACTGATTGGCAAGTAATTTTCCATTGGTTTGTGAATGTTTAGTAAAAAAAAAAAAAAAAAAAAAAAAAAAAAAAGATTCTCCCATCATAAATCATTCAAGTTTTTGTTGTCAAACCATTTAATTTTTCTTGTCGCAAAAATACAAATCATGACAAAATCTACGGAATGACGGAATGACAAAATCTACGGAACTGTGTGAGGAGAGTTTGTGACTACTTTTTGTCAGAGCCTCATGTTGCACCATTCGCGGAAATTTCAAACATGTTTGAAATTGTTTACAATTAGCTCACGAACCAAGGGACCAACATGCGATGCTACAAACGTCAATAGGCAAATTTGAGATAAAAACTGACAGTCGCAAATTGCCATTTGGTTGCATCAGTTGCTTTTCTATCTCATCCTCCAGTGTGTTCACCTCCATCTCCTGAGCTCCTGAAGAACGAGTTCTACCTGCCAAGTGTCGTTACGCCTGAACAAGTTTAAATATAGTTTTTTTGCATTTAAAATATCTGGTCTGCTCAGATTAACCTTTGAAAGAGCTTGTAATGTGCCCTTTGTTAACATCTCCTGGTCTCATTATAAATGTAAGCCCAATCTATAATGAAATGTTCATGGTGATGTAGATGGTCTGTTTGAGTCAGTGGGTCAACATCTATTTAAAGTTTGCTCAGCTAGTTTATAGCATATGAACAGCCATTTCGAAAAACGGTCCGATTTTTGATTTCACAAAACCCAAAGCAACCATATGAGCCAAGAAGAGATCCTAACCTGGTAGACTCATC
The DNA here is from genome assembly GCA_024760905.1 of Plotosus lineatus. Lineage (NCBI taxonomy): Eukaryota > Metazoa > Chordata > Actinopteri > Siluriformes > Plotosidae > Plotosus > Plotosus lineatus. The sequence goes on along the minus strand of CM045730.1, from coordinate 7,224,879 downwards.
AAGCATGTGGTAATTAAGACTAACAACCAAGTTAGATTTCATTTCAGGTTGTCTTTTGTTCTCCGATTGTTCTATCATTACTTGTAGGTGTCAATGGATGTCAACAGAGTTGTGTTGTAAACACTAGTGAACCACGGGGTAATTCTGTGCGCCGGAATTTGCAGGTTGTCCAATCCAATCGATTCGTAGACGGCATTTGTGATCGAGCATGAACTGAGTTACGCGCGCTAGAAGTGTTGACTTGGCTAATTTCTGTTTCATCTGCTTTTCTCCATGTAGAAAGCTAAGCTTGGCCCTGGTAAGAAGGCTGTCACCCCTATAGATGACAACAGGAGCAGTCTGCCCTCGACTAATCTGGACCAGGTCAAACTCACCGACTTTACCTTTCTGGCTGTGTTGGGGAAAGGGAGCTTCGGGAAGGTTAGTACAAACTGGAAACTTGAAAATACACAGATTTGAATTAATTGATGCTGGTTTAAGTGTTGCCTTTTTTGTTTATAAATGAAGCAATTGTTTTTAAAAGAGCATGGAGAATTATTTCATCTATAGCATGTGATAAATTCATTGTCTTGTTGAGGGTGATTTGTCGGTGTTAAGTTCAGTTCAGTTTCTGTAACCGCTTCATCCTAATTAGGGTCACGGGGAGGCTGGTGCCCATCCCAGCCAACTCAGGGCGAGGGCAGAGTACACCCTGAACAGCTCGCCAGGCCATCACAGAGCGGAAACATGCTGACGGCTTTGCAGCCGACTCTTGTCAAAAGTCAGCAATGGTTCTTTTACATGCCTCGCACCATAGACAGTGAGAGACATGGCCGGCCTTTGATAACCCAGTTAGCTGCACTGGGGGGGGACAGTGGCAACCTTGTGGAGAGTGGGACTCGAACCCCCAACCTTTGGATCAGCGATCCGGCGCCTTATACCACTAGACCACCACTGCCATGGCATGAGGCATCCATGCTAAAGCAAGCCTGATTCTGAGAGTCTATCCGAAGTCATAGCTTCCCTGTGTTAAAAACAACGACAAAAATCTATCCCAAACACTGTAGGGCAATTATCATATACTGACCACCTGAGGAACAGTGTTTCTATTGCTTTTTTTTAACCCTTCAGCCCAATGGGTGTTTGTCCGTCTATCAAAGGTTGCATTCTGCACTAACTCAAAAGCATCATCACCCCTTTTGGTGTGGATGTTGGGATTGGCTAGCTACACAATGTATTGGTTTTCCTTGCAGTCCAATATCCAATATGGCCACCATTGCTGCCGTCTCAATTTTGTATTTTGCACACCAGCTCAAAAATACCATTAGCATTGATTAACATTTTGGGTGTGGATGACGTGACTGGCTAATTGTAAAAGCCTATTAATTTTGATTACAATCTGATGGCCAATAGGGCCACAGCAGCCGCCATCTTGAATCGCACTAGCTCAAAAAACGCCATTACTGGTCAACACCTTTTGTGGTGTTGATCTTGTCTAGCAACTCAAGCCACCACAGCTGCTATCTTGAATTTGTGTTCCATGCCTGAAAAAAACATCACTGATCATTACAATTTTTGTTGAGATCAGCTTGATATAACGAAGCCTGGATGTTTCATTACTTGTGCATTGTTTCTGGTCCCATATAAGGTGAGACTCACATATCCAGGAAGACTTCACAGTACACCGTGGTAGATGATTTTTTTTAGCCTTGCAGGTTTCAGGCAGCATTCAGTGTTCTGTGCACTTGCATTGGAATGTGAGAGCCAGGGAACTCTGATGCATCCATTCTCAGAAAGGTTGGCCATGTTGAAATGAATAATGGTCAACCGTTGCAATTGTAAATGCATCCGAGATGCCTACATGGGTTAGAGCATCATTGGAGGCAAACATGTACAGGCAGCAATGACTTCCCAGTATGCATCATAGTGGCTGCCGGTAGTCATGACCATTGAAACATATAAAGCTGTAGATGTAGAATTATAAGCAGGCTAGTGTAATTTGACCTTATTTGTGTATGGGACTTCCTCCAAAATACAACCTGAATGGGTATGAAATGCTCACAATTATTATCTCTGTCAACTGGCTGTATATGACCCATGGTTATGGTTTCAAAAGTGACAAAACCCATGCAGGCTTAGCACCACAATGTACATGCTGTCCCTTCCTGTCTTTCAGGTAATGCTAGCAGAGATGAAGAACTCGGAAGACCTGTATGCTATAAAGATCCTAAAGAAAGATGTAGTGATCCAGGATGATGATGTGGAGTGCACCATGGTGGAGAAGAGGGTGCTAGCCCAGATGGACAAACCCCCATTTCTCACCCAGCTCCACTCCTGCTTCCAGACTGTGGTATGGTTCAAAACCTTGTCCTATTTTGAAATTTAAAATGGAAAAGCTTGAGGATGAACCAATGATGGGCTGCCATGTATGTCGCATCATAATGTCTCCAGTTCTATATGTAGCACCGTGGCGTGGGAATGCAGTACAAGGTACAGCCACCTGTAGCCTACACTGCCACTAGTACTTTGTAGTTGTAAGTTAATACACTACCAATATATTTATTGTTTCACCAACTCATGGACCTGAATCCAGTTGTGGTTCTGGATGGTAATGAAAGCTAGCCTTGGTTAGCTTCATTTATTTTAAGACACCAAAAATATTCAATAATGTATCACCATTGAAAAGGATTGTATTCTGATATTTAAGTGGACATTATAAATAGATGTCTTTTAAGATACAGATGCTGGAAACACACAGTAACAAATCAATGAGATTCCTCCACTATGCAGCATGAATAATGTAACAAATAGGTCCGATAAGGGTTTTGGTTTCAATTACCCATCAGCAAGTTTCACAATATGATCGAAGGTCTCGGGACATAAACAAATGATTGAGGAAAAAAAATCTCCTGTCAAAAAGTTTTCCTAGATGGCGAGAGTTTGTCCTTTCAATGTCACCCAAGGTCAAAGGTAATTGTCCCATTTCAAAGTCTATACGGTTAACCCTCGCTACTTGGTGCTTCAGTTTTTGCCGGTTCTGTGCATCACGGGTTTTTGAAAAATATTCATCAAAAATAAAAAAAATAAGGAAATTAATGAAAAATAAGGGAAACATTAAGGAAATAAAAAAAAAACAAACAAACAGGCTACTTACATTTTTATGTGAGGTGCGCATCTGTGTGTGCGTACGCATTTGTATGTGTGCATTTATATTTTATTTACATCTTATGCATTATTTTTGAATGTTTAATTGTTATTATAAGCATTTATAGTGTTGAATATGTATTTATTGATATTATATACACATATACATGCCGGTATACGTCACTCAGGGGGGGGGTCGATCCTACTTCGTGATAATCGGCGGTCGCGGGGGTTAGGGGGGGGTCCTCAGTCCCCATTAACTGCGGAAAGTGAGGAATCCCTGCATATGCTCGTCTGTGTCCCGTAGTAGCAGCATATCTAACAGCACTTATTTTAAACTTATCAGCATCTAATCTTCAAATTTTTATGATCTTGCTCTGACCTGGCTTTCAAAATTCAAATGATCTTTCGGACCTAATTTGGCCAGTGTGCCCCGACCAAGTTTGGTGAAAATCCTCGCATGGGTGTGGTCAGGATTTTGTTTGCAGAACAAACTGCCAAACAGTCTCACAAACAGTAGCAGTTACTATTATAATACTCACTGCAAAAAATAAATATGGACTGTGTATTATCACTTTTAAAACCATAATTTGTATGTAATGTTGTTTGTGCCTTCAAAAAACCAAGAATGTGCTATTGTGTATTTGAACCTGCACTGAATTTTATAATTAATCTTTTAAATATTCAGTAGTCAAAGCACTATTTCATAAACCACAATCACACAATAAAAAAATAATTTTATTATTATTATTATCAGTCTACTTTATTTTCACAGATCTGATATTTCCTATCTGAACCAAGACGTCTTAAATTTTTAATCTCTCCGACTCTTTACTGCCTGAGCAGCTGTGGGCGACTCGAGATTGACATGTGGGTGTTTGTGTCGTGCCTTCCATCTGTCACTCACTGCAGCCTCAGCTCTAAATTAAAGCATGACGATAATGCTGGGTCTCTCCTAAACAAACCTCTCTTCTGGCAAATTGCTTTTTAAAAGCCTATTTTAACTCGGAGAAATCTAGTGGTATAGGGCGCTGGATCGCTGATCCAAAGGTTGGGGGTTCGAGTCCCACTCTCCACAAGGTTGTCACTGTCCCCCCCCAGTGCAGCTAACTGGGTTATCAAAGGTGGGCCATGTCTGTCACTGTCTATGGTGAGAGGCATGTAAAAGAACCATTGCTGACTTTCGTAAAGAGTAGCTGCAAAGTCGTCAGCGTGTTTCTGTCCCTTGCTAAAAGGGTTGTGACAGGAAGGGCATCCGACGTAAAAACCTCTGCCAAATCAAACGTGCGAATCAGATGATTCGCTGTGGCGACTCCCGAGTAAAAAAAAAAAAAAAAGGGGGGGGGGGGGTCCGAAAGGAAGACACACAAATACCAACAAGTGAAATGTGCTCTCGGTGCTCTAGGCTCCTGATTCGGGGTCACAATTTATCTTGGGCAGATTGAGAAGAAAACGTGACTTGAGTAAGGTCGAAAATTTGACCAAATAAGAACCATAATCAGGTGTGTGAGCATGATGGAGAAAGAAGGGCTCTGAATTGTATATTAAGCCTAATACCCCCATTTCACTGGAGCGCGGAATTCAAGGATCATGGCGGAAAGGTGTGGAACGCACTCTACGGAGGAGCTTCGGCATTTTTACACGGAAAATGGGTCAAAAACCCACGGAAAATTGCACCTTCGGAACACCTTTGGAACGATCACGGAATATGCGGAAAGGACACAGAAAGACGGCGAATGTCGGAATACAATGTCGGAATACATGCGTAAAAGCGCTTGGATCACCTTCGGAACCAGTGCGGACAGCAAAGGAAGACCTTCAGATAATTCACGGAACGTTTGCGGAACGACCGCGGCACTACTCCTTTTTAGAAGGAAGACCCACGGAATGATCGGGGAACAGGTGGAATGAAGGCGGAACGTTCACGTTCAACATGGAATGACTGAGGAATACCCGGCGTAACCACGTTTCAACAAGGAAAATCGGCAAAGATCAAAGGATTTGCTCCTGATTCCACCTATAAATACGCGGAATGATCAAAGAAGCTCATTCTCTCATTCATATTATATGTTTATGTATAATGTTTATAATGTTCATTAAATGTAAAATTTAACATATGTTTGTAATTTACCATAAGTTTCTAATGTGTATTATGTTTATAATTTACAATAAATTTAAATTTTAACATACGTTAATATGTTTAATATCAATAATGTCAATATGTTCCTTTTATTTGCACTTCAATAAATCATTCCAGACTAAAAAACATTCACACAAGTCCAAACCACACTGATTATAACTTTAAAACTTTATTACATGAACAGGAAAACAGGAAAAATAAAGTGAATGAACTGGAATAATTTATAGTGGAAGTGACTTCCTTGAGTGTTCCGCAAGTCTTCCGTTTTATCCACAACCATTCCGCACGTATTCCGCAAGCCTTCCGTGATTTACGGAAAGGACGGAACGTTTACGGAAGGACTGCGTAACGTGAGGGAACACTCTCGGAAAATTTTTCCATGAACATGCTTTTGAACATGTTCAAAAGCACATTCGTGGAAGATTTTGGCCTGACGGAAGAGGAGGAGTATGATCGGAATCGTACGGAAGATGACGGAATGACTGAGGAACGACTGACGAACGTTGGAAGATGAGTACGGTTTTGCTTCCGCAAGTCTGCCATGCTCCAGTGAAATGGGGTATAAAAATATATACAGGGATCCCTCGCTACTTAGCGCTTCAATTCATGTGGCTTCAGTTCGTAGCATTTTTTTTTAAATATTCATTGAATTGAAGGAAATTAAGGAAAATGCCACAAAAACAACGGCAATTAAGCAATAAAAAAAAAACCAAACAAACAAACAAACACAAAAAAACAATCCAAAACCTCCCAACAAAACTACTTACATTTTTATGTAACTTGCACATGTGAGTGCGTGCACGTGCGTCTATATGTGTATATGTGTGTATTTATATATTATTTAAATCTTATGCATTATATTTGAATGTTTATTTGTTATTATAAGCATTTATAGTGTTGAATATGTATTTATTGATTTATATACACTTATACATGTACGTATACAGCGGTCAGGGGGGGATCGATCCTACTTTGCGGAATTCAGCGGTTGCGGGGGGGGGGGGGGTCTCGGTCCCAATTAACCGCGGAAAGTGAGGGATCCCTGTATGTATTTATTTATTTACTTATTGCTTGATTTATTTATTTAATCTTACAATAAGCATTAAAAGAGTAAATGAAGTACCATACAGACCTATGTACAAAATCAACAACATACGATAATAAACATATATACCAGTAAACATCCATACATGTAACATCCCATTCATGTAAGAGAACCATCACTGACTTTCAACAAGAGTAGCTGCATAGCCGTCAGTGTGTTTCTGCCCTGCGACGGCCTGGCCTTCTCCCGGACTCGGCTGGGATGGGCTCCAGCCTCCCCGCAAGCCTAATTAGGATTAAGCGGTTACAGAAAATGAACTGAACCTTTACGGTATGTGATTTACTTGCTTATGTCTCAGTGTAGTGAGCTCTGCGCTCTGAACGACAGACGCTGTTAGCTAGACGCCATTTACTTCTACTTGGCACACGCAGAGCTCACCTGGTCGTCCTCTGGACTGGTTCAAATATTTAAAAATAGAACAATTAAGTCTCATGTTAAATTTGTTTTCTTTATTTTTCCACCTAGTATATACTGAAACGACTGAAGAATACTCAGGAAGGATGTATGCTCTGAGCTCATGCGTCTGTCGTGATTTTAAAAATGTAAACCAATTTCATGCAAATCTCATTTCAATGTTTGTTTGTTTGTTTGTTTGTTTGTTTTTTGGGAGGGTTTGCTTACGTTTTTGTGTAGTACGTATCTACCAGGACATTATCCACCCGACTTTCGCCAATAATTTACCAGCCTCGCTCACCGTTATTCCTCCGCCCATTTACAGGTGGCGCTCAGACGAGTCGTTACCGCCACAGGAATGAATGAAGACGATTTACTTTCTGATTCTCTCTTTCTAGGACCGTCTGTATTTCGTGATGGAATACGTGAATGGTGGTGACCTCATGTACCACATTCAGCAAGTGGGAAAATTTAAGGAGCCTCAAGCAGTGTAAGCCGTATTCATGTTCATGTCAACATGTGCTCGTTATGTAATATGCAGGGGTGATAAAATTCCCAATTAATCTGGAATTCCAATTTTAAGGTCCCAGATTATTCTGGAATTCCAGTTTGAAGGTTGTAGATAACTCTGGAATTCTGGTTTCTGTGTTTTGTCTTCTTGATGCTGGCAAATGTCTTCTTCTTCTTCTTTTCCTTTTTCTTCTTCTTCTTCTTCTTCTTCTTTTCCTTCTTCTTCTTTTTCTTCTCCTTCTACTTCTTCTTCTTCTCCTTCTTCTCCTTTTTGTTGTTCTTCTTCTCCTTTTCCTCCTTCTTTTTCCTTCTTCTCCTTCTCCTCCTCCTTCTTCTCCTTCTTTTTCTTCTCCTTGTTGTTCTTCTCCTTTGCCTTCTTCTTTTTCTCCTTCTCCTCCTTCTTCTCATCCTTCTCCTTCTTCTTTTTCTTCTCCTTCTTCTACTTCTTTTCCTCCTCCTCCTCCTCCTCCTTCTTCCCCTTCTTCTTCTTCTCCTTTGCCGCCACCTTCTTTTTCTTCTTCTTCTTCTTCTTCTACTTCTTCTTTTCCTTATTCTTCTTTTTCTTCCCTTCTTCTTCTTCTACTTCTCCTTCTCCTTCTTCTCCTTTTTGTTGTTCTTCTCCTTTTCCACCTTCTCTTCCCTTCTCCTTCTCCTCCTCCTCCTCCCTCTTCTCCCCCTTCTTGCTGCACTTCTCCTCCTCCTTGATGTTCTTCTCCTTTGCCTTCTTCTTTTCCTCCTTCTTCTCATCCTTCTCCTTCCTCTTTTTCTTCTTATTCTTCACCATTTTGTTGTTGTTCTTCTTCTCCTTCTTTTCCTCCTTCTTTTCCTGCTCCTCCTTCTTCCCCTTCTTCTTCTCCTTTGCCGCCTTCTTCTTTTACTTCTTCTTCTACTTCTCCTAATTCTTCTTCTCCTTCTTCACCTTTTTGTTGTTGTTCTCCTTTTCCTCCTTCTTTTTCCTTCCTCTCCTTCTCCTCCTCCTCCTCCTCCCTCTTCTCCTTCTTCTTCTTCTTCTCCTTTGCCTTCTTCTTTTTCTCCTTCTCCTCCTTCTTCTCATCCTTCTCCTTCTTCTTCTTCTTCTTCTTCTTCTTCTTTTCCTTCTTCTTCTTTTTCTTCTCCTTCTACTTCTTCTTCTTCTCCTTCTTCTCCTTTTGTTGTTCTTCTTCTCCTTTTCCTCCTTCTTTTTCCTTCTTCTCCTTCTCCTCCTCCTTCTTCTCCTTCTTTTTCTTCTCCTTGTTGTTCTTCTCCTTTGCCTTCTTCTTTTTCTCCTTCTCCTCCTTCTTCTCATCCTTCTCCTTCTTCTTTTTCTTCTCCTTCTTCTACTTCTTTTCCTTCTCCTCCTCCTCCTTCTTCCCCTTCTTCTTCTTCTCCTTTGCCGCCACCTTCTTTTTCTTCTTCTTCTTCTTCTTCTACTTCTTCTTTTCCTTATTCTTCTTTTTCTTCCCCTTCTTCTTCTTCTACTTCTCCTTCTCCTTCTTCTCCTTTTTGTTGTTCTTCTCCTTTTCCTCCTTCTTTTTCCTTCTCCTTCTCCTCCTCCTCCTCCCTCTTCTCCTCCTCCTTGTTGTTCTTCTCCTCCTCCTTGTTGTTCTTCTCCTTTGCCTTCTTCTTTTCCTCCTTCTTCTCATCCTTCTCCTTCCTCTTTTTCTTCTTATTCTTCACCATTTTGTTGTTGTTCTTCTTCTCCTTCTTTTCCTCCTTCTTTTCCTGCTCCTCCTTCTTCCCCTTCTTCTTCTCCTTTGCCGCCTTCTTCTTTTTCTTCTTCTTCTACTTCTCCTAATTCTTCTTCTCCTTCTTCTCCTTTTTGTTGTTGTTCTCCTTTTCCTCCTTCTTTTTCCTTCTTCTCCTTCTCCTCCTCCTCCTCCTCCCTCTTCTCCTTCTTCTTCTTCTTCTCCTTTGCCTTCTTCTTTTTCTCCTTCTCCTCCTTCTTCTCATCCTTCTCCTTCTTCTTCTTCTTCTTCTTCTTCTTCTTCTTCTTCTTCTTTTCCTTCTTCTTCTTTTTCTTCTCCTTCTACTTCTTCTTCTTCTCCTTCTTCTCCTTTTTGTTGTTCTTCTTCTCCTTTTCCTCCTTCTTTTTCCTTCTTCTCCTTCTCCTCCTCCTTCTTCTCCTTCTTTTTCTTCTCCTTGTTGTTCTTCTCCTTTGCCTTCTTCTTTTTCTCCTTCTCCTCCTTCTTCTCATCCTTCTCCTTCTTCTTTTTCTTCTCCTTCTTCTACTTCTTTTCCTTCTCCTCCTCCTCCTTCTTCCCCTTCTTCTTCTTCTCCTTTGCCGCCACCTTCTTTTTCTTCTTCTTCTTCTTCTTCTACTTCTTCTTTTCCTTATTCTTCTTTTTCTTCCCCTTCTTCTTCTTCTACTTCTCCTTCTCCTTCTTCTCCTTTTGTTGTTCTTCTCCTTTTCCACCTTCTCTTCCCTTCTCCTCCTCCTCCTCCTCTTCCCTCTTCTCCTCCTCCTTGTTCTTCTTCTTCTCCTGCTTGTTTTTCTTCTCCTTTTCCTTCTTCTTTTCCTCCTTCTTCTCATCTTTCTCCTTCCTCTTTTTCTTCTTATTCTTCATCATTTTGTTGTTGTTCTTCTTCTCCTTCTTTTCCTCCTTCTTTTCCTGCTCCTCCTTCTTCCCCTTCTTCTTCTCCTTTGCCGCCTTCTTCTTTTTCTTCTTCTTCTACTTCTCCTAATTCTTCTTCTCCTTCTTCTCCTTTTTGTTGTTGTTCTCCTTTTCCTCCTTCTTTTCCTTCTTCTCCTTCTCCTCCTCCTCCTCCTCCCTCTTCTCCTTCTTCTTCTTCTTCTCCTTTGCCTTCTTCTTTTTCTCCTTCTCCTCCTTCTTCTCATCCTTCTCCTTCTTCTTTTTCTTCTTTTTCTTCTTCTTCTTCTTCTTCTGCTTTTTGTTGTTCTTCTTCTCCTTCTTTTCCTCCTTCTTTTCCTTCTCCTTCTTCCCCTTCTTCTTCTCCTTTGCCTTCTTCCTCTTTTTCTTTTTCTTCTTCTTCTTCTTCCTCTTCGTCTTTTCCTTCTTCTTCTTCTTCTTCTTATTTTGATTATTTTATTCTCGTTTTCCTTTTTTTTCTTCTCTTCCTTCTTTTTATTCAGTTTTTTGTTTTATAACAGTTGGAAAATGACTATTTGAGGAGTTCAATTGCAAAACCTGCTAAGTCAAGTCGGTCAGATTTTTAAGAAAAATTTCGATTAATAATAATCTGACAAAACTTTGCTTCTTTTGCGAAAATGTGTAGCTTGGAAAATGGAGCTATTAGTGGGACAGGCACCGGTGCCTGAAAAAGAGAAGAAGGGAAATAACTCATTTTTAAACAAAACTTGTATTTGAAGATTTTGTAGTTGGATTCCTCATTTAAATTATTACTGCCACATAGTGGTATGGAGTGCAGCCCATAATGATTTATCCATTCATTCATTCATTCATTCATTCATTCATTTTCTAAGCTGTTTGATCCTAATTAGGGCCTCAGGAAGGCTGGCGCCCATATTAGCCGATTATGGGCAAGGGCGGGTTGCATTCTGGGCAGAATGCCAGGCCATTGCAGGGCCAATAGAAATGCACAAACAGTCACACACAAAATAGGGATGATTAGGAACAGCCAATTAGCCCACTGTGCATGTTTTTGGATTGCGGGGTTAAGCCATTGTAAACCCAGAGGAAACCCCTGCAAGCATGGGGAGAACATGCACACTCCACAGCGAAACACCTGAACTGGGATTCGAACCCAGCCCCTCTTGCTATGAGGCAGACATGCTAATCATTGTGTCGTATCATAATGATTTATTTACACCTAATCCCAGAGGGGATATATTCTTATATTCTCTTAATTAAACGAGTCAGTCTGAGATACTGCATCTCTTTGAAACTCGGCTCTTGAATCCTATTGTAGAGTTTCTCTAAATCTAAATCTGAATGCATGGGATTCTTGTTGGAAGCGACTCATTCATTATCATGAAGAGCCTTGTAGAAGTTAAGCTCCCCTGTTGTATAGGGTTAGTTTATTGTATTGAAGTCACAGTTGTAATTTTGAAGGGGTGGGTGGGTTCATTTTGTAGTTGTTATCAACCCTGAATATGCAAATCACTGAACCAACAACTTTGGGTTGTTCCTCATTTCCAGTTTTGTGCAAAGGATTCTTGTATGAACAGATAGAACGCTGCGAGGTGTCACCTCAGTAATTGGGACCCAATTAGTTTTGCAAAGAACCCTGTGTTTCTTTCACAAGAAGGTTTTATGATCATAGACACTTTTTCTCATCGCCAAATTTCATTGCAAGTTTATTTTTCCACAAACAGTTGTAGCACGTGTTGCTAAAGTTTTTTTTTTTTTTTGGCCAAGTAGTGAACACGAGGTAGGGTAGGGTCCATTATTAAGGGTAAGATAACATCTGTTTGGTTTTTTAACACCCGAGCCAGAGTGGCTCATCGGGCCGGTGCTTATCCCCGGTTTCCATAATGTGAAGCAACTAGGAGTTCAACTCCTCCTGGATGGGACGCGAGTCCATCACGGGTTACCTTCCCAGTATGTTTTTACTGGCACCCATTTATACTGGAGGGCAGTGGTGGTCTAGTGGTATAAGGCGCCGGATTGCTGATCCAAAGGTTGGGGGTTCGAGTCCCACTTTCCACAAGGTTGTCACTGTCCCCCCCAGTGCAGCTAACTGGGTTATCAAAGGCCGGCCATGTCTCTCACTGTCTATGGTGTGAGGCATGTAAAAGAACCATTGCTGGCTTTCGTAAAGAGTAGCTGCAAAGCCGTCAGCGTGTTTCTGCCGTGCGATGGCCTGGCGAGCTGTCCAGGGTGTACTCTGCCCTCGCCCTGAGTTGGCTGGGATGGGCACCAGCCTCCCCGCGACCCTAATTAGGATGAAGCGGTTACAGAAAATGAACTGAACTGAACCATTTATACTGCTGGGTGAACAGAGGCACACTTGTGGTTGAGACCTTGCCCAGGGGTGTAACTGGGATTTGAACACACAACCTCCCAATCATGAGTGTAGCACCTTAACCACTACGCCACCGACCCCACCATTATTACGGGTATATGGATGGTTTAATTACCATATTTCCCCTCACATTCCATTTTACCCGGATATTGCGAAAGGTCCCACACCGTTCCCAAACAGTGGCA
>CM045730.1:7200000-7207500 GCA_024760905.1 Plotosus lineatus | reverse complement strand
CAAGACGGTGATGAGGCCAGCGATGTTGTATGGTTTAGAGACAGTGTCCCTGGGGAAAAGACAGGAGGCAGAGCTGGAGGTAGCAGAGATGAAAATGTTGAGGTTCTCTTTGGGAGTAACGAGGATGGATAGGACCAGAAATGAGTACATCAGAGGGACAGCACATGTTAGATGTTTTGGAGACAAAGTCAGAAAGGCTAGATTGAGATGGTTTGGACATGTACAGAGGAGGGATAGTGAGTATATTGGTAGTAGGATGCTGAGGTTGGAACTACCGGGCAGAAGGCCCAGAGGAAGACCAAAGAGAAGCTTTATGGATGTGGTGAAGGCGGACATGAAGGTCGTTGGAGTAAGAGTAGAAGATGTTACGTTCAAATATGAAGTATGTATATATGTAATATGCAAATATACAGATGTCGCATGTACAAATTTACAGATGTGCTGTGTGTGAATATATATACATTTCCAGATGTAAATAGTTGTATACATACTGTGTGCATTAAATGCATACACAATAATTGTAGAAAAGCACTGTGAATAGACTATAACAGTGGAAGCATGTACTCATGCATGAATGATACGAATGGTACTGATTTGGTGTCGTGTCGATGGGAAGCTTCAGCAGGGGACTGAGTTCATGAAGGTGACAGCTGTTGGGAACAAGCTGTTCCTAAGCCTGTTGGTTTTTGTCCAAAGGCTCCTGAAGCACGTTCTGGAGGGGAGGAGCCTGAGTCTGCTGGCAGGATGAAAGGAGTCCCTGAGAATGCTGCGCGTCCACCGAAGACATCTCTTCTTGTGGACAACCTTTATAGGAAGTGGGGTCAATGTGAATGTGTTGGGTGGTTTTCACCACCCGCTGAAGTGCCTTGCAGTCTGCAACAGAGCAATTCTCATACCAGACTGTCACACAGTTGGTCAGGATGCTTTCTATTGTGCACCGGTAGAAGTTACCCAGGATGTCAGCAGACAGATTGTTCTTTTTCAGTGTCCTCAGAAAGAACAGGCACTGATGGGTCTTCTTGATCAGGCTTGAAGTATTGCTTGACCAGGACAGGTTCTCTGAGATGTCGATCTCCAGGAATTTGAAGCTGGAGACATGGTCGAGCCATGCCATTGATATAGATATGGTCGTGAGCCTCCCCCTTTTCCTTCTTGAAGTCCACAGTGAGCTCCTTGGTTTTTTGCTGGTGTTCAGGAGCGGGTTGTTGTCAGTGCACCATGAAGCTTGGTGCTTTACCTCTGCCCTGTAGTCAGACTCATCATTGTCACTGATGAGTCGGATCACCGTGGTGTCTTCGGCAAACTTTATTATGGAGTTGGATCCCTACATAGTCCTACGGACATGGGTAAAGAGGGAGTAGAAGAACAGGCTCAGTACACAGTCCTGAGGTGCGGCAGGGTGGAGTGTGATGGTGGAGGAACAGTTTTAGCCTGATCTAGCATACTGGGTTTTGTTGGTTAGAAAAGCCCCGATCCAGTTGCAGAGGGGGGTGTTGTTTCCAATATTCTCAAGTTTTGTGGTTAACTTGGAGGGAATGACTGTGTTGAATGCTGAGCTGAAGTCAACAAACAGAATTCTGGCATATGTGTTCTTGTTGTCCAGGTGTGAGTAAACATAATGCAGCACTGTGGATACAGCATCCTCTGTATTCCTGTTGCTTTGGTATGCAACTTAATGTGGGTCCAGTGTGAGAGGCTCACATTGCTTGAGGTGTGCCAGGACCAGTCGCTTAAAGCACTTCATCACAATGGGTGTTAGTGCAATAGAGCGGTTGTCATTCAGGCACGTAGGAGAGGACTGTTTTGGCACTGGTACATAGAAGCTGTATTAAAGCAGGTTGGTATTGTTGCTTGGGTGAGAGACAGGTTGAGTGTGTCTGTGAAGACCCCTGTGAGCTGGTCAACACAGGCTCTGAGCATGTGTCCAGGAATTCCATCAGGGCCAGTAGCCTTACATGTGTTAATTTGGCTCAGTGAGTTATGGACCTCTCCGGGGGAGAGTGTAAGGGTCCGGTGGTCATTCGATGGTTTGGTCTTTATTGCCCTTGTCGAAATGAGCATAAAAGTCATTCAGCTCATTGAGGAATGACATGTTCATGGCAGTTGGTGTAGAGTTGCTGTGCTTGTAGCTGGTGACAGCCTGAATGCCTTCCTACATGAGTCAGGGGACAGAATTGATGAAGCGTCCCTCCACTTTCTGCTTGTGGTCATGCTTGGCCTTTTTTATGTGTTTGTAGTTGGTGATGGCTTGAATGCCCTACCAAATGTGTCGGGGGTCAGAATTGACCTTCAGGTTGTGGTCATACTTGGCTTATTTGATATCCCTCTTCAGGTCCGTCCTGGCTGTACTGTAGGCCTGTGCATAACCTGATCCGAAGGCTTTCTTGCATGTCTTCAGCAGAAACCACACTTTCATGTTCATTCATGGCTTCTGATTAGGGTATATCTGTTTCTCTCTGGCAACACTGTCAATTTTGGTGTTGAGATATTCCAGTACTGAGTGAGTGTAAGATTCGATGTCTGTGTTCAAGCCACAGGTGGCCTGAGAGGCAAACATACTCCAATCTGTGTCATTAAATCTGTTTATAAAATGTATGTATATGTTTAAACCATGAAACATTATTACTATGTTTGAATAAGTATATTGAAATAAAAGCTAATTATTTGCCTTAGGCAAGATTTTTCCATGTCCCAGGAACCAGTTCAGTAGCTGAGGATTGGTCTAACAGAACCTAGCTCACATTGCACTCGACTACTGTAGCCCGTCCCACAGATGATGGGTCCATAGGAGGGTGGACACATGTCTTCCCTTCGGGCTGGGCCCAGCCGGGCTCCATGGGCAGAAACCCAATCGTCAGCCGCTCATCTTCTGTCTCCTTCCCCAGGCCTGGGTCTGGAGGTGTGGGATGGGGGCGACGACCGGGTAGCCGATATCCAGGTGAGGAAACTTAAGTCCAAGGGTGAGAAGCTCGGCTATCCAGCAGAAGCTCAGAATAGAAGTGTTGCTCCTCCGTGTTGAGAGGAGCCAATTGAGGTGGCACGGCTATCTGATTAGAATGCCTCCTGAACATCTCCCTGGTGTATTGTTTCAGGCATGTCTAACTGGGTAGAGACCCAGTTGGGATTGACTCAGAACATGCTGGAGGGACTGTCTCTCAGCTAGTCTGGGAACGCCTCAGCATCCCCCTGGAATAGCTGGAGGAAGTGGGTGAGGAGAGGGATGCCTGGATCTCACTGCTTATGCTGGAACGATGATGAATTAAAATGTATGGTAATGGTCAACACAAAGAATGTACGATAATCATATTCTTTGAAAGCCCTTGAAGGCAGCATAAAATGAGATGGCAGCCCTGGAAGTGGACACCTGTGCAATAAACCATGAAATTCTCATTTGGGTGTGCTTTTTTGTTTATACTAAAACCATTATTCACCTCATGTACTCACTGAATTTAATAATGCTATTTATAAACAAGCAGAAGCAGCAGCTTTCAAAGAATATGATTATCTTACACTCTTTCCATTGACCATTCCCCTGAAACCTAATTCATCATCCTTCCACTAGATGGCGGCAGCCATTTTCACGTAAACGGCTAAACATTCATGCCTCAAGAAGAATGTAAGCTAGCTTGTCACTGTTAAATGTTGGCAAAAAAATGCAAGTAAGTAAAGCAAAACTGGACAAGGAATCATTTTATCATGAACTTTTCATGGTCACCCTTTTCGAATAGATTCTGGCAGAGTCTGGCAAGCTGTCCGGGTATACCGCCACCGTGAGTAAGCTGAGATGGGCACCATGGCCACTTTGGGTTGTCAAGCAGTTTTTTAGACAAGCAAGACCAAACCTTAGAATTATTATTATCTGAGTACATAAAGTACATTTTTAAAAAGGACTATCTCTAAACTGTAGTTATCAAATCGATGTAGCCCAAACAAACTCAGATTTGATTTCTTTTCCATGCTCCATCTCCCACACATTGTACACACCCATAACCAGCAGCAACTTCACAGGAAGGTCATCGCATGTCACATAGGATCATATTTGATTCAGTGACTGGGGCAGCAGTTTAACTTGGTCAGTATTGGAGCTAACAGTAATGTATATGAACGGGTTTAAAAGGCTGCATCCCCGTGCTTCCGTTAGTCATGATATGATACTTATTTAATCAATATCGTATCTTCTTAAAAGAAAACGCTGATGTGGGCTTTCATCATGACCTTGGACATACAGCACTTACTCACAATTTTTAAAGCTGTGATACATGAGAACTTTCTCTTCAGCACATTGATACATGTCTTATATCACAGTTTTGTTGCTGACAGATGGACTAGACCTGAGGCTAAGCAGCGCATCAGTCTTCCTCCGATGAGTGACCTTAAGCAAAGGCAACTCAAAACTTGAAAATAGCTTGGAATGACAGATTTGGAAGGAATTACACTTCTGAAATTTGTGTGAATAATTATTAGAGCATTAGCAATGCTATTTCGAAAAGTTCTAAATATATAAATACAAATCAATATGTGTTATATATGAAAAATAATTATAAATGTACTTGATACAATGCGGTATGCTGGAGTTCCAGAAGATTGGCTGTGTACACACCATCAGAAATTTTGATATGAGCATATCACTTATGATAGCATGGTGGCGTAGTGGTTAACACGTCCACCACACTGCAAAAAGATCCTCGGTTCCTGCGTTTATGTGTGGAGTTTGTATATCCACCCCATGTTTGCATGTGTTTCCTCAAGAATGAAAGGAAAAGTGTACAAGATGGTGTTGAGGCCAGCGATGTTGTATGGGTTAGAAACAGTGGCACTGAGGAAAAGACAGGAGGCAGAGCTGGAGGTAACAGAGATGAAAATGTTGAGGTTCTCTTTGGGAGTAACTGGGATGGATAGGATCAGGAACGAGTACATCAGAGGAACAAGCACATGTAAGAGGTCTTGGAGACAAAGTCAGAGAGGCTAGACTGAGATGGTTTGGACATGGGATAGTGAATATATTGGTAGTAGGATGCTGAGGCTGGAGCTACCAGGCCAAAGGCCTAGATGAAGACCAAAGAGAAGATTTATGGATGTGGTGAAGGAGGACATGAAGGTAGTTGGAGTAAGAGTAGAAGATGCAGAGAGAATAGGGTGAGATGGAGGCATATGATTCGCTGTGGCGACCACTGAAGGGAAAAGCCAGAAGGAAAAGAAGAACGAGAAGATGTTTGCATGCGTTTCCTCCAAGTATTCCAGTTTCCTCTCACTGTCCAAAGACATGCACAGTAAACTAATTGGCTGTTCCATATTTACCTAACGTGTGGATATGAGTGTGAATATTAGTGTGTGTTGGTCTTGCAATGGTCTTCCCAGCAGTTCAGGGAGTACCCCACCATTGTCTATTGACAGCTGATAAAGGCTCCAATCTCTGCATGACCCGAGTGGAAGTAAGTGGTGCAAAAAAAAAAAAAAAAAAATGAAGCTTGGTGGTGTAGTGGTTAGCATAGCCACCCCACATAAAGAAAGTCCTCAGTGTGAGTTTTGGGTTTGGGTGAGTTTGTGTTGAGTTTGCATGTTCTCCATGTTCTGGTGGTGTGTTGGCTGTGCCATGGAATGGCAAGCTGTTCAGGGTCTTCAATGCCTTAACTCAAAAAAGTTGACTGAGATCGACTCTGACTGCCTCACAACCCTAGTAGGATAATGTGGTTCAGCAAATAATTGAATGAATGAAGATGAAGTCCACTGATAGCCTGATTATTACAGTGTCCAGCTCATCCCAACTTAATGTCCAGGTTATCCCTAATGGCACGACATATTCCAAGATACCAAGATTTATCATGCCTCAATTGAAAAATAATTATTTTGGAAGCATGAGGTATCATCTTCACACATGAATTGGCAACCACAGAATCCAGACCTTAACCTTCTTGAGGATCTTTGATGTGTGCCTGCAAAGACCTTACACTGTGGTTTGACTTTGTCTTCCTCAACACACAATCTCTGTGAACATCTCAAGTGTTTGAGCAGAGTAACAAGTCTTATTTCTTGTTTTGAAGACCCTTCGCTTCTCATTCAAAAGGCTTCTTTAGGTCCAAGAACTGATACAGCGTCCCAGGCATTTAGCACTAGGATCTGAAAAGGCTTTCAGATGAGGGATGACGTGTCCTAAATGAAACCATCCGGTTGCTTCTGATTCAAGCTCTGAAGACTACGACAAGCTGAAAAACTGAAAAATGACACAGACAGTACACTTTTTAAAGGCAATTATCAGTACAATCAGCCAGGACTAATATGCCACATGGACAGTAAGACATCAGTTATCAATTATTTCACCTCATATACCACACTGTCTACTCGTTCAGAGCCAATTCTCTGAGCCTTGTGATTTTATTTTATGGTTGAATGCATAAAATATGAAGCTGCAAATTTCACCATCCTACTCCATCTTGATTCAGTCAGAAAAAGAAGGATGGTGGGGCATAACTAAACATCTTGAATCCCAAGTGTCTGGAAGCGATTGTTATCACAGACATCCAGTAAAACTCGACTGAACTTTATTGCATCGGCATTATTTTCAGTAGTGGGGCCGGTGGCGTAGTGGTTAGGGTGCTGCGCTCATGATCGGGAGGTTGTGAGTTCGAATCCCACTGAGACCCTCACTGTGCTAAGACCCCTGGGCAAGGTCTCAACCACAAGTGTGCCTCTGTTCACCCAGCAGTATAAATGGGTACCAGTAAAAATATACTGGGTGGGGCAGTGGTGGTCTAGTGGTATAGAGCGCTGGATCGCTGATCCAAAGGTTGGGGGTTCGAGTCCCACTCTCCACAAGGTTGTCACTGTCCCCCCCAGTGCGGCTAACTGGGTTATCAAAGGCGGGCCATGTCTCTCATTGTCTATGGTGAGAGGCATTAAAAAGAACCATTGCTGACTTTCGTAAAGAGTAGCTGCAAAGCCGTCAGCGTGTTTCTGTCCCTTGCTAAAAAGGGTTGAGACAGGAAGGGCATCCGACGTAAAAACCTCTGCCAAATCAAACGTGCGAATCAGATGATTCGCTGTGGCGACTCCCGAGTAAAAAGGGAAAAAGCCGAAAGGAAGACAGACAGTAAAAATATACTGGGAAGGTAACCAGCGATGGACTCGCGTCCCATCCAGGAGGAGTTGAATTCCTAGTCGCTTCATGCTATGGAAACCGGGGATAAGCACCGGCCTGATGAGCCACGAGGCTCGGGTGTAAAAACCCAACAGACTTACCATTATTTTCAGTAGTTAGCACATCCGCCTCATAGCAAGAACTTCTGGTGTTAATTTCTGGGCTCCGGAGTTTTTCATGTTCTCCATGTGCTTGTGTGGATTTCCTCCTCGTATTCCGGTTTCCTCCCACAGTCAAAAAATATGCACTGAAGGCTAATTGGCTGTTCCAAATTACCCCTAGGTGAAGGAGTGTGAATCGGTATATATTTGTTGGCCCTGTGATAACCAGGCATGCTGTTTGGGCTAATATGAATATGAAAGAGA
>CM045730.1:7190000-7195000 GCA_024760905.1 Plotosus lineatus | reverse complement strand
TGATTCCTTTCTGGGGCAGCAGTGGCCTGGTGCTGGATCACTGATCCTCAGGTTGGGGGTTTGAGTCCCACTCTCAACAGGTTATGACTGATGTAACCCCAGTGCGCTAACTAACACCGTCTCTCGCTGTCCGTGCTGAGAGCTCCATGTAAAGAAACATTGCTGACTCTTGTCAAAAGTAGCTGCACAGCGTGATTCTGCTCCGCCACGGCCTGCCGAGCTGTCCAGGCGTACTCTATACTCGCACAGAGTCGGTTGAGATGGACGCCAGCCTCCCTGTGACCCTAATAAGGATTCAGCCTTTCAGAATGAATAATTACTTTCACAAATGCAGAGTTGAATTTATCACAGTTTGCAAATTTGGGTATTTATGAAATGAATGCTCTCTCCCTCCCCCCCTCTCTCTCTCTCTCTCTCTCTCTCTCTCTCTCTCTCTCTCTCTCTCTCTCTCTCTCTCTCTCTCTTTCTCTCTCTCTGTTTCTCTCCCTCTCTCTCACACACTCACTCTCTCTGTCTCTCTCTCTCTCTCTCTATATATATATATATATATATATATATCTCTCTTTCTCTCTCTCTCTCTCTCTCTGTCTTTCTCTCTCTCTCTCTCTCACTCACTTTCTCTCTGTCTCTCTCTCTTTCTCTTTCTCACTCACTCTCTCTGTCTCTCTCTCTTTCTGTCTCTCTGTCTGTCTCTCTCTCTCTCTCGGTCTCTCTCTCTCTCTCTCTCTCTCTCTCTCTGTCTTTCTCTCTCTCTCTCTCTCTCTCTCTCTCTCTCTCTCTCTCACACACACACTCACTCTCTCTGTCTCTCGCTCTCTATATCGCTCTCTTTCTCTCTCACTGTCTTTCTCTCTCTCTCTCACTCACTTTCTCTCTGTCTCTCTCTCTTTCTCTTTCTCACTCACTCTCTCTGTCTCTCTCTCTTTCTGTCTCTCTGTCTGTCTCTCTCTCTGTCTCTCTCTCTCTCTCGGTCTCTCTCTCTCTCTCTCTCTCTCTCTCTGTCTCTCTCTCTCTCTCTCTCTCTCTCTCTCTCTCTCTCTCTCTCTCTGTCTCTCTCTCTCTGTCTCTCTCTCCCTGTCTCTCTGTCTCTCTCTCTCTCTCTTGCTGTCTCTGTCTAACGCTGTGTCTCTCTCTCTCTCGCTGTCTCTCTCTCTTGCTGTCTCTCTATCTCTGTCTCTCTCTCTATCGCACTCTCTCTCTTTCTCTCTCTCTCTCTTGCTGTCTCTCTTTCTCTCTCTCTCTCACTCTGTCTCTCTCTCTCTCTCTCTCTCGCTCTTTCTCTGTCTCTCTCGCTCTCTCTCTGTCTCTCTCTCTCTCTCACTGTCTCTCTCTCTCTCTCTCTCTCTCTCTCTCTCTCTCTCTCTCTCTCTCTCTCTCTCTCTCTCTCTCGCTGTCTCTCAATGTCTCTCTCTCTCTCTCTCTTCTTGCCCTTAAAAATAAGATTGGGGATGATTATAAGTCATGCCCATGTGTAAGTTTTTTTAATGAGATTTTTGTTGTAAAACTTTTAATTTGTGTTTTGAAGTTATATTTATACCTGGGTGATTTTACAGGAAATAAATGCAGACATGTGGTGTGATGGTTCGTCCCTCGTTCATGATTTGCTCGTGCTTGGTTTCACATTCCTGCAGCAGCACTCAGGCTGTTTTCTGTTAATATTATTATAATTATTATTATTTTCCAATTTGTTTTTCATACCTTTCCAGCCACCATTCGATGGTGAAGATGAAGATGAGCTCTTCCAGTCCATTATGGAGCACAATGTGTCCTACCCTAAATCCTTGTCCAAAGAGGCTGTGTCCATCTGTAAAGGGGTGAGCACAACTACACACGTCCACATTTATTCCTATCGTTCAGTACACAATGCCTACTGTATATCACGGCCCAGTTGGAAATTATTGCTGAAAAATGGCGCTTTACTGTGTCTATAAAAATAAACTGGCGGCTCAGCATGTAGCGGATTCTCAGAAATCGAAGTAACAGTGTTACTTAATAAAGGGGGAAAATAATTTGTTGGTGCAAGGGCACAGTAGTAATCATGATGGTCCTGGGTTCAATTCCCGGGGTCAGGCGTTTCTGTGTAGAGTTGGCACAGAATCACGGACAGACCACTCCAGATTGCCCCTCGGTGTGAGTATGAATGGTTGTGTGTGTTGGCCCTGTGTTGGCTTAGTGAGCTATTCAAAGTGTACCCCGCCTTCGCCCGGGTTCGGCTGAGATGATCGCCACTATGCATTCCTAATTAGAATTAAATGGCTTAGAAAATAATTATTAAAATATAAAAAATATAATATAATTTCAATAAATAATGTTATGAGAAAAGAATCCATTTTGGGCGGGAACAATGACTCAGTTTCACAGTTTCTGGCCACATCACACTCCGCATTCTTTGATTATTTTCCTGTAACGGCACACCCCCTTGCTCATCTACAGTCCGCATTCATCGGCAGTCGGAGAGCAGCGAGCTTTCTCTTCACGTTTTTCTTTCACTCTGTCACAGTCTACTTCCCGAGTTGTCATAAAGTTCGTCTATATTCATTCATTACGAGCGTCTGAGTACGTGTGCCTGTACTGTGCTCCTCTTCTCAGCCCAGCTCCATTAATGGATACATAGTGGTTGTCAGAAGCCTGACCCAGAAAAGCACGGGCTCGCATGAGACGTTGGAGAAAGTTCAGGAAAACTCGCCGGATTGATTTTGCTTCAGATGTGGATTCATATCGATGTGGATTCTTTTGGAACAGTCTGGTGCTTGCTGGCCTTGAGCACTTGTCTGAAGGATTTCAAAACAATGTGTTTCCACCTGGAGCTCCGGACAGAAGCACAGTTTCTTCAGGCTTTCCTCAGAGATGTGGGTCTATCAGAGATGCTCAGAATACTTCAGGATGTTCGGGCCAAAAGGTGACGGTGTCGCAGAAATCCAGCTCTGAAATAACAACCCAAGAATGTGAGACATGGTGTCCAACACAACCTTGTAAATTTGGATTATGGTCCAGCAATCCATCGCAATCTAATTAACCCCTCCCCATTGTATTTCTCGTCTACAGACCCATTCGTTCATTTATTTTTTTATAAACCGCTTCATCCTAATTAGGGTTACGGGGAGGCCAGCGCCCATCTCACCCGACTCTGGGCGAGGGCGGGGTACACCCTAGACAGCTCGCCAGGCCATCACAGGGCCAACACTCACACAACCATTCACATCTAGGGGAGATTTGGAACAACCAATTCACCTACTGTGCATGTTTTTGGACTGTGGGAGGAAACCAGAGGACCCAGAGGAAACCCATGCAAGGACTTTCCTTACGATGTCAACATGAACAGTCCTTGGAGTTTGAACTGTACAGTCACTAAGACTCAACTTGAAATGTAGGGCCACACCTCCACGTGTCCATGTGTACAGACAGGAAGTGTTTGTCGTTTATCTGCAGTGCTTTTCATGTCTGTAATTCCCAGCTTAAAATTTAACCCAAAATAAACAAATCTTTTTAATGCATTCAGAAAATAGGAAATGGAAGGCCTGGGTGGTGCAGTTGTTAGCACATCCGCCACACAGCAAAAAAGTTTTGGGTTCAAATCCTAAGATATGCGTTTATAGTTTTTATACAACTGAGCAATTAAGGGCCTTGCTCAAGGGTCCAACAGTGGCACCTTGGAGACTTGAGCCCCTGAACCTCAGATCAGTAAACCAAAGCCTTAACCAGTTCATTTTCTGTAACCGCTTCATCCTAATTAGGGTCACGGGGAGGCTGGTGCCCATCCCAGCCAACTCTGGGCGAGGGCAGAGTACACCCTGGACAGCTCGCCAGGCCATCGCAGGGCAGAAACACGCTGACGGCTTTGCAGCCTGCTCTTGTCGAAAGTCAGCAATGGTTCTTTTACATGAACCTCACACCATAGACAGTGAGAGACATGGCCGGCCTTTGATAACCCAGTTCGCTCGCTGCACTGGGAGGACAGTGACAACCTTGTGGAGAGTGGGACTCGAACCCCCAACCTTTGGATCAGCGATCCGGTGCCTTATACCACTAGACCACCACCGCCCGCGCCTTAACCACTGCACCACTGAGTTTCCTTGTCCGAATTGCAATGGTCTCGCAGGCTGTTCAGGGAGTACCTTGCCTGTGCCCAGTTTTGGCTAAGAAGTTTTGTCCCAGTTTGACAGCTATGAAGATTTAAAAAAAAATAGAAGTACAGGGATCCCTCGCTACTTCTCGCTTCAATTTATGCGGCTTCAGTGCATTGCGTTTTTTTTTTTTTTTTTTTTTCAATATTCATCTAATTAAAAAAATAAGGAAATTAAGGAAGAATCGGGGAAAAGTTAAAGAAAATGCCACAAAAACAAGTCCAATTATGAAAAAAAAAACCCAAACAAACACAAAACAGAAAACAACCCAAAACCCCCCATCAAAACTACTTATATTTTTGTGAGGTGCAAATCTGAGTGCGTATACAGTCTGCACGTGCGCGCGTCTGTATATGTGTCGTCTTCTTCTCATGCAATACCATCTGTATGTGTGTGTATTTATATTTTATTTACATCTTACGCATTATTTTTGAATGTGTAATTGTTATTATAAGCATTTACAGCATTGAATATGTATTTATTGATATCATATACACATATGCATGTACGTATACGTCAGTCGGTGGGGCGTGGGGATCTCGGTCCCAATTAATTGTGGGAAGTGAGGGATCCCTGTATATTTGAAATAAAGTCTTTTTGGCCATTTGTATCATATGCCCTGATCAGCCTGTCAATTTGAGGATTAATGCTTACAGAAGTGGTTGTTTGGTCGATTCCCAGACCGGCATGAATAATGTGTTGTGGGAGATTAGACCCCCTTCCCTTCCTCCCATTGAGCAAGGCACCTCACCCCCAGCCCCCCAACTGCCCTCTGGGCACTGCACGGTGGCTACCCACTGCTCATGTGTGTGTTACATCTTCCTTGTGGGATCAACAAAGTACTTTATGAATATCATCATCATAATAATAATAATA
>CM045730.1:7145000-7185000 GCA_024760905.1 Plotosus lineatus | reverse complement strand
TCAATATATACTTATACTCACACATTGTAAATACACACACTGTAAATACACACACATCAATACATACCTATACACACATACTGTACATACACACACGTCAATATATACTTATACACACACTGTAAATACACACACTGTAAATACACACATCAATACATACCTATACACACATACTGTACATACACACACGTCAATAAATACTTATACTCACACATTGTAAATACACACACTGTAAATACACACACATCAATACATACCTATACACACATACTGTACATACACACATCAATTCATACCTATACACACATACTGTACATACACACACTTCAATATATACTTATACACACACATTGTAAATACACACACTGTAAATACACACACATCAATACATACCAATACACACATACTGTACATACACACACGTCAATAAATACTTATACTCACACATTGTAAATACACACACTGTAAATACACACACATCAATTCATACCTATACACACATACTGTACATACACACACGTCAATAAATACTTATACTCACACATTGTAAATACACACACTGTAAATACACACACATCAATTCATACCTATACACACATACTGTACATACACACACGTCAATATATACTTATACACACACTGTAAATACACACACTGTAAATACACACACATCAATACATACCTATACACACATACTGTACATACACACACGTCAATAAATACTTATACTCACACATTGTAAATACACACACTGTAAATACACACACATCAATACATACCTATACACACATACTGTACATACACACATCAATTCATACCTATACACACATACTGTACATACACACACTTCAATATATACTTATACACACACTGTAAATACACACACTGTAAATACACACACATCAATACATACCTATACACACATACTGTACATACACACATCAATTCATACCTATACACACATACTGTACATACACACACTTCAATATATACTTATACACACACTGTAAATACACACACTGTAAATACACACACATCAATACATACCAATACACACATACTGTACATACACACACGTCAATATATACTTATACTCACACATTGTAAATACACACACTGTAAATACACACACATCAATACATACCGATGCACACATACTGTACATACACACATCAATTCATACCTATACACACATACTGTACATACATACACTTCAATATATACTTATACACACACATTGTAAATACACACACTGTAAATACACACACATCAATACATACGCATACACACCTACTGTAAATAGACACACATCAATACATACCAATACACACATACTGTACATACACACATGTCAATACATACTTATACACACACATTGTAAATACACACACTGTAAATACACACACATCAATACATACCTATACACACATACTGTAAATACACACACATCAATTCATACCTATACACACATACTGTACATACATACACGTCAATATATACTTATACACACACATTGTAAATACACACACACACTGTAAATAGACACACATCAATACATACACATACACACATACTGTAAATACACACGTCAATACATACACATACGCACATACTGTAAATACACACACATCAATACATACCATATACTGTACACACATACTGTAAATACACACATCAGTGCGGATATGGATACCGTGCACTATGTATTATACACATATTATATAGTACACACTTTATAACACATACAGAGTTACTACTTTATTACAGTTGGAACTACTGTAGACCACACACACACACACACACACACACACACACACACACACACACACAAACACACACAGGTAAATGAATGACACACCTCTAATTATAGCCTTTTCCCAATAGTGTCCCATTATTATGTCAGATATGAGTCTATATTTGATCCACTTGCAGAATGATTTTGTGAACAATTTCATTTCCAGCCGCTCTTCCAGCTGCAAGCTTGTTCTTATGCTTTACTGTTTCTATAGTAACAAGCAACAGAAGTATTGCAGATTTTCAAGATCCAGAGTTTTTTTTTTCTTTTGTATGCGAGGAGACATTTATTTATAATTTCTGGAAGAAATCTCGAATGTCAGTGCTGATGTTTACGTCCAAACTATCCAGAATAAATATTAGACCACATGATTATTTATCTGTTTGGTTCTTCTGTGCACACAAAAAGACCATTTTCCATCACTTTAGGTACTTTTACACACTCCACAAGCTTTCGAGGTGACGTATGTCATTCCAGGCAAAATTTACCCTCAGAATACAATAACTGTCAGGTAGGAGGCTTTACGTGTGCACAGTAGCATCCATCTGGATTATTAGGTCATTTCACGAGAACATGTGAACACATAGGGATGTGATAGCAACGTGCTCCAGGGGGCAACTTGTTCCTATTGCCTGTGTTGCTGTGGCTGTAAAGTCCAATTCTTGAGACACAGGCTGAAGACTTCACCACATGTAGGCACTGACTCTCCTCCCTCCTCTGTGTGCTCTTCTTTCTTCCCACTCTTCCTCCATCCTCTGCTCTGTTGTCATGATGGCGGCTTGATGGCGAGTCGCCAACCCCTACCATCTGTGGCTGCTGTTTCAGTAGCAGTTTTAAATGCGTGCTTTTGGAAAACTCTCTCTGAAGGGAATAATATGAAAATACATGGTACTGGTTGTGACGTGGACAGGTTAAACTAATTGATTTGGAAAGGATGACGTGTTGACGCCATGACAATAGTGAAAGTCAAAACAAATATGAATTAGCACTGCTCTGCTATTTCAGCATTTTGATGCGAATGGATTCATTCATTTCATAAATTGTTTAATCTTAAAGGGTCACCTGGAGGCTGGTGGCCAGTTCAGCTGACTCGTTAGGGTACACCCTGAACAGTCGACCAGGCCATTACAGTTCCAACACACATACAACCATTGACTCTCACTGTCAAGCCAAAGTGCGAATTGGAACTTTTGGATTATGAGAGGAAAATTCTGGTATCTGGAGAAAACCCACGTGAGCACAGGGAAAATATGCACACCCCACATAGAAACACCCGGGAGGTGTAGGTGCGAACCGCTGCGTCACTGTGCCACCCACTCCTGTGGATGTATAAGATTTATAAAACAGTACAAAGCCTGTGTGTATTGAGAGTTGTTCTTCAAATTTTTATGATTATTTCTCCAGGTTAGTGTAGACATTGGGGGGAAAGCAGGCAGAGCGGTTAGCGCATCTGCCTCACAGCAAGAAGGTCCTGGGTTTGATTCCCAGCTCGGGCGTTTCTGTATGGAGTTTGCATGTTCTACCCCATATTTGTATGGGTTTCCTCTGGGCCATCTAGTTTCCTCCCAACATCCAAAAACATGCACAGTAGGTTGATAGGCTGTTCCAAACCATCCCTAGATGTGAATGTGAATGGTTGTATGAGAGATGGCCCTGCTATGGTCTGGGGAGATGTCCATGGTGTACCCCGATCTCACCCGGCGTCGGCTGAGATGGGCGCCAGCCTCCCCATGACCCAAATTATGATTAAGGTTATCAGAGGTTTTTAATACTGAGACCAACAATTTTCGAGTATAATAAGACTCTGAATTTATTTTAAACAACATTGTTATAGCGAAGTTATTTATTAATAAGAAAAGTACTTATTACTATTAATCCTACTTCTGGTGCTGCATGGTTTTGCTGATGGCTTTGTAGTCTGGTTGATACGTGCTGAGGTTCAGCTTCATGCAGGCGTTTAGGCTTCCATCTATTACACATGACAGCAGGTTGGTCTTGATGCTTTTCATGTGTGAGGACCGCTCATGTGTGCATGTGGAGCCAAATATGGTCAATACGACAGTGTTTATTTGACAGGAAGTTTTGGCAATCAGCTGGTCTGCGGGTTGAAGTTTATCCATTTCTGTCCATTTGTGTTTTGCTTGCCAGCTCTGTTTGGCTTCGTGCAAATGAGAGGATCAAAAACGAGGGAAATTTACCTCTTGACCCAAAAACAACTCGGGCAGGCCTTTGCATATAATCCAATAAAATTACAGTTTCAAGATATCGGCCCGCCCACACACTGAAGTACAGAAAGGATTGGTTCTCCGCTGCACGCCACAGCAACAGGTGGCATTGAAAATAGATTGATAGATTAAAATACATGAGATTTATTTATCTGTTTTTTGTTTTATTTGCTTTTTATGTGCTTTTTTTTCTGTAGTTTTAATTAAATGACAGCAAAATTATGTATTAGTTATTCTGTTAAGAAAGGCCACCTGATTTATCTGAGAGCCAGATGCAGTCATCAAAAGAGCCACATCTGGCTTGCGAGCCAGAGGTTCCCGACCCCTGGTCTATGGTGTGAGATTCATGTAAAAGAACCATTGCTGACTTTCGACAAGAGTAGCTGCATAGCCGTCAATGTGTTTCTGCCCTGCGATGGCCTGGCGAGCCATCCAGGGTGTACTCTGTACTCGCCGAGAGTCGGCTGGGATGGGCGCCAGCCTCCCTGCGACCCTGATTAGGATTAAGCAGTTACAGAAAATGAATGAATGATGAAGATTAGACATACGACTTCATCCAGAACAATTTTGTCTTTTATTTAATTTATACAACTGAACAAATGAGGGTTATGAGCCTTGCTCAAGGTCCTAGCATTGGCAGATTGTCGGTACTGAGGGGCTGGAACCCCTGACCTTTGGATCTGTAACCCAGAGCAGTGGTCCCCGGTACCGGTCCGTGGATCAATTGGTACCAGGCCGCACAAGAAATAATTATTTATTTCTGTTTTATTTATTATCTGAGTCTGAACGATCTTTTATTTTTGAAAAAGGGGACGGCACATGAACAGAGGCGAGATGGACATGTTTCAAACAATGGCGGGTATTTCAGGTGAGACTGAGCCTGAGCCTTCATTCTCCCAGCTGGTGCACCATCACCTGTGTTTTTTTTTCTCTTTTTTTAAGAAGAGTTCGAGCTCGATTAAAAATGTAATGCTTAATCTTGATTAGGGAGGCTGGCGCACATCTCAGCTGACTCTGGGCAAGGGCGAGGCATTATATTCACAATATAAACAAGAACCTCCCCCAGGTCATGGTAAAATCGTCAAGCGTTGAGCAGTTCGTGGTGATAAAAAGGTTGGGGACCACTGACCCAAAGTCTTAAATTTTGAGCAATCTCCTAGTTGACACCGTAGCGTGGTCTTTGTTTGGACATTAGAAAAAAAAATGTGTATTGAAGACAGTGTAATCAAAAACCAATAAAAATGAAATAAAACAAAGTGAAGACACCAATGATGCAGTGTTGACGTCAATCAAACCAAGTAGGGATTACTGGGATGCAGTATATGCATAGTACAGACTTGAACGTGGGCGTGGATACAAAAAATAAACGTGCAGGGCAAATGAAAACGTGCCGTGCATGGCACAGTATTTATGAGATCTGGAGAGATGCAGTGAGAATGTGGAAAGCAGATGGTGCAATATGATTGGTTGGAGTAAGAATGTAGTAAGAATGCATCAGCCGTCTTCATGGCCTTCGTCTGAGTGTGATGTTGGCAGACCGAAATAATTTGACTTGCAGATGTTGATTCTGCAACATGAAACATCACCATTAGTGGATGAGCTGTACATTTGTTCATCTTCCGAATCGTCTTTTCCTTTCAAGGCTGCATCCGCGTGACTCTGCATAAAGCTGGGGAACACCCTGAACCGTTCGAAAAGCTATCACAGGGCTAACATTCACATCCGAACTATTCATACTCACACCTGGGGGCAATTTGGAATCGCCAGTTTGCCCAGTGCTTCTTAATTATTTCCTGTGGCGCCCCCTCAAGGAAGAAAAAACCATTTCACGCCCCCCAGCGCCCCACGAGCGACTATAAATAGTATTATTTGTCTATAAAATTGTTATTAGTACACCTCTACATAACATTGTATCTTTATTAACATTAAAAACAAAAAAGAAAGAAATATAGTTCAACTTATAATAAAGAAAAGCTTCATTAACATTGTTTTTTAATCTGTAATAGAAAAGATTTAAAGTGCACCAATGTGCCTGAAATAAAAAAAATACATCCTTATTTAAACTCATTCAACTTATTTATGTCTCAATATCTCCGTCTCTCTCCACCTTTCTCTTTGTTCCTGTTAGAAATTTTTCCGTGTTGTTTCCTGAGGTGTTGTTTACTGCACTTCATATAGTTTGTTCGTGCGAAAAAAACACTACACAATAGCGCGACAATGAGAGCGCCACTACTGGTATGGAGGTGCAATTACACTTAATTCTCGTACATTATTCCAGAAAAGCACATTCCCCAGGTTCATACGCTACCCCCCCCCCCCCCCCAGCATCACATCGTGCCCCTACTGGCATTATACCTTGCCCCCATTATTTGAGAAGCGCTGAGTTAGCCAAACGTAGATGTCTTTGGACTGTGTGTGGAAACCGGTGTAACTGAAGGAAATAGACTGAAGTACTGTGAAAACATGCAAACTCTACACTGAAACCAAGCCCAGGATGTGAACCGAGCACCTTCTTGCTGTGAGGTGGATATACTAAGCATTACATCATCATGCCAACTCCTTATTATTTTACCAAAAATTGTACGTAACAGAGCGACTGTGTGTGTGTGTGTGTGTGTGTGTGTGTGTGTGTGTGTGTGTGTGTGTTGGAGTCGATAGACTTCTATCATGGGAATGTGTTCAGTGTTTGTCGGCCCATAAGTGTCTGTCTGAGTGATAAATGTCACAATAAAAAAGCCAGCCTTGCCAAAATGAGGTGAAATGTGAGTTATGGGTCTGAGTGACCTGATTTTCTACAAATCCCCAGTACAAGGTTTTCTTTAGTCTGGAACATCAGCACAACTATCACCTGAAGTTTATTATACAATTTTTGTTTTCTTTTGTTTTTTTAGTAAATACTCCGAATAACCCAAATGATGCACACGTCCGTCATCGCCTTTATTTTCTGACATCTACCGTAATATAGTCATACATGGCCCGTGCTCTCATGCTAGCATCCGGACCTCTCACTCACATGCACTTTATTCATCTTTGCATGTAGAGTAGGGTAGGTAGGTAAGTCTGTTGGGCTTTTTACACCCAAGCCTCGTGGCTCATCAGGCCGGTGTTTATCCCCGGTTTCCATAGCGTGAAGCGACCAGGAGTTCAACTCCCCCTGGATGGGACGCTAGTCCATCGCAGGTTACCTCCCCAGTATATTCTTACTGGTACCCATTTACACTGCTGGGTGAACAGAGGCACACTTGTGGTTGAGACCTTGCCCAGGGGTCTTAGCACAGTGAGGGTCTGTCTCAGTGGGATTCGAACTCACAACCTCCCGATCATGAGCGCAGCACCCAAACCACTATGCTAGCGGCCCCATTTTGCATATAGAGTACCTTCCAGAAATATTTACACCGCCTACACACGTTCACGTCACAGTGGTGAATATTGTAACAACCAGGAAAATGATTTAAAGTAATCTGGCTGTGAAAGGACATGTGTTTAGAGTCAGTGCATTCTACGTATTAATACAATAAGAAAATCCAACATATTCAGCCAAGAATAAAAACCAACTGACGTGATTTCTCTTTTTTTTTTTATTACAGTTTTTAACCCATTAATGTTTATAAACATTGTGTATGTATTATTCAGGGCTCTTATTTCAACAGTTCCTCTATGTTCTCATCGCAAATATAGAAATGTGTCAAATTATTAATATTATGGTCATTTGGAGACTGGAGCCTACTTCAGCCAACCCTGGGCAAAGGCAGGGTACACCTTGCATAGCTCACCAAACCGTCACAGGGCCGGTACACACAATTGTAACCATTCACACTCACATTCACACCGAGCGGAAATTTGGAGCAGCCGGTCCGTCTAATATGCAAATTTTTGAAGTGTACGATGAAACCGGAGTACCTGGAGAAAACCCACAGGAACATGCAAACTCAGCACAAAAACACCCAAGCACGGGACTCGAATCCAGAACCTTTATCCTATGAAATGGATGCTCTACCCACTATCCCACCGTCCTGCCCCACCCCTTATTTCATCATACTGCACTGGACTGTAAATTAGATGAAGTTCATGCTTTACGGAGTGAAATTAAACACCTTTAATATTTCTTTCTTTGGCATATATGAAGAGTTTCCTGAAGTGGTGCCAGCAGCTCTCATCCTCAGGTCCAACATTATAGCCTGCACAGAGGTGCTAACAGTTATGAGAGTGCAGTGCATGCTGGGGAAATGAGACAACAGCACGGTGGCATTGTGGTGACTACAACTGCTTCACAGCCAGAAGGTCCTTGGTTCCATCCCAGGCTCCAGATTGGGGGTTGTTCCTATGTGGAGCTTTTATGTTCTCCCTATGTTTGCATGGATTTCCTCCGGGTACTATGGGTTTCCTCCGACAGTTCAAATACATACACATTAGACTAACGGACTGATCCAAATTAGCGGGGTGTGAGAGTTCAGCTGTGAAGCAGAGACAGTCAGAGCTCAATACAAGCTCATTTAATTTGGGATTCCTAGTTTGGCGGCAAAGTACATGAATAATTGATTTCTATTATTGGGGTTTATAATAAATATAAATTGGGTGATTATCAGGGCCTCAAGACACACACACACACACACACACACACACACACACACACACACACACACACACACACACACACACACACACACACACACTATGCCACATAAATTTAAAATATAATTATAAAGTGACAAAATAGCAAGTGCTGAACCAATAAAATGTATATCCACATCTGTAACTTGAAGGTTTTACTTGGAGTTTGTACATAATCCAAGTGCCACACTGCATCTCATTCATCTGAATAATTCATGTGTTTGTGTGTATGTGTGCTTCAACATTTTAGGCAACAGTGTTTTGCAGATTGAGCGCTTAGAGTTTCAAAACAAATGCTGGTTATCATGGAACACTATAATAGAAACTTCATTTTCACTTCCGAATGAGACAATTATCTTTGACCTTGAGTACTTTTTTCGAAAGGTAAAAACCCCGGCAATCTCGTAAAAGCTTTAAAACGAGAGGCAGCTGTAGCCTAGTGATTAGAGAAGCAGGTTTGGGATTCAAAATTTGCTGGTTTGATTCCCATTCTGGCAGGAAAAATGTGTAGCGATGAGGGGAGGGCGAGCAGCACTTTCACCTTCTTCCACCTTCATGGCTGAAGTGCCCTTGAGCAAGGCACCAAACCCCCAGCTGCTCGTCAAGCACAGCTGTGAGGCTGCCCACTGCTTCCAGTGTGTGTGTGTGTGTGTGTGTGTGTGTGTGTGTGTGTGTGTGTGTGTGTGTGTGTGCTCACTGTTTGCAGGTGATCTTTAGTGGATTCCTTAAATGCATAGACAAATGTCCCTGGCAGGATTATTATATTCATTCATTTTCTGAACCGCGTAATCCTATCTAGGGTCACTAGGAGGCTGGTGCCAATCTCAACCAACTCTGGGTGAGGGCAGGAATATTATAGGAATTAAAAATCAAAACAAGGTGATTAATTTCATCACGTCTGTGTACTATAAAACATATCTTAAGATGAGCACATCTACATGGGTAATTAAAAGCAGTACCTATAGTGCCTATTCGTTACATTGCGCATGTGGTTGTACGGGTTCAGTACCTTACGAGTTATGAGCGCAGAAACGGTTCTCATTCAACTGCATTGCACAGGTTTAAAGTACTGTACAGTAGCCCCCCCCCCCCCAAAATCCATTTGCGATTCACCGGTCGCGGCCCCGTATATTCGCGGACTAGCGGCAGCCCCGGAAGTTATTTGCACGTGATTCAAATTTAGCCAGTGGCTGAGAGCTTTTATTTCTCCCCCCTGCTGATTGGTTGCAGATGATGCATACACCTCTTTTTGCTCCTTCACGGACAAGTCTTCAACATGATTGCCTGAATTGTGAAATCACTTTTTTTTCAGTGTGTTTTTAATGATTATTTAAGCGCTATGATGTCACTCGAACGCCCCGCATCTTCTCTAGTTTCTGGTAAGAGAACCGAAGCGCTTTATTTATTCCTAAATATTATCACAGTACAAAATTAAAAAGTTTTTACTTAATCATTACTACATTTTACTGCATTATTACTGTATTAATGAGTAAGACTGTCTGTCGAATGTGTTTAATCAGTATATTTTCGCGCATGTAATATCATACATAGGGTTTTAAAACCGCATCAATAATACGCGGATTTTCAGGACCCGCGGGAAGGGGCGGAACTCAACCCCCGCAAATAACGGGGGGGGGGGGGGGGTTTCTGTACTTATGATTACATTGCGCTAATAGATAACTATAACGCGATTTACGTCATGTGACAATTTATACTTCTGAACTCAGTCAATCACTTATTTCTTGAACTGCTTACTAGTACCAGGTGCCTATCTCAGACAGCACTCGGCCCTGAACAGCTCGCCAGACCAATTGCAAAGAAACACATACAATCACTCACATTCACAATGGATTTGAGACCGCTAATTAGCCTAATGTTCATTACTTTGTATGGTGGGAGGAACCTGAAGCGAGCATGGGAAACATGCAAACTATAGAAATGCCCTCACTGAGACTGGACATGAAAGCAGAAGCTTCTTGCTGTGAGACATTTCCCGCATGTTATAAGGTTATACGGTCATCCTTTGTACAGTATCAGGTTCAGTCGAGCTGCGTCCAGCTATTACTGAGAAGTCACTTTGCAAAAGCCTAACACCACCCGGCTACTGCTACAGCTTCGAATATTGCCTTTCTAATGGAGTCATTTACCACTGATGTCATTCAATATGTTTTATTGGACGCTCTTCTGTGGGGTTAATGTGGCCGGTTCTTAGTGTCCTAATAGATCTGAGTAATGTGGTTTCTTCTCTCAAGGTTTTTACAAAGAAGTTATGAATTTGGATTGCTTTCTTGAGGCTGTTCCAGGTACGAGAGTGTGCCAAAGAAATATCTTATACAGATTAAGGAATGAACGGAAATAAAGTCATTTTTCATGATAAATAGTTTCAAGTGTCCTTGATGTGGTTTGCTGGAGGGATGTGGGTGTGGATGAGGAGAGGAGAGCTGAGTTGAAACTGGGTCAGAACATCGTTATCTGCTACAGTGACCACCGTGCATGCAGTGCATCTTCATGTCTGGAAATCCTTTATTTGTTCAATTTTGTTTGTTGTTTTTGCTGGCTAATTATTCGCAAGAAAGTAAAGTATCAGTTTCTTTGTTCGCCATTTATTAGGTTTATTAGGATTTTTGTTTCGTATTGCTGCACTGTATTTTATACACAACACAAGCCAAAATAAATTAAAAAATCCTGCTCTCTAATATTATGTTGGACCACCTGTAGCTTTGATTACGCTCCCTCCCATTGGCTATTATAGAGCTGCATCTCCATAATACTCATATAATGCTTTTCGTGTACAGGACAGAGTTACTGTTGTTTCATGAGTTTTTCGAGTGTGCTCATTGCAACTTTATTTTTTGGCTCAGGCTTTTTAACTTGCATAAACATTTGTAAGATTATAACTCTGCTAAGAAGACATGGTCAACACACGTGCGTACACACACACACACACACACACACACACACATACACACACACACACACACACACACACATGCACGCATGCGCACGCGTGTGATTCCCGGTGCAAGTGAAAAGAAGAAGTGGGCTCGTGGCATGCGGTAATAATACTGAATACAACTAAATTTAAAAATAAGACCAACAATTTTAGAGTATAATAAGACTCTGAATTTATCTTAAACAACATGGTTATAACGAAGTTATTTATTAATAATAAAAATACTTCTTAATATTAATTCTACTACTGATGTTGCATGGTGTTGCTGATGGCTTTGTAGCCTGGTTGATATGTGGTGAGGTTCAGCTTCATGCAGGCGTTTATGCTTCCATCTGTTAAACGTGACCGCAGGTTGGTCTTGACGTTTTTCAGATGTGAGAATGACTGCTCGCGTGCATATGTAGAGCCAAACATGGTCAATACGGCAAGACTCACACGCTGCAGTGTTTGGTATGTGACAGGAAGCACGTTCCAGGTTTTGACAATCAGCTGGAAATATATTTCATAATAATAATAATAATAATAATAATAATAATAATAATAATATATGTACATTAACATTAATAATAATTAATAATAATAAATAATAATAAAACAAGAATAAACAATAAGTAAACTCACCCTTCCGATCATTGACTGTGGCAAAGATGTCACGTAGGCAGGCAGGAAGTGATGCGTAACAGAGCAGGAATAGACTTCTGTGCTCCCACAATGCAAGGGGTTCTCAAATAGTGAGGTGTGTGATGCCGGGGTGGCGTGTATGACCCTGGGGAACGTTTTTTTGTTATATTGTACTAGAATTAAGTATAATTGCACATCCATTACAGTAGTTGGCTGTGGCGCTTTCTTTGTCACGCTATGGTGTAGTGAAAAAAGCACCATGCAAACAATATGAAGTGCAGTAAACACTATTTATAGTCATACTTGAGGTACTGGGGGGGGGGGGT
Source organism: Plotosus lineatus (assembly GCA_024760905.1). Taxonomy (NCBI): domain Eukaryota; kingdom Metazoa; phylum Chordata; class Actinopteri; order Siluriformes; family Plotosidae; genus Plotosus; species Plotosus lineatus. The sequence goes on along the minus strand of CM045730.1, from coordinate 7,172,469 downwards.
CTTCTTCTTCTACCTAGCAGGGGCATCACAGAAAATAATTGAGAAGCATTGCACAAGGCGCGGAAGAATATGAGGCTAATCGGCTCGGAAAAGTCATTTTGAGGAGCGATTGTAAAGTGAATATTTTCTCATTCAATGGAGCAGATTTTTGGCGAGTTTGAAGCTCATATCATGGAAAACTCGTTATAAGAGACACTCGATAGACGAGGTGCCATTGTATTTAGATTTATATGCCCAAGCAGTGCTATATAAGCCGTAGGATAATAATAATAATAAGAAGAGCAGAATTTCTTTGCAAACTTAATGCTCTTGATATCAGTTTTTATTGATGGACCAACTTATAGTTCGCCTCAATTTCGTGTAAATTCACTAGACGTAATATTCAGGCTGTTATATAGATTCTAAATCACAAAGTTATGCAATTTTTTTTGTCAGTCAGAGGCAGGGCAGCATGGTGATATAGTTGTGATCACGTCCACTTCACAGTAAGAAGGTTCTGAGTTTGATTCCTGGGGTAGGGTCTTTTTGTCTGGAGTTTACATGCTCTTCCTGTGTTAGCATGGGTTTTCTCCAGGTACTCTGGTTTCCTTCTACAGTCCTCAGACTGTGTGGTAAGCTATTCAGGGTGTGTTTCAACCTTCGCCCAATGCCAGCCTCCCCACCACCCTAATAGGCCTTTGTTTATTGATGTTAATGATCCAACACAGGGCCGATGCAGAAAAGATAGAAGGCAGAGTGAAAACTGGTATTTTATGGATTCTGTCAGTTGAAGGCAGATGTGTGAGCGTTTCCGTTTATAGCTCGTAGTCCTTGGTGTGTGGGCGACTGCTAAATATCAATGAATATCAAACATAAAATATCACTGAAACAATGCATATACCTGCTTTCCCCCCAAATCTGTGTCAGGAGACATTGATTATGTAAAGTCACGTGGAGATTCTGTAATGATGATGGATGTTCAGCTCCTTCCGATTCATTTATTGTTATTTTTAGCCAGCAGAAGATATTGTTTCAATGAAAGTATTTGATCTCTGATCAAATAAAAGTAGTTGAATTGAATAATTTAAAGAAAACTTTAATAAAAATTTTTGAAAGAACATATGGTATACAGTTAACCCTCACTTTCCGTGGTTAATTGGGACGGAGATAGATTCAAGATTGAGATTCAAAGTACTCTTTCCATCTTCCCAGCACACCTCTGACATCAGTCAATGCATTTCCCTCTCTGTCCTTAATCACTCTAACATGCTGCACGTCCTTCCCATCTCCATTTCTCTGCTGTGCCAACCTGTGTAAATCATTTTCTCCCTCCTTACTGTCCAATCTAGCATACAAGTCATCATACGCCCTCTGTTTGGCCTTTGACACCGCCACCTTCGCCTTACGCTGTGTCTCTCTTCGGTCCTCCCAATGTCCCACTTCTTCTTAGCTAACCTCTTCCTTTGTACACACTCCTGCACTTCCTCATTCCACCCCCAAGTCTCCTTATCTACTGTCCTTCCAGAGGACACACCAAGTACTCTCCTGCCTGTCTCCCTGATCACATTAGCTGTAGTTGTCCTGTCATTTGGAAGCACTTCCTGACCACCCAAAGCAGCTCGACTGAATCACGCAATACTCTCTAGTTTTTGGGTAGGTGGCACGTTTCCTTTTTTACGTTAATGACAGTGTGCACTTGTTAGCATTTAGCACTTATGATCCATTTTGCATTACATCTGTCACTCTTATTTAACCTTTGACCTTTTGTACAAATTACTTGTCCATATTTGCATTTGGACTTATAGGCAGTGCAGATTATTTAACATTTCGAATAAAGAACGGCAAATTTCTTTGTTTGAAATATTTCAAAATTTTAAATTCTTCTGTTTACTTTGAATAGAATTAGACGGAGTTTCACTTTTGAATTCTATTTTATGTATGTCTCATTGGCATAAAATATATTTAATTTAATGGTTAAAGTGGCAAAATGTTTTATCAGTGAAATATTGAATGTATGGAATATGAAATAGTTTTGTACATGGAAAATATAGAATATCTATGCTCATGTGCCTTGGAGGAAGTGGACGGTGAACTATGTATCTATGTACTGAATACATAGTTCACCGTCCACTTCCTCCAAGGCACATGAGCATAGATATTCTATAGGTTTTTTTTTTTACTAGTGTTTAATGAGATCCTTGAAATCTGGTTACTTATTAGGAATGATTGGCACAGGCATGTTTAAGAACATTACTCTCAAGCTCAAGGCTCGACTCCAAGGCTTTTTGTCGAGCTCTCTTTCATTCCCCTCCGTTGTCATGGATGCATAAAGGAAGGAAGGAAAAGGAAAGCCTCGGCTATTTCTGTCTCATCTCCAGTTCCGTGTTTTATATAGGCTGGCAGCTTCACAAAAAGAACGCCATCTCCGCTATTGTCATCATTTATCATATTTCATTCAGTCAACCCTGCTTTCACTCATCCCAGTTTCCGATTCAGAACTTACTTTCCTTATAAAGGCGTGAGCCAGTGAGAGATCTTATTTCACATGGGATTCCCTGTTGTGATGGGGTTTTGTATCTTTTGTTGATTATCTCCCACAAATCTTTGTATATTATTATACATCATCATTCTTTCTTACAAACACACACACACACACACACACACACACAGATATATATATATATATATATATATATATATATATATATATATATATATATATATATATATATATACGTACACAGTAGGCCCTCGATATTTGCAGGGGTTCAGTTCCGGCCCCTCACACGAATGAAGATAATCCGCGAGTTCTGTACCCAGAAGTAAAACCCCATGTATCATATTACATGTGCGAATGAGCAACCGGAAGTAAAATACTGTGTATCTAGTTCATGTGATAAAAATACGCTTCTTAAACACATTCTATAGACAGTCTTACTCATTAATACTGTATTAATGTCGTTAAATGTAGTAATGATTAAGAAAAACTTTTCAATTTTTACTGTTATATTTATTGATGATAAAATATAAACATTATACTGTTGTAAAGCACTAGTACAGTAAAACCTCCGCTGACGAACGCTTAAGCTCACGAACTTTTCGCCTCAAGAACATTAAATTTGTGAGCATATAGTCTCTGCTGACGAACTAGTTTTCGGCGGACGAACCAAACCACGCGGTCGAACAGCGCCACGTTGGCGGCCACAAGAAGCTGACGCACGCTCACGGCGTCACAGTTCGTCACCTCCTTTCTTTGAGTGCGGAAGTGGTTTGTGTTTGATAGATATTTTGGACCATATTGAGTGTACTTTTGCTATTATGGGACCGAAAAAGACCCCACCACAGGCGGGATCATTGAAAAACACGAACGAGGTGTGCGTTTCTGTGACTTAGCGTCCCAGTACCAGTACGCTAAGTCTACCATTGCTACCATCCTTAAGAACAAGGAAGCTATTAAGGGTGCGTGTGTGGCTAAGGGTGTTTCCAAACAGTAGGTGTTTCCAAACACTCCTCCCTCCTCCTCCCACTCCATTCCATCAAGCCATCAACTACCATCACAAAGGTAAATAAAACCACTTTATTATACAGTACAGTTTATTTCTTTAATTACAATACAATAGCACATTTATTATACATAAAATAAGGTATATTTTTGTGTAGTTTTAAGGCTTATTTAGTAGAAAATTATGTTTTATGGGGACCTGGGAACGGATTATTCTCATTTTAATGGTTTCTTATGGGAAATAAATGTTCGGAAGACGAACTTTTCGCCTCACACACACTTTCTGGGAACCAATTATGTTCATGAGCTGAGGTATCACTGTATTAAAGTCTTTTTCAATTATTATTCCAGTACAGTACCAAAGTTAAGGTTTAGAATGTTTGTGCATGAGATTTTATGTTCTGTAGCATGTTTAACAAATGATACCAAAAGGATAAACTTTATTATGCTTCATGTCCTTTTATATTGAACTTGGAGTGACGTCTTGGAGTGACATCTCCAAGATGGCGCTGCCTAGAGGGCGACATCGCGGAGTTCTCAGAGTCTAATTGTTTCTATGTTCGTTTTAATTTGTTTTATCTGTTGTTTTGTTTGTTCATGTTTTGCACTATGCTCGTCTATGACCGGTCGACCCTACTACAGCTATGAGATCAGAGTCTTCTGAAGTTTAGCACCTTCCTATCCTGAGCTAATATACTATGGTAGCTCAATGCTAGCCGCACAACAGCTAACAATAAGCCCAGGCGGGAAGGGGGCCGAACGACGACTCCAGCACTTGGGATCGCAGGGGATGAAGGCCGGGTAGCCGGCTGGTGCAATCACCTCTTCGGGTGTACTCTCCTCGAGCCATGGTTCACAGAAACACAGCATGGAGCAGTCCTGTAGATCCCTCTGCGCTGCAATCTGAGCATGAAGCTCGTCCATCTTGTTTCGCAGGGACTGAACATTTTCAAGCAGTATGAATGGAAGTGCTAACCTTCCACTTCTAACCAAGCGCCGGAGACTCTGAGAACTCCGCCTAGGCTTATTGTTAGCCGGGGTGTGGCTAACATTGAGCTACCATAGCATATTAGCTCAGGATAGGAAGTTGTGTATGGTTCTGTATATGTTGCCCTGTGATGGACTGTCAAGCAGATCAGGTTGTACCCTGCCTTTGCTCAGACCCAGCTCAGATAGGCTCCATCCTTCCTGCCAACCTAGTCGGATTAAGCAGTTGAGCAAATGAATAAATGAATGGTGGTTAGTGAATTATGTTGTTGCTTGATTACTTTGTTAAAACATGGAAACGTGTTGTTGTGTTGAGGCTCAAACTAAATTGATATCAGCGACATTCGATTTATGATAGATTTATGAACTCTGTCTTATCGAGTTTGTAGGCGGATTTCAGGTACGCCTGATTTTCACTCCGTCGTGGCTCATAAATACTGTATACAGAACGAGACAGAATGAGATAGAGGAGTAGTGGAATGAAGTCCAGCATTATCACCATACCATCAGCCTGTTTCTGGTTATGTGCATGGTGCTTGGCGTACCTGGGCCACTACTTTCAAACATTCAGCTTATGTAAATTAATTATATTCTAGATGTTAGTAGATGGAGCGTGTAATGTGTAATTTGCAAATTCTGGTCATGAAGGTAACAGCAAGATATTTGGAGAACTGTAGTGCTTTTAGAAACGTGAGCAGGAGAAAGAACTGTATCTGAATCACGATTACTAGTTATATTATAAATTATTTTATTATATTATATTATAAATAAGTATTGCTTAGAGCGTAGACATCCATACAGCCATGAATCGATCCATCTGTTATCTATGCTAATTATCAGTCATTCTTTTGGGGGAATCTTCAGGGAGTGGTGCCCTGGTGCTGGGCAGTGGTGGCCTGTTGGTAAGAGGTGCTAGATCGCTGATCCTAAGGTTGGGGGTTTAAACCTCACTCTCCACAGGTTGTCACCCCCCTCCAGTGCAGCTCACTGGGTTATCAAAGGCCGGCCATGTCTCTCACTGTCTATGGTGTGAGGTTCATGTAAAAGAACCATTGCTGCCTTTTGTCATGAGTAGGTGCATAGCCGTCAGCGTGTTTCCGCCCTGTGGTGGCCGGTGAGCTGTCCTGGAGGGATTCTGCCCTCGCCAAAGGCCAGTGATGCCAGAAGCATGTCAACACACCAGTAACCAGTTCGGGGAGAATCTGGAACCATTCACACTCACATTCACACCGTCTGTCTTCCTTTCGGCTTTTTCCCTTTTACTCGGGAGTCGCCACAGCGTATCATCTGATTCCCTTCCTGTCACAACCCTTTTAGCAAGGGACAGAAACACGCTGACGACTTTACAGCTACTCTTTACGAAAGTCAGCAATGGTTCTTTTACATGCCTCTCACCATAGACAGTGAGAGACATGGCCCGCCTTTGATAACCCAGTTAGCCACACTGGGGGGGGGACAGTGATAACCTTGTGGAGAGTGGGACTCGAACCCCCAACCTTTGGATCAGCAATCCAGCGCCCTATACCACTAGACCACCACTGCCCCTCACACTCACATTCACACCGACCCAGAAATTTTAGGCTACCTTACTAGTCACTAAGCCACCATGTCACTGGTGCTCAGACAGTATCTCTATAAACTGTTTATGTAGGTTTTTCTATTTCTTTTTCCCCCCTAAAATTACACAATGCAATTTTATTTGTCTGAGACCTGTTATATAATTTACATTTTGTGTACCGTGGTAAACTTTGGCACAAACACTTTGTTTTCTTTTACTCATATTTTTGTTATTCTTTTTTGTAAACAAAGGCTCAAGTGTAGCAATGAGGAAAACCCCCGGTTCAAGTGAATATTTACGTCCATAGGATCATCATTCGCAGGAGCAAGAAGCATCTAAGATGAGAACTCCAACTAGTTGTAGCACATCAGGATGAATCCCAGGATTCGTAAAGCAGAAGGATCAGGATCACTGAGTTATGAGAAGTAGCATGTGTATCTCAATAAAAACATAGAAACAGACAGAGCTTGTTAGGTATGATCATAACAGTATAATAGTTTAAAAAAGAGAGAAAGAGTTTATTGGTGCTGAGTGCAAGTAGGAACTTTTAAGATGAAGTACTCCGCTGTCTATGGACGTGGGTGCGCTCTACTGATGAGCACACTCTCTAACTGACCTATCCTATGTGAAGTTCATAGTTTATGTGGTGCTTTTTTTGAACTGACCACCAGTGCGTTGCCATACTCAACTTACTGTAAATAAAAGTTATTAACTTTTGCCAAAATAAATGAGAAAATTGTACCTGTACCTGTTTCTTTCTTAGTCTTCATGAGCCATAGTAATCTCTGAGCTGGGATGGATATCAATTTTTTTTTTTTTTTTTTTTTTTTTTTTTTTTTTTTTTTTTGCCAAGCACATTGGGTTTTCTGTCTGAATTGCACTGCAATCACATGTTTTCCTCTTAATACCCAGTATACTCAAAAAATTACAAGAATGAAAGGGTAAAATATAACAATTATGCATATGAAATTCTCTCTCACTCTGTGTGTGTGTGTGTGTGTGTGTGTGTGTGTGTGTGTGTGTGTGTGTAGTGCGGGAAGGGGGCTGAGAACTTCGACAAATTCTTCACGCGTACGCAGCCTCAGCTCACTCCTCCAGACGAGCTCGTCATCGCCAATATCGACCAGTCGGAGTTCGCTGGCTTCTCCTTTATCAACCCGCAGTTCATCCACCCATCCCTCACCAACAGCGTATGAAGGAGGAATGAGACAGTCTCAAAGAGTAACTCTACCTACACAACTCCCAGAATGCCTGCTTTTTAATCCTTATCCCAAAATCTCTAATCCAAGTTTCAACTCCAACCATTTTCTATCACTTTCTCCCATAGGATTTTTCCAATTATTCACTTAATCATTTCAGGTTTAGACCACTTATAGAATTAATAGTACTCAATTGGTGTTGTCTAGTGTTTATGTTTTAGTTTTTGGGTTTTTTTTAATGGAAAACTGACTCCATGATATCATGACGGCTTGAGATCTGCGGCCATGTCTGGTTCCCGCTTTGTTCTCTTAGCATGAAATTCCAAAAAAAAAAAAAAGATGCAAAAACCTGTGCTTCCTGGTGTTTATGATGTAATCCCTGCCAGTCTTCCCATTCAGGAAGTGTAAAACAGGGGTCTATCAGGCCTGTGTATATCACTGACTTATCAGTTACGTTTGCTTATGTTGTTGCTGATGAGCAGATGTGCCAAAATGTTTTGAATTTAAAGATTTAAAGCGTTCCGATTGAGCACCAATCGAGTTTCATCTTGAAACTGGTGCAAGTATTCAATGTAAAATAACCACAAAGGGTGAAATTAAAGAGTAGATCTACCAGATTCACTACAGCTAACCACTGGTAGAAGACATATGCTATGTAATATGGTCTCACGTTAGCATGAAAGAAAGACGCTAAACCAGATTTAATGCATTAATTTCTTAAGTAAACGTTCTAAACTGGATCGTTAATTAGCTTAATTACTAACTAACAGGCAACTAGCTGAAAGGCCTAAGGATATTCATAGTAATGCTTTTAATAGATGCATGTAGTTTGCATTATTACGTCATCATATGTCGGTCTTAACTGAAATAACTTTATAACTTTTAACTTAGGTTTTACGAAAAATATTACTCTTTGTTAGTATTGCTCCGTGATGATTCTAGAGTCTGTTGGGGCCCTAGGAAAGAATTTATATGGGACCCCTTCAACCAGCATTTATCATCATTACGTTATAAATAAGCCAACTTTGCACTTTGTCACTGCTGTAGTTTAAAGTTTGACAGCTCTCAAGGGCCCCCTACTGGCCTGGAGCGCCAAACAGCATTTCCTGTTTCCAAGTGGCACCTCCTGCGTTGCTAACAGGAAGCTGCTTGATATCTTTGTGGTATACACAATAAATTGCAAAGCCAAATTAAGAGCATTTCATGTTGTCAGTTATCATCTACCTGGTACAGTTTGCCAACATTTGACACAAGCTGGTTTTTTTTTTTTTTTAAACTGTTATATTTTTTTTTTTTGGAATAAGTATATATTTTTAAATAATTTAAAAAAAGAAACTTCTTTACGTTTTATTTGTTAGGCTTAAAACAAACCGTAAAACTTTAGTTAGATTTATGAACATACCATGCAATTGATGTTTTTGTTAATAAATTACTGATGAACTAAAAACAGAATGAAGTGTTTGCATACCAGTTATACACACGTGATGTAATGCATGCACCAATGTCAGAATAACACTAGAGTATTATGTTATTATAATTACAAATTTATATATACATATATGCTACTTGCTGAAATCATCTTTCTTTACCTATTTTAGATTTATTTTAATTAAGTTATCATCCTGACCTACTAATGATCCTTTGCTATAATCCTGCAGCAGTGAATTAATGATTTTATAAATACTTCTAGGTGATGAAATAAAAATCGAGAAAGAGAGAACGCGAGTGTGAATGGAGAGTTGAAATTTTTCTACCTGCGATTGAATGTGTTTTTACGATCTTTAGCTGATAAGGAGTCTCCTAGAACAATCAATTTTATCTATTTTCTATCCTTGCGTGAGTTGATGTTAACTTTATGGAAATTAGCAAATTCTTTACGCAATGTTTTCGTAATATTTGTAGTCCTGTTTTATCCGTCTGTCATAAATGTTTACTTGCGAATTAAACTTTTATCGGCCTGTGTATATAGAGACTGCATGCTACACGACTGTTCAAAAGTGTGGAATCAGTTGGTGTAATATCTTAATATCACACACTCAGAAGCAAAGGATAATAAATGGTATATTTCCCTGTCAATGCAGTGACACCATCAATTTTACATCTTTTATTGTAGAATTATCAGGAAAGGTAGCTGTAGTAACTGCAAACCGTAGTGGTTAGAGTGCTGTACTCATCATTGAGAGGTTGTGTGTTCGAATCCCCATTAGATCTCACCGTGATAAGGTCTTTGCCCAAGTATGCCTCTGTCTACCCAGCAGTGTACATGGGTACCAGTAAAAGTACTGGGAAGATAACTCTGTGATGGACTAGTGTCCCGTCCTAGAGGAATTGTACTCCGTGGATAATCTTGGATTCAAGTCCGGGGCGTGGCAAGGGCGTTTCTATGTGGAGTTTGTATGTTCTCCATGTGTTTGTGTGAGTTTCCTCTGAGTACTCCAATTTCCTCCTACAGTTCAAGGACATGGACATTAGGCTGATTGACTGTTCCAAATTGCCTATTGGTGTGAGTGTGTCTGTGGTGCACTGTAATGAGCTGCCCAGCCATTCAGGGTGTAATCCACCTTCACCCAGTGTTGGCTGAGATAAGCTCCATCCTATCCACAACCCTAGTATTAGGATTAAGCAGTTGAGGAAATGATTGTGTGAACCTGTAGTTTAATCTATTTTAAAAGGTGTCGTCATCACTTTGCTCACAAATATACAGGGATCCCTCGCTACTTCACGCTTCCATTCATGCGGCTTCAGTGCATCACGTTTCTAAAAAATATTCATAGAATTAAAAAATGCCACAAAATAAGGCTAATTATGCAACAACAAAAAAAAAACCCAAACAAACAAACCCTAAACAAACATAAAACAAAAAATAACCCAAAACCTCCCATCAAAACGAGTTACATTGTTGTGAGGTGCACATCTGAGTGGATGCGCACGTGTCTGTCTGTATGTGTGTGTATTTATATTTTATTTATATCTTATGTATTATTTTTGAATGTTTAATTGCTATTATAAGCATTTATAGAATCGAATATGTATTTATTGATATTATATACACATATACATGTACGTATACGTCAGTCCGGGAGGGGGGAGTGATCCTACTTCGCGGATTTCGGTGGTCGCGTGGGGATCGCGATCCCAATTAACTGCAGAAAGTGAGGGATCCCTGTCTATACAGGGATTCCTCACTTTCCATGATTAATGGGGATTAAGACCCCCCCCCTGCGACCACCGAATTTTGTAGAGTAGAATTGACCCCCCCCCCACTGACGTATATGTACATGTATATGTGCGTATAATATCAATAAACACATATTCAACGGTATAAATGCTTATAATAACAATTCAACATTCAAAAATAATGCATAAGATGTAAATACACACACATACCGATGCCCACCTCACATAAAAATGTAAGTAGTTTTGTTGGGTTGTTTTTTTTTTATTTAGTTTGTTTCGGGGTTTTTTTTTGCATAATTGGCCTTGTTTTGCAGCATTTTCCTTAACGTTTTCCCCTATTCTTCCTTAATTTCCTCATTTTTTATTTTTCTGTGAATATTTATGAAAAACCTACAATGCACTGAAGTCGCAGAAACTGAAGCACGAAGCAGCGAGGGATCCCTTTATATAATGTGTATGTCTGTGTGTATGCATATGTATATATATATATATATATATATACTAGTATATATATATATATATATATATATATATATATATATATATATATATATGTGTGTGTGTGTGTGTGTGTGTGTATATATATATATATATATATATATATATATATATATATATATATATATATATAAAATTGTTTTCCCATACATTCATTTTCTGAACTGCTTTATCCTAATTAAGGTTATGTGGAGGCAGGCGCCCATCTCAAAGTGCACCCTTGACAGCCTGCCAGGCTCCACAGAAAAAAAATACATGTATGTATAATTTTATATTAACATATTTATGTTAATATCTGAAACCAGAACAACAGTCATTTTGGACATTTTGGAATTATTAAAATTGTTATTATTAGTTTTCCTGACAATATATTGTTCAGCTTTTTACAAAAACATGTCGGTGCATAGCGTTAATGTTATACAGTGAACCTGCAATAACAATCAATTTCTTTGTATTTGTATCATGCGCTGTGCTCATTTTTATTCCATTTCTGAGTGTTGATTTTAAACTCTTGAACAGTATTGTGTATGGAAGAGAGCTATAAACACAGTTACGTATTTGTGTGATTGGTGTTTTCGTGTGCTAAGGTTTACATCATCGCTTTAATGACTTCTAAAAACGATAGCGTGCTAGACATCAGCATTGTTGCTTAATAAACAAACCCCGTATATTTCCAGTAATGTCTGGAAAATATAGCTGTATTGTGCGTGAGAGCTGATTGGTTGTAAAGTGAGCTGATGTGGTCCTGCAGTCGCCTTGGTTTTTCTACTCTGCATGTTGGTGATACTAAAGGTTTACACATGAAAACAGTTTATATATATATATATATATATATATATATATATATATATATATGTATATATATATATACAAGCAAACCTCGGTTTCTGACCATAATTTGTTCCAGAAGGCTGTTTGAATAGCGATTTGTTCGGATTCCGAATCTATTTTTCTAATTACAAATAACGTAAATGGTCTTAACCGTTCCAAGACGCTAGAAAACTACCTTTTAATATAATATCCCTTTAAACATAATATGTTATTTCATAATGTCATTTATAATCAAATTGTATATGAAATGCGAAACAACAAGGCAAACACACAAATTATTAATATAGAATAGGCTAGGCTTGGGTAAGACTTTCCGCGGCCAGTATCTTATGTTTTTGTGTGTAGAATGTATAGAAACATTGTGCTCGTTTGTTTCGTGTTCGGCTTTCAAATTTTGTTCGACTTTTGAGACAAAAAAAAAAATCTGAATTTTTTGGTTGAATATCTATTTGTTCGATGTCTAAAGCGTTCGAAAACCGAGGTTTGCTTGTATGCATGTGTGTGTGTGTATATGTGTATACATATATATATATATATATATATATATATATATATATATATATATATATATATATATATATATATATATACATACACACACACACATACACTGTATCAGATGTCTATGTGTGTGTGTGTGTGTGTGTGTGTGTGTGTGTGTGCGCATGCGCATGATGATGACAGAAGCATTCCAGAACACACAGCATGAAGTTGTTGTGACAACGTGATATCTTAACGCGTTTCGTCCTCTGTCAGTCTTACAGGAAATGAAAATGTTGAATTATTTTGGTGCTGTAATTTCTATTTGGTGGATTCTTCCAACTGCCAGATTGGATGGAATTCATCACATTTGTTCAATTTAAACCCTTTTCTGATATTTTATTTAACAAAAAAGAATCCTGCACCAAACTAATCGATGGAGTGGCCACTCAGCTTTAAAATGGCCCTTGGATTTTTAGAAATCAAACAAACAACAGTTTGTCCCGTTTTCCAAAACCTTTTTTAGACAAAAGGTGTCTGTAAGGAACGCAAAACTGAAAAGCATTCATCATTCATTTTCTGAACCGCTTAATCTTAATTAGGGTTGTGGGAGGCTGATGCCTGTCTCAGCTTCTGCCGAGGGAGGGCAGAGTACACCCTGGACAGCTCACCAGGCAGAAACACGCTGACGGATATGCAGCTACTCTTGGCGAAAGTCAGCAATGGTTCTTTTATATGAACCTCACACCGTAGACAGTGAGAGACATGGCCGGCCTTTGATAACCCAGTTAGTGCACTGAGGGACTGAAAAACATGTGTTAGTAATATTTATTGATATGGGGGTGTCTAGTTACCTTTTCAAGCTTGTGCAGTGAAATTAACCCTGTACCATTTTTTAATTAGCCCATTTATGCTAATTAGCCAATATACGCATTCCACATTTTTTTAGAAAGTTTAATGAGGTGAGGCCAGTCATGTCTCTCACCATCTATGGTGAGAGTTCGTGTGAAAGAACCATTGCTGACTTTCGAAAAGAGTATCTGCAAAGCCATCAGCGTGTTTCCGCCCTGCGATGGCCTGGCGAGCTGTCCAGGGTGTACTCTGCTGGGATGGGCACCAGCCTCCCCGCGACCCCAATCAGGATTAAGCGGCTACTTAAAATGAACTGAACTTTAAAATGTTAATTCATTTGTTCATCACCATGACATCATATGGGCTCAATTTCAGCACCAACTATAGTGAAGTAAATAAGCTGCAAAACACTGCTGATTTTCAGTTTCTTTAAATAATAATAAATAATTATTTCTGTTAAATATTCAATAATTTGATTAGTAAGACATCATAACACTACAGAGGACACGCAAAGAGAACAGAATAATTCTGAATAGCATGTTTGTTTCAGCAGGCAGAATAACAGACAGTTCATGTAGCACATACGTTAGCATTACTATATTGAAGTCTTGCACTGGAGCATCTTTTTTAATGATTTACAGTAAAGCTAATGGTAATTTTCGGCAAATCAATTTCATTGGATGAGATTTTAACCAGAGAGGTACCACATTCCATATGCGTCAGTGTCGTGTCAGGTTTGAATCACTTTTTTTGTATGTCGTTTTCAAAAAAATCCTATAAATGTTGTATTTTCACAGATATAACTTGCAGATAAACTTTGATATGAAAGGGTACGTCTATATTTACTTTGTGATCAAAATGTTTTAACTGTTTTAAATTTTTAAAAATTTATAATAATCTAGAAGTCTACGTCTTATTGACATATACCATATTCGACGTAATATGCGCCCTGCTCCAATAAGCGCCCCCTGGTGTTTTTTTTTTTTTTTTTTTTTTTTGTGGGGGGGGTGGGTGCGTTTGTTTGTTTGTTTGTTTTTTTATTTTTTTAATCTTACGTGTAATAACCGCCCATGTGTACTGAGAGCAAAATCGTAGATCAAACTTACTAATTTTATTCGATCAGTCTCTGCGTTGACTGCCTGTAAAAATGAGTTTACACGGTATTTCAAGACCTCCTGCCACTGGGGAATGTCTATAATGTTCATCAGTAACAACACATTTGATTGTTCTGCTGTGCTTTAAAAAACAGGAAAATATTTTGCTGTGTTCTCTTGGTAAATATGATAAACCGATGAACCATTAGAAACTGCTACAGCAAAACTATGGGATGCTCTAAATGAATGGAGCAATGAGCCAAATATGGACCTATCAGAAAGTGATGACGAGCATTTTTCACCGATTCTCCTGCTCACTAACTTCATAAATTTAAGCACGTTCCTGGCCATGTGCTTTTGTATATGTTCATGTTGATTGGTTCAACGTGCCATGTGCTAAAGTTGACATTCGTGTTGATTGGTTTGATTTTACTTCCCGGAAAATGTTTAAAGGAACAGCACCGGGAGGGAAAAGTAAGGGGTCTTTTTTTTATTTATTTATACTGGGGGGTTTTCAGCTTTCATGTAAGTAGTTTGGTTGATATCACAAAATGAATAACACAAATACCAGTAAAACTCTTTTGTTGTTCTGTTATATTCATGTTTTCCACCTCGATGGTAATAAGCACTTACAGTTCCACTCCGCTGGTAACCATTTTAATAAGCGCCCACCCACTGCAATTTTGAAAGCACCCTGGGCTCTTATCACGTCGAATACGGTAGATGTAAATTCCCAATGAAATAATATTCCATAATATTTAAATAAAACTTAGGTCCCCAATAAAATATAATACATAATAAGTATAAGGTCTCATTTTGTTATTTTACTGTGGTTCACATCTTTCTTGGCGTCTTACCTAAAGATAACAGAATATACCAGTGTGTCAGTTACTTAAGCTTTTTTTGAGCTCATATTGTGATAGGAAAGATATTTGTAAACTTAAACATTGGCCATATTTACTTTTTTGTCTTGTTTTTTTTTTTACTATGTGCTTCAGTGAACAGAATTATGGGATTGTATACTCTTTTCCTACACAGTAGAAGATGTGTACAATGCTATCCTTAAATTCGCCATCCAAGTGGCACAACAGCATTCATAATATGTTTAGGAGATTATTTTGAAGTCCTCTAGATGGGCGATTGCCACTAGCCAATCGTGCTATGAGGTTGTGTACGTGAAAGAAAGCAACTAGCACTTTCCTCCAAACATCACTCTGTGATGCAGCAGGCCGTTGCACTTTAGAACATTGCAGAAGCACGCTGTTACCTAGCTTATTAACCTTCACCCTGCTGTTTGTTTAGAAAGGAAGAATAGTAGAAATAAGTAATTAGTAAAATGAAGGGAAAATGTGTCCCAATGTAATGACGTATAGCTGCCATCCAATTAAACTGATGATCAGTGATGATAATCTTAGGCAGCTATCATGATTAGAAATATTAATGTGTGCCTGGTCATGTATCAGTTGATCCATCAAGTTGTCAACAGTCCGCTTCACACTTATTGTGTACATGTACTCGGTTTTGTCGTCATCCCTGGGCAGTGCCAAGCCAATAACTGAGCCCAATAATAGCAGTGTTGCACTAACCATGTAGTCTCCACCACTATGTGTGTAAGTGTTTATTTAAAAACTGTGTGGTAGACACATGTAGCCTCTGTATTCCTCTGTGTGTACCAGCCTCTGGAGTCGGAGAAGATAATTATTCCATCATAGTGCTGCTAATGCGTCGGTGTGTGCGCCTCCCCAGTCGTGTGGGCAGCCACTGCTGTCTGCTTTCTTCAGTGTTGCTTATTTTGTTTGTTCGTAATGTAAAATCCTGTCTTGCCTTACCTCGTAATCATACCATCCCTGTGCCTCTGATTGTGTGTGTGTGTGTGTGTGTGTGTGTGTGTGTGTGTGTGTGTGTGTGTGTGTGTGTGTGTGTGTGTCTGCAGCGTGTGTCTGTGTGTTTGTTAATTTGTGTGCATGCAGTCATATGTGTTTGTGTGTGTGTGTGTGTGTGCAGTCCTCTGTGTGTGTGTGTGTGTGTGTGTGTGTGTGTGTGTGTGTGTGTGTGTGTGTGTGTGCATGTAGTCATGTGTGTGCACGTGTGCATGTGGTTATATATATATATATATATATATATATATATATATATATATATATATATATATATATATATGTGTGTGTGTGTGTGTGTGTGTGTGTGTGTGTGTGTGTGCGCGTGTGTGTTTGTGTGCATGTAGTCATGTGTGTGCTCGCGTGCATGTGGTTTTTATATATATATATATATATATATATATATATATATATATATATATATATGTGTGTGTGTGTGTGTGTGTGTGTGTGTGTGTGTGTGTGTGTGTGTGTGCATGTGGTTATATATATGTGTGTGTGTGTGTGTGTGTGTGTAAGTGAATATATGCGTGTGTGTGTGTGTGTGTTTGTGTGTGTGTGTGTGTGTGAGTGTATATATGCGTGTGTGTGTGTGTGTGTGTGTGTGTGTGTTTGTGTGTGTGCGTGTGTGTGTGTGTGTGTGTGTGTGTGTGTGTGTGCGCGCATGCGGTTATATATGTGTGTGTGTGTGTGTGTGTGTGAGGATAATTCTTGACTTTTTTTATTTATTTATTCAATCATGACTCTTCTGCCGCTCCTGCATGCTTTGCTTTCACACTTGTCGCTGCCAGACAGACATTTCACACACACACACACACACACACACACACACACACACACACACACACACACACACACACAGAAACTGCTGCTGTTTTTAACTGGTCAGTGTACTTCAGAACAGGTCAGACAACCTGCTATTGAATTATTTTGTGATTATACCGTATAACTGGAGATAAAATAGAAAAAGACTTAAAAGGAAAATCAAGTTTTTATTTGTTCTTTTAATCTGTTTTTCCTCAAAAGATCAAATGTTGAAATTGATTTTGGCAAACATAAGTAAATAAATCAATAAATTTAAATAGTAATAAAGTTTTAACTTGAGAATTTCCAGTACAACTGGTTTGAAAAATTATTTCAACAAACTAACAAATTTTTAATAAATTTTTCCCAAACAAGATTTAAGAACGACTAAAATAAAAAAAAAACACCACCACCCAAAAAAAAACCCCAAAAAACTGATTCTAAATAAGAATACTTTGTTGATCCCAGAGGAAATTGTGTGAAATTTATTTTCTCAAAGTGACCAATGGCATTTTATACAGCGCCCGTAAGGGGTCACATAAAAAAAAAAAATTAAAAAAAAATAAAATATTAGTTTCTTGTGCAAGTGTTAGTGACTTTCTTGATAGTTTCTCATGCACACAAGTAACCAATATTTGAATTTTTTTTTTCAGTGTCCCTTTACAGGCTTCATATATTTTCAAGTATTTTTTATAAAACTAATTCCGCCCTGTGCCAACATGCAGACAATAGAAACAAATTTTCAAAATAACAATTTTTAGATTTTTAAATATATACAACTCACAAGGCCTGAATTTGAAACTGATTTGACTGTTTACACCTAAAATAAGAACCAGTTTTTTAATCAATGTCTGATTTAATTAACATCTGCTTTTCTGTCTCTTATATATGTCTAGAGAGACAAAAATGTGTGTGTGTGTGTGTGTGTGTGTGTGTGTGTGTGTGTGTGTGTGTGTGTGTGTGTGTGTGTGTGTGTGTGTGTGTGTGTGTTCACAAAGCAGGATGATCCTTCTTCGGATAAATATAAAATCTATGGTTTATATTTTTGACTTTCTGAAGGAAGCGTCTTTAAACGCCACTTCACACTTTCATCCCTGTGCTTGTGAATACTGACCCCTGACTATTAAAACTTTGCAATGTTGTCTACTGGTTTGTTGTTTCCTGAGTCCACACCTTCATATATAACCACTGATATTTGTACCTAATGTATGATACTGCAAATAACGTATGAGAAATAAAGCATTGTTTTAAATCTGCTTTCTCTCTTTACTGTGTATAAATACATCAAACATGGTAATACTGACAGCTTTAATATATAATGAAGGGACTTGGTTCATTCATTTTCTGAACCTCTTAGTCCTAATTAGGGTCGCGGCGAGGCTGGTGCCCATACCAGCCGACTCCAGGTGAGGGCACAGTACACCCTGGACAGCTCGCCAGGCCATCGCAGGGCAGAAACACGCTGATGGCTATGCAGCTACTCTTGTCGAAAGTCAGCAATGGTTCTTTTACTTGAACCTCTCACCGTAGACAGTGAGAGACATGGCCGGTTTTGAGAACCCAGTGAGCTGCACTGGGGGGGACACTGACAACCCGTTGAAAGTGGGGCTTGAACCCCGACCTTCGGATCAGTGATCCAACACCTTTACCACCAGGCCACCACTGCCCCTTTTTTCAGTTTATTCATTTTTTTTATTTTAGAATATGGTGATAAGATTGTCAGAGACACTCCTCCTAAACCGTTGGATGAATTGTGATGAAACTTTACAAACTGTCATGTACTTTAGGACAAGAGTATTAACTCAACTCTGAGACCTTTCTGAACTATTTGAAAAAGTCTGGTGGTGCATTAAAATTCTCATGCTACTAGTCCATGGAAAAAGTACATGTGAAGGCATTTGATATTTGTCGAAATTTACCGGAAGACTTCGTAAATCTGAAGTATGCAAGGGTGATGAAGTAAAATACAGCACAATAACATAGTACAGGGATCCCTCGAAACTTCACGCTTCAATTCATGCGGCTTCAGTGCATCCTTGTTTTGTTTTTTTGTTGTTTTTTTAAATACTCATCCAAATAAAAAAATACAGAAATTACAGAAGAATGGGGGGGGGGGGTTTTAAGGAAAATGCCACAAAACAAGGACAATTATGGAAAAAAAAAAAACAGCCCAAAACCCCCCATCAAAACTACTTACATTTTTATATGAGGTGTCCATCTGTATGTGTGTATTTATATTTTATTTACATCTTATTCATTATGCTTGAATGTTTTATTGTTATTATAAGCATTTATAGTGTTGAATATGTATTTATTGATATTATATACAAATATACATGTACGTATACGTCAGTCAGGGGGAAGGCTAGAAGGGCTAGAAGATTCTGTGACGCCAGGAACATACAGCCTGAAAAAAGCCGCAAAAATGCAGGACACAGACTGTGATGGAAACAGAGGAGCTTTATTGTTGACAGGGAAGGCACCAGAGCACGGGGACATCATAGTCATTGTTAAAGATGTGGAGAAACACGGAAATCAAGCTAAAGCGGGAACTGGAGGAGCACGACGCTGAGAGCCAGAGAGATCATGGGGAAGAGGGATAATCTTCTAGCACCGTGAGGAGCGCTCTGGTAGTCTTTATAGCCCGTGATCAAGTGGAATCAGGTGTGTGTGTTTAGCGGTACTCCCGCATGTGACAGCCATGCCCCTCTTTAATGCGCAGAGAGCGAGAGAGAGAGAGAGAGAGAGAGACAAAACCAGAGTCTCTCACAACACAGATTATAACATAGTGTACTGTATTCAATCATTTTTTCACTTAAATTGCGGACCTATGGTATGAGTTACGGTACCGTTAACCTCTGTTCAAAAGACGATAGAACGGATTAAGACCATTTACATTATTTGTAATGGGAAAAGCAGATTCGGAATTCGACCAAATCAGAATTCTACCAGCCGTCTAGAACGAATTATAGTTGAGCACCGCGGCTCCACTGTACATATACGTCAGTCAGGGGGATTGATCCTACTTCGTAGAATTCTGCGATCGCAGAGGATCTCGGTCCCAGTTAACCGTGGAACGTGAGGGATCCCTGTGTATCGTAACAAGTTTATTGTTCACATGTATGTCTGTGCACCTTATGTACGAATATAATGTTCAAAGCTCTGTGTGCTAAAAAAGCAGGCTATAATAATAGAATATGCACATAATAATCTTGCTAAAACTGGTAAATAGACAGTCAGTCGGATATCAGGATGATACAGCGACGCTCATATCACTAAGAGCAAAAAAAAAAAAAGATGCAACGTGATGGTGTATATTTTTCACACTTTTACTGTTTACTTTGTTATTGCACCATGTATCATGCTTTATGTACATTTTTTGTACGCAATGAAAAATCTTTCACCAGAATGTTCCATGATGGTATGCCAAGTGCCAGTTCAATTCCAGTAGACTGTGCTAAAATATTTAGCACCTCATTTCACAACTCTTCAAACTTTTATATGCGCCTCAGTGTGAGTGTAAAAACGAGAACAAAAGGACTTGGTCTCTGAGTATTGCAGGTTAGGATAAGCTTTATTACCTGTGTGAAAATTCAATTAAAGTATCTTTCTGATATTTAGAATTAAATTGCTTTGCGCAATTTGACTCAAATCAGAGGGCAGTTGAGCATTTTGTGCTTTGTATGTCTTGTATTTTTTTATTACATTATAGATCTGTTAAATAAAATAAAAGGCATATAATTACGCTCTGAAAAAAGACACAATATCTGTGTGAAATCAGTCATTTCTAATATTTCCTGGTAAAAAAAAAAGTGCAAGAATGGCCTGCTTGAAAAAATTCAAGGTATTCACTTCAAGACATGAAGACCTGAAATTGAGGGGTGGGGGGTAGGCCTGAGAATCATTAAAATGCCCTGCCAACATTTGAGTCATTGGGGTCACCTGAGCCAAGGTGTGAATTGTTTGAAAGTTGGTGTCCCATTCTGTCAACATGTGAGATGTTAGGGTCGGTGGGTCGGGGTATGATTGGGAGACAACTCTTCTGAGAAGGGATCTCAGATGACCCTAACAAACTCATTTGTTGGTGGGGTGCATTAACGACTCACAGATCTTCCGTTCTTTGCTCTGAAGAAGTCTTCAGAGACAAAATATCTAGGAAAAAATAAAGAAGTCCAGTTGTCTTTGACTCAAGCATTCAGTTCAACTGTAACATGATACCTCTTGGTTGAGACTGTGCGCCAGTGGTGCCCAATCCTGTCCAACTTCCTGAAGATTTTCAGTCCAACCAAATTATTATAAAAGATGTTAGGCTTGTGTTGATTAGATCTGTCAAGTGGGAACCTTATGGTTGGGCCTCAAGTCTTCGGTCAGGACGGAACTGGCATAAGCACCACGTACAGTACTGAACACAAATATTAGAGCAAAGGTTTAAGAAGAGCTATGATAAGGTAAGGCCGTACCGCCTACATTCTTTCTCTCGTCCCTAATATTCAGCAGAACTTACTCAAAAAAAAAAAAAAAAAAAAGCCATCATTAGTAGGGAACTGAGCAAAAGTCAAGCACAGGGTGTCAGAGTTCTCTTTTCTTTGCTCAAAAATGGAGTACAGTATACAGGGCAGTGTGGTCGCATTTGTGTTGTTGGGGCTCTCAAGTGGCCACAAGTTGCATGACCATCAACCTGGAGATCAAGGTTGAATCCATGTTGATGCTGCAACCATCCTCTACTGGGAGTCCATAGTAGCTAATTGGCCAAGCTGTCACAGGAGGAAGAGATGGTTGTTGGTGGTGGTGGCTGTTTTTGATACAGAGATAACACCTGACAGGTGCTGATGGGATATAACACAAATTAGGGATGAAAAATGGGGAAAAATTCAAAATGGTATCTGGAAAACTTCCACCGATGAAATACTCTTTACACAATAAAGGTCCCTCTGGAAATCATTGAACATTACAAAAAAGGTGAAGAGAGAATAAATTAAATCTTTTAAATGATTGGATTGTCGAACCTACAATACTATCAGTGAGACTATTAATCAGGTGATTTGGACCAGTAAGCAAAGCCCCTAGTAAGGTGGTAATTAGTGTATCCTTCGATTTGTAGGCTGATTTCTTCATTAAGAAGTAGTGTTCTTTTCTCACTGGTTTCCTTCATTATTTTATAATACACTGTGCACTGCAGATGGTCAGAATAACCAGAGCTACACTATGCATCGATTTTGGATGTGCCTCAAAGAGCTGCTATGTATTTTGAAGCAAAATTCAGTGCAGGTTTAGAGCTGGAGCAAACACTGATTGTGAAAGTCCCCCATGCTGTGCATGCCCCTTTGACAATCTATAGTGCTTTCCAAATGATCGCAAAATGAAGCAGATTCTGCCTGACAGTTCACAGATGACCATTTTAATCACCTCTTCTTGGATTTTGAACATGGAAATTATAGCAGCCATTAATTTCAGTCTTTTTTACAACAATGATTGGCTCCAACTCCCTGTGATCTTGACAGATAAGCATGGATGGAT
This sequence comes from Plotosus lineatus, assembly GCA_024760905.1. Lineage (NCBI taxonomy): Eukaryota > Metazoa > Chordata > Actinopteri > Siluriformes > Plotosidae > Plotosus > Plotosus lineatus. The sequence continues at coordinate 7,150,114 of CM045730.1, read as the reverse complement.
GGATAAATTGATATGTTTTGATTTTGGAAAGCAGTGGAAACAATGAGGTTGTTTATCAGCTGTTGGAGTACCTGGGAAATACAGTGGATATAGAAAAGAATCAGCCTCTTCAATATTATAAATATTTTTTACTTTGCAGACACGCGCACACACACATACAGCAACATACATATGTACATACATACATACATACATACACACACACACACACACACACACACACACACACATGTAACAGTTGGCAAAAAAAAAAATCCATGACATGGTTAAAAGATCACCCATCCTTTAAATATTTATTCTGTATACACAAAGCTAATAGTCCACCTGTGATCAATGCTAATCAAACTGATCATTTAAACCAATCATTAATACCCCCATATCACTGGACTACGGCATGCAAGGATCGTAGCGAAAAGGCACGGAACACAGTCTACGGAAGAGCTTCAGCATTTTTACACAGAAAACGGGTGAAAATCCTACGGAAAAGTGGGAATTCTTATACTCCCATTTCACTGGACTATTGTATGCAAGGATTGTGTAGCGGAAAGGCGCGGAACAGTCGACAGAATACCTTCGGCATTTTTACATGGAAAATGGGTGAAAATCCTACAGAAAAGGGGAAATTCGTTCACTCTCAGAACATTCATAGCATGTGCGGAACAGATACGCCAAAGTACGCTAAAGTGACCCCACGGAACACTCACAGATTTTTTTTCCGTGAACGTGCTTTTGAACATGTTCAAAAGCACATTCACGTAATATTTTGGCCTGCCGGAAGCATACGGAAGCGGATGAAGACTTGAGGAATGACGACAGAATCACACGGAATGACACAGAAGATGAGGGAATAATTGCGCAACGTTTGCGGATGACAACATTTTTGCTTCCGTAAGTCTGACATGCTCCAGTGAAATGGGGATATAAAACAGACATTCCTGCATTGCTTTGTGGAAGTGAAACTGAAAGCAATCAATTTTGGGTGGCAAGGCACTGCCTAAAGATCTCAAATATTAATCCATGGACAGGCATAAGACCAGAAATGGTTACAAAAACAAATTAAGTTGCTTATTGATACAAGTCAGTGTGTGTGTGTGTGTGTGTGTGTGTGTGTGTGTGTGTGTGTGTGTGTGTGTTTGTGTGTGTGTGTGTGTGTGTGTGTGTTTATGGATTCTGTAGTGCTTTATCAACCTTAGTTTCGGGCTTCCTTAAGGTGTGACTGGGGCTGGACCCAGCAAGTATATAGTGAAGCTAAGTAGCGGATAGGAACACAGACTTTGATGAAGCAGAACTATTGAGCCTAAAGGGCAGTGGACAGTCCTTCTGGACCTGTGATGAGGTTAGGCATCCCAGCCACCGTCATTTGTGCATGTCACAAGACAGTCGGTAAGAGTAGAACCTGTCTACCTACGCATGCAAAGATTGGACCTGGCTGTTTGCGCAGAAGAAACTGCCAAATTAGTCCAATGGACAAGAAAGCGGACCCAGCAAAGCGTCGTGGAACGCAACTAGGGCACAGTGAGACACATAGGATACTGCTGACCATCTACTGCACCCTGATCTCCAGCTGTCTCAATTATTTCGTTACACTGGACCCAGATAGACCAGGATGAGAGAATGAGGCTGACGATCTGTGCAGCTCTCCCTCACTTAAATCCAAGTAAAGCACAAGTCATGACTTCACCCATACCCTACAACCCCAAGTTCTGTGGCGATGGGCAAGTTGCGAAGCAGCAGTTGTGAATTCACTTGAAGCTGTAGTCATGGACCTACTTAGAGGCAGCCCAGGCCATAGGGTTGTTCTCTACTGGACTGAAGCAGCAGTCGAGTTTGGCAGCCCCCTGTGTGACTGAGCAGCCCTCTTTAGGATTCACTCTGCTCACCTCCATGAAGGAAGGGGCTAGAAAAGGTGCCCTAAACATAGTCTGCTTCACTTCACCCTGGCCAGCAAACTGCGGCTAAGCCAAAACAAGTGAAGGTATTCAACCTTGGCACATGGAGCGTGCGAACTCTGCTGAATAACACCAAGGCAGACAGACTAGAAAGGAAAACTGCACCAATCACCAAACAATTCACTCCCTACAATGTCGACAAAGCAGCCATCAGCGAAATATGCCTTGCGGTCAAAGGTGAGCTCACAGAGCATGGTGGCGGATATACCTTTTTCTGGAATGGACACGGTAGCAGTGAACAGCAAGAGGCAGGCATTGGATTTGCCATCAGATCCCACCTCGCCCAGAAACTAATGAAACTCCCAGAGGGTATCAACAATAGTTTGATGTCACTTCGGCTCCCACTTGGAAACAAGTAAAGTATGACGCCGATCAGTGGATATGCTTCAATGATGACCAACTCAGAGGACAATGAGGAACAAGTTCTATGAAGAACTAGACTCCCTCATTGCAGCAGTACCACAGTCTGAGAATCTCTTTGTTCTCCGGGACCTCAATGCCAGAGTGGGAACAGATCACCAAACCTGAAAAGGGATCATTGGAAGACATGGCACTGGCAAGTGCAACAGCAATGGCCTCCTGCTCCTCAAGTTGTGTGCCACCCATAACCTTGTCCTCACCAACACACTGTTCCGCCTCCCCGCCCGTAACAAGACATCTTAGATGCATCCACACTCCAGGCATTGGTATCTAATTGACTATGTCATTACCAGGAAGAGGGACATACAGGACATGAGAGTGACAAGGGCTGGATCATCGACTCACAGTGTCCAAATGCAAACTTCGCATTCTGCCCCAAGAAGACCCCAGAAGACTGCAAAGAGGCTGAATGTCTCCAAACTGAAGAACAGCAACACTGCACAAGAATTCGCCAGAAATCTCAACAACAGGCTTCAAGACACACCCCAGAATGATCCGGACAGCACAGAGAAACTGTGGGCAGCATTCCGAGATGTGGTGTACTCCACAGCCTTTGAACACCTTGGAACAGCAACTCACAAGCACCAGGATTGGTTCGATGATAACGACGAGGAGATACAGGCACTCCTGTCAGAGAAACACCAGCAGTTCAGAGCAGACCAGAATGATCCCTTTTCATGAGAAAAGAAAGATGCCTTCGCTGATGACTGTGCCCTCAATGCCACCACAGAGTAGAAGATGCAGCACGAAATGGACTACTTCTCAAGAGCCTGCGACAACTTTGGCCTCACCATAAGCACCAAAAAAGACTGAAGTAATCTACCAGCCTCTGGCAGGACAGCTCTACCAGGAACCACACATTACAGTGAAGGGACAGGAATTCCAGGCTCGACAGCTTTACCTTCCTAGGTAGCACACTCTCAAGAGCGGTGAACATCGATTCAGAAGTCAACAACAGGATTGCCAAGGCCAGTTCTACCTTTGGAAGACTGTGAGAATGTGTGGGAGCAGAGAGGACTCAGCCTTACCACCAAGCTGAAGGTCTACCATGCAGTGGTGCTCATCATCCACCTCTACGCATGTGAGAACTGGCCTGTCTACAGCAGACACACCAAACATCTCAACTGCTTTCAATTGAGCTACCGCCGCAGACTTCTCCACATCAAGTGGCAAGACAAAATCCCTGACACGGATGTCCTAGAACAAGCCGGCATTCCCAGCATCCACACCCTCCTTCAGAAAGCGCAGGTCAGATGGGCAGGCCATGTTGTCAGAATGACGGACAGTCGACTGCCAAGACAAGTATTGTACGGAGAGCTTTGTGAAGTCAAGTGTTCAGATGGGGGACAGAAGAAACGCTTCAAAGACCGCCTTAAAGCGTCCCTCAAGGACATGAACATAAACATCAGCACTTAGGAGCAGCTTGCTACCATCTGCTCAGCTTGGCGAAGCCAAGCCTTCACAGGTGCCCGTGCAGCAGAGAAGCGACGAACTGCAGAGGCGCAGCAGAAACGCATGACACGCATAGCTCAAACTTCCTCCACTTCCATCGCAGCACCCACCCACACATGTCCTGTGTGTGGGCAAGCATTTCGGGCTCGGATTGGCTTCATTAGCCACCTCTGGACCCACAGCCAAGGATCACAGATCTGATATGAAGTCATGGTCATCTTCGAAATCAAAGGACGAACAACATGAAGCCGCAAATCAACAAAAAGAAAAAATAACGATTTTTTTTTTTCCATTCCTATTTTGGTTATAGAACTTTGTGATGCATTTCAGCTGGTAAAAAAAGGTACTAAGGCAGACAATGTGCAGTAGTAAAGGGGAGTAAAGTTCACCAAAGATAACATTTGGTATTATGGATTTAAACTAGCAGCTCCTGGAGTGCTAAGATCAATAATTGGACCTGGGTTGTGCTATATATTAGAACTTAGAATATTTGGTTCTCAGGTGGCCCATCAAAAAGCTGCTATCAATCTGGAGATTGCAAGTTCGAATCCTGGTTGATGCCACAGTCATCTATGGGAGCTAATTGGTCAATCTCACAGGAGATCACTAGCCAATCATGAGCGTCTCCCTCCAAGTGTGTTCGGCCACTCCCAAAGTACACATGTGCAGCAGTTTGAAAAAGACGTGAGTGGCAACATTGCATGCCACAGGGTGGCCATATGCATGCTTACACCCCTCACCGGTTGGTGGCAGTTGTATGATCAAGAAGGCAATACTTACATTTATATTTACAATACTTGATGAATGAAAATTGGATATGATGAAAATGAGAGGAGAAAATGGGTGAAAAAGAAAAAAAGAATTTAGGGTATTTTAGGGACGTTTAATTAACCCTAAGATTATATACTGTATCAGAATGTTCTTCAACACATCAAACCTTTTTCTCCATATATGTGCAGCATATATTGCAGGCGTACATATGGTATTGAATAAATGTCAACATGTTATAGTCTCAGCATTGGTTTCCAAATTTAGAAATCACACTGGTCACATCTTTTGACAGAATTCATGCAATTCTGATGGCTCCTAGTGGTCCAAATTACAATCTGTATTGCCAGAGGTTACAGGTATTGTGCTCAACTACCATTTATAAATCTGGATGTGAGCTGCTTGTGAAAAGGCATCAATTTGGTGCTCTACCTCTGTGACTATTTTTCTCATATGCAGCTGAAAATAGATTTCAATGACATATCAAATATGTGAAGACTCAGAGAGTACACACGGAGGATTTAG
>CM045730.1:7135000-7140000 GCA_024760905.1 Plotosus lineatus | reverse complement strand
TCACTTATTGAACAGAACGTCAGGGGTTTAAGCCCCAGTACCACCAAGCTGCTACTGTTGGGCCCTTGAGCACAGCCCTTAAGCCTCAACCGCGCAATGGCAAATATAAGATCAAATGCTGCCCTGCTGTGGGCTTGCCAGCTGTTCAGGGTGTGCTCTGTCTTTGCCCAGTGTTTGCTGAGATGTGCTCCATCCTCCCAGAGACCTTAGTAAGAGTTTAGCAACTGAGTGGGTATAAATGAATTAAATCTATTGTTCCAGTCTACCTTTATATTTATTCATAGCCTTCAAATATGTAAAGTTACAATATTAGAACGGTTTTAGTTGGCTGTCGCACATGTCAGGACAGAGCTGGACAGAGTGGATGTAAGTATGCTGCCCATTCATCATGGAACATTGTACAAGAAGGTCATTAATCAAGCTGAAGTGGTTACACTGGGGGAATTCAAATCAGGGATATGGAAGGATTTGGAAGCCAGAAGTGCAATTATCCACTCTTCACATAAGATATTTGTAATTTGAGTGGAATTTTTTTTTTTTTTTTTACCATGTTAAAGAAAGGTTAATAACGGCATGGTAGCATAATAGTAGCATGTTTGCCTCACATGAAGAAGGTTCTGGGTTTGAATGCAGGGCTTGGCAAGGGTGTTTCTGCATGTTCATCGTGTGCTTGCATGGGATTCCTTCAGGTACTTTACCTGATATTCTGTAAATTGGCTAATAAAAATCACCCCCAAGTGTAAGTGTGAGACTAAATGGATGTTTCTCCTCGGAAAGAGATTCTTGCAATCCACTAAAAGAATACATTACAACAGAAATCAAGGAAGTGGCCCAATGCATCATGGGATTTAGAGTGGAGTAAATGAGAAGGGTATGTATATAAGCAATATCTATTTATAGGGTCATATGTTTATTTATGTTTTCTTCTGAAAACAGGAGCCTTGAGGTTTGGGACAATGTTTCAGCTTTCAGAACAATAAGGCGATGTGTATTTACTCAACGTATGTAAATAAATTGTCAACCAAGGATTAACAAGGTCTATTTGCCATTTCATTCATTTCATTCAGATAGACCTTGCTAATTCATGGTTGACGAAAAGTTAGACTGCAGTAAGGAAGACATGAATTAATTCACCGTATCAGTCAGGTTGGCACAGCAGAGAAATAGAGATGGGAAGGACGTGCAGAAAAAAAGAGTAGAAGAGGTGACCATTTAGGACCAGGAAGCAGCAAAGATTAGTAAGGGTGAAGTGAGGAAGGCATTGAAGAGGATGAAGAATGGAAAGGCAGTTGGTCCTGATGACATACCGGTGGAGGTATGGAAGTGTCTAGAAGAGGTAGCAGTCAGTAGATTTTCTGACAAGAACATTCAATAAGGTCTTAGAAAGTGAGAGGGTGCCAGAGGAATAGAGGAGAAGTGTGATGGTGCCCATTTTTAAGAACAAGGGAGACATGCAGAGTTGTGGCAACTACAGAGGGATAAAGTTGATGAGCCATATGATGAAGTTATGGGAAAGAATAGTGGAAGCTAGACTAAGGGCAGAAGGTCAGCATTTGTGAACAACAGTTTGGTTTCATGCCAAGAAAGAGCACCACAGATGCAGTGTTTGCCTTGAGGATGTTAATGGAGAAGTACAGAGAAGGTCAGACGGAGCTGCATTGTGCCTTTGTGGATCTGGAGAAAGCATATGACAGGGTGCCAAGAGAGGAACTATGGTATTGCATGAGGAAGTCTGAAGTGGCAGAGAAGTATGCAAAGTGGTGCAGGACATGTATGAAAGATGTAAGACAGTGGTGAGGTGTGCTGTCGGTGTGACAGAAGAGTTCAAGGTGGAGGTGGGACTGCATCAAGAGTTAGCTCTGAGCCCCTTCTTGTTTGCTATGGTGATGGACAGGCTGACAGACGAGGTTACACAAGATTCCCCATGGACTATGATGTTTACAGATGACATTGTGATCTGTAGTGAGGGCAGAGACCAAGTGGAGGAAAATCTAGAGAGGTGGAGATATGCCCTGGAAAGGAGGGGAATGAAGGTTAGCCTCCGTAAAACAGAATACATGTGTGTGAATGACAAGGACCCAATAGGAACGGTGAGGTTACAGGGAGCAGAGATAAGGAAGGTGGAGGATTTTAAGTACTTAGGCTCAACAATCCAGAGCAAAGGAGAGAGTGGAAAAGAGGTGAAGAAGCGTGTGCAGGCAGGCTGTAATGGTTGGAGAAAAGTGTCCGGTGTGATGTGTGATAGGAAGGTATCGGCAAGAATGAAAGGAAAAGTGTACAAGACGGTGTTGAGGCCAACGATGTTGTATGGGTTAGAAACAGTGGCCCTGGGGAAAAGACAGGAGGCAGAGCTGGAGGTGGCAGAGTTGAAAATGTTGAGGTTCTCTTTTGGAGTAACGAGGATGGATAGGATCAGGAATGAGTACATCAGAGGGACAGCACATGTAAGATGTTTTGGAGGCAAAGTCAGAGAGGCTAGATTGAGATGGTTTGGACATATACAGAGGCATGATAGTGAATATATTGGTAGTAGGATGCAGAGGTTGGAACTATCTGGCAGAAGGCCCAGAGGAAGACCAAAGAGACGATTCCTGGATGTGGTGAAGGAGGACATGAAGGCAGTTGGTGTAAGAGAAGAAGATGCAGAAGATATGGTGAGATGGAGGCAGATGATTCGCTGTTGTGACCCCTGAAGGGAACAGCCGAAAGGAAAAGAAGAAGAGTCAGCCATGGAGATTCGAATGTCAGCCTCCTTTAATGCTTATAGCAACAACAAACTGAGCAGTTGACAATGTCATTGTGCCCATTTTTAAAGTAAATGCTTCTGGTTAATCACATGAGTATGTGCAGGGTGATGCTGGCGAAATTATGCAGTCAAGTTATCCAAATATAATTTTAATTGTATCCAATTCCCACATATCAAGCCTTGCCTCCCTTTCACACACGACCACTAGGGAGGGGCATAAGCATACACATGCCCCCTCCGTGACGTGCGATGCTACCACCTACTTCTTTACGAACTGCTGTGTAAGTACATAAACGTTCTAGTAATTACTCAGTAAAGACAATTTCCTAATTAAATGCTGTCGGAGTATAATGTTAGTGTCGCCGTGTAAAAAAATGAGAGTGGGAGTGTGTGTGTGATTATTAAGGTTATGGTTAGGGTTAGTTAATTTTACGTAACCACTTAATCCCAGACGACTCCAGGCGAGGGCAGAGTACACCCTGGACAGCTCGCCAGACCATTGCAGGGCAGAAACACGCTGATGGCTTTGCAGCTACTCTTGTCGAGAGTCAGCAATGGTTCTTTTACATGAGCCTCTGACCATGGACAGTGAGAGACATGGCCGGCCTTTGATAACCCAGTTAGCTGCACTGGGTGGACAGTGACAACCTTGTGGAGAGTGGGACTTGAACCCCCAATCTTTGGATCAGCGATCCAGCGCCCTATACCACTAGGCCACCACGGCCCCATTAGATTGTTTACTCATTAATTATTATCAGTAGAGTAATAAATACACCATGCATGGGGGAAATGAGCTACAGCTGACAAGATAAACCAGCAAGGAACACAGGTATGTAACCCATTAATAACCCCATCATTGCTGCGTACCAGTGTTACCCACAATGCTATGCCACTACCTATCTTTAAGTAACTAATGTGCTTAGAATGGGTTACCGCACAGATGTTTGGGTCCTGTAATTGAATGCAGATATGTATGATGCATATAAGCCATATAATCAGAACTAGGATGTCCATGTGTTATTTGGTTATCATGATCAAATATAGAAGCGGGAATTGCACCAGCAATATCTACTGAGCTCAGTCCAAACCCTGTCGTGATATTTATAAGAAATAATCTTCAGAGCGACCAAAATCAATAGAACTTTGGGAACCATATAGTGCACGTGATTATATATCAAGGTGTTTCATGTCGGAACATGAAGTCTGCTTGACAGGCTTCATCATCATCATCCTCCTCCTCTTTTTCATCATCATTAAACATCATTATTTCCAAAAATGGTTGAGAAATGCAGACATATGAGCTCTTCAAGATTGTAGTGCTTTCAAATGGTCCTGAACCATATCTTGTTCACTTCAGCTCAGTTTGCAGCATAGACAAAAAAGGTACTCTCTCTTTCTCTCTCTCTCTCTCTCGCTCTCGCTCTGGCTCTCTCGCTTGCTCTGCTGTTGCTTTATTGAACTGTTTCTGGTGGTTCCAAAGATATTAGGAATTTTATAAACTAATTCCCTTCTTATTCTGCTTTAATCCATTTCTCTGTATCCTAGTATTGTGTTTCTTTGCTCTGCTCTTAAATCAGATTGTTATTAAGTTACAAAACTGAAAACCACACATTTTCCACTATAAGAAACATAAAAAAGTAAACTCTAATATAAAAAGCTGAAAACAAATAACGTAAAAGAATATATGATATATATATGTATATATATATAGGGGGTGCATTAGTTATGAGGTTGGAACTACCAGGCAGAAGGCCGAGAGGAAGACCAGAGAGAAGATTTATGGATGTGGTGAAGGAGGACATGAAGTTGGTGTAAGAGAAGAAGATGCCGAGGATAGGGTGAGATGGAGGCAGATGATTCGCTGTGGCGACCCCTGAAGGGAACATCCAAAAGGAAAAGAAGAAGGGGGTGCATTAGTTAGCATGTTTGCCTCAGAGTAAGAAGGCCTGGGTTCGATTCCCAAGCTCGCATGTTTCTTTTGGAAGTTTGCATGTTCTCCTTGTACTTGCGTAGGTTTCCTCCAGGTACTTTGGTTTCCTCACACAGCTCAAAAACATGCAGATTAGGATCATTAGCTGTTCCAAATTTCCTCTAGATGTAAGTGTGAGTGCAAATGGTTGGTGTATCTGTCGGCCCTGCTATGGTTTGGCAAGCTGTTCAGGATATACCCTGCCTTGGAATAGTTTTTGCTGAGTTAGCCTCCAGCCTCATCGCAACCTTATGAGTGAGTGAGTGAGTATTACATTGTCCTGTA
>CM045730.1:7107500-7132500 GCA_024760905.1 Plotosus lineatus | reverse complement strand
GTCCATGGGAGGGATGGCATACACTCACTTCCCTGTCACTCACAGCAATCGCCGGCGAATCATGGGCGTCTGTGATCTCATTCGTAAGAGGGGGCGGCTTGCGCTTTCACTGCAAGTGTGTTAGGCTGCCCCCAAGTACACATGCGAAACAATTCGAACAGAGGCGCATGGCTAGAAATGCATGCCACAGAGGGTTGGTGGTGGGAGTGTGATTGTGAAGATAATACTTGATGAGTGGGAATTGTATATGATTAAATTATGGAGAAAAATGGGGGTGAAATCCAAAAAAGAGAAAAGACATGACCAGTTGACACTAGTTGGATTAAGAAGTTTGGCAAATGAGTATGTGAGTGATCATGACCTTCACCTTGACTCTGATATACCGTACCTGTTATCATGCATGAACTTTGCCTGCTTTGTATTTATATTTTGTGATTCTGGTGAAGTGTTGCTCTTCAGCTCTTACTTAAAACTGGAGGTATAACGGGTGTGTTACTTCTCCCAATTCCTCATAATATATTTCACACTGAAGCAAAAGCGCATTTGGAGGCTCTTTAGTGCAGTCATGGAGGATGGAGTATATAGTTCTGTTGAAGGCCTACAAGGTGGTGCACTCAGTCTCCCAGATATGGTCCCCTTGCTCCATTGAACTCTTAAGCATATCTGGATCCATTGAATCCATTTGACTAGCGCTATAACTGGTGAATCTATTGAAGGCAAGTATTTTTTCCTATTGCAAATCAATGTAGCATACAAATACTTTTAAAGCTGATACTTTACGGTAAAATTCCTACACAGTACTACAGTGGTACCTCACCTGACGATAGTCCCAGAATACGAAAAATCCAGTTTACGAAAAACATTATCCAAAATTTTTTGTCTCTGTATACAAGTTCTTCTTACGAAACGCGCCATTCAAACATTCGAAAGCGCCATTCAAACAATGCACGACTTGCTCTCCCACTGACGACATGTCCCAACATCCCGCAACGCTGGCCTCCGATTGGCTATCTCCCAACATCCCACCCCGCTGGCTTCCCATTGGCTAGGAGGAATGACGCAGCTCCCTCCCATTGGCTATTATGGAGCTGCATCTCCCGTAATGCTTTTCGTGTAAAGGACAGAGTTACTTGCTTTTAATCTTTCATAAACATTTGTAAGATTATAAGTCTTCTAAGAAGACATGGTCAACACATGGGCACACACACGCACAGGTGCGAGTGAAACGAAGAAGCGGGCTCGTGACAAGCGGTTGAGTGAGATCACAAAGGAATATGGCCAAACCAGTCTACCATCGGTACGATATTGAAGCAAAAGGAGGTCTTAAAATGTATGCTTTTATAATTTTTAAAGGATTCAGGGGGGTAGTATTGGGGCCTTGGAACGAATCACGTGTTTTATATGTAAAATGCGGTTCAATTTACGAAAAATCCACGTTAAGAAAAAGGCTCTGGAACGGATTAATTTCTTAAGGTGAGGTACCACTGTACTTTATTTAAATAAAAGTAAATAAATAAAGTAGTACTGTGTAGGAATTTTACCGTAAAGTATCAGCTTTAAAAGTATTTTTATGCTACATTGATTTGCAATAGGAAAAAAAAAAACTTGCCTTCAATAGATTCATAGCGCTAGTCAAATGCATTCAATGGATCCAGATATGCTTCAGAGTAAACTTTACTCACATTCAAATGGACTTTGTGGGGTAAAGTATTAATGAGTCTTTTTAATTACTGTGTGTGTCTACAGATCCTGATGTGTGAAGGTTAGGGTGAGAGATGTACTTGGGAAACAGGTGAATTTTGCCATAGTTTTAATCTTAATTTATTTTTCTCGTTTGTATCTTCACCATACTTTGAACAGCAAATGGAAAAATATAAATTAAACACTGTCCTAACATCTCTCGACTTGCTCAAAGTCATTAACACTTTCCCACTCTGTGTGGGACTGAGTGTTGTAATGTGTGACCTCTGTCAGCCATGTTCCTTTTCTCTCTCTCTCCGATTGATTGAGTTCATTTTTCCTCTTTATAACGACAAAAACAAAGCACAGAGAAGTAACATCACCATGAGCTAACACAACTCTATAGGTCCAACTGCTCTTTGGGTCCAAGCGCTGCCTGGAGTCAACAGTTCTATGTATCCAACAGCTCTTTGAATCCAATCGTTCTTCCGGTCCAACAGCTCTTTGGACCCAACAGCTCTCTGTGTTTTATAGCTGTCTGGGTCCAACAGGTCTCTGGGTCCCACAGCTTTCTATGTCTTACAGCTCTTCAAGTCCAACACCTCTATGAATGCAATAACTCTTTGACTCTTTGAGTCCAACAGCTCTCTGGGTCCTAGAGCCCAATGAAGCCAACAGCTCTTTGATTCCATCAGCTCTTTGGGCCAAACAACTCAATGCATAAAACAGCCTTCTGGGTTCAGCTTATCTTTGAGTCTAACAGCTCTTTGAGTTTTCAGTTGAACTCCTTGAGTCCAAAAGCTATTTTGTTCTCAGAACTCTGTGGGTGATTTTTCAGTTCGGGGAAGAAAAATACTATGTATAAATATCTCGTCCTTTTCTACAGTCTGATATTATCATTATATAATAGAAACCCAGAAAATGGGTCAGTAGCTCATTTATTTTTCTTTATGAAATGGGAAACACAAGCAGATTATCTGAGGCTTGCACTGTTTTGCACTACATACTGTTGACTAAAAATAGCCTTTCCATATTTACAAAGAAGAAAAACAAACACAGATTATTTGTTCAGTTTAATATTTTATCTGGCCTATAAGTTTGCAGTTTTAGCATCCCTCATGCTTTTCCCTCAATGTTTTTACACGTCTTCAATATTTGGAGTCTGGCATCGGTTAAATTTTTTTCTATCAATGTAATGGAGGGAGGAATGGACAGAGCTGCAAGAAGGTTTGGTGGTTTTAACTGTAGCTGATGTGTGTGTGTGTGTGTGTGTGTGTGTGTTATTGACCTGCCTGACCCAATTCACAGGCACAGAGCCAGAAAGGAAAACCCACACTGCTGAGAGGATGAGTTGCTCTCACTTAATTAGAACCACACAGAATTACAGAACCCACAAAAAAGGGAGGGGGATTAACATCAGGAATTTATCAGCTTAACAAGGTTGTAAAGATTCACAATTTGTGTAATGTGCTTCGCTCAATGATGTCAATATGGCTGTGTCGATTTAAAGCAGTACACTGTATATTCAAAAACATCCAAGGCGAAGAAGTCACTGTAGCAATTGGAATCTTTTACTGGTGATATATTGTTGCTCAGAAACCCAATCGTCCTAGTTTATCAATTTGGCCTTTCTTTCATTCTATCTATGCATGTCTGGTCCATTAATGGAGAAATTTTGAATTTGTTATTAATACACTTTCACATTTTAGTTCTTACGTTTCATAGGATTATTCAGGATTAAAATAGAGGTAGTATGCCCTAGCTGTATCCTTTGACTACTGACTTACATTCGTTAATGCTCATGACCCTGCTAGTCCTTCTTACCTCTGCAAGTATCCAGGTATAATCATTTACCCTCAGATCATATTTTTGTTCTTGTTCCTTAAACAGTACAAATGACTACCTCCACTAAGGAGGTTGTATTTTTGTCGGCACTGGTTTGTCAGTTTAGTATTTTTGTCATCAAGTGTACATAAAATTATATTAATGTATATTGATAAATTTCTTTGGAGGAGTGGAATATAGCCCAAGTAACATTTTGTCTGATTTTGGAGATGGTCCGGAATAAATTCTGAATCAAGGCATTTTTTGCAAGTACGTGTCTGCTGCCTCAGGAGTTCCACAGGCCAATAAAACCCAAATACGCTTCCTTTGTCAGCTGTATGGTCCCCATCACCATAAGTGTCTACCACCGAGGTTTGGGGTTACCACCACGGCAGGCACTCGTGACCTTTCGGCCATGGCTATCGGCTGCTGCCTCAATAATGGAGGCAAGAAATATGGCCCATTCAGATTCAGTGTCACCCGTCTCCTTCGAGATGTGGTTGTTGCTCTGCCGGAGGTGGGAGTTAAAGGCCCCTCTGACAAGAGACTCCGCCAAACATTCCCATCCCACAAGACCCTGGCTACACGCTTGGGCCTGTCAGGTCTGGAGGGCGACCTCCCCTGTCATCAAAACCAGCTCACCACCAGGTGATGATTGGTTGACAGCTCCGCTCCTGTTTTCACCCAAGTGTCCAGAACATGCGGATGAAAGTCTGGAGACACGACTGCAAAGTCAATCATCAAAATGCGACCTTATGGTGTCCTGGTGCCAAGTGCATTTATGGACACACTTTTGTTCGAACATGGTGTTCGTGATGGAAAAACCGTGATGAGCACATCTTTCTGATTCAGACTGGAGAGGTCGTACCTACCCTTCCAGGTCACACTTTCATTTCCCACATGGGTGTTGAAGGTCTCCCAGGACAACAAGGGAGGCCCCCAGTGGAGTAATCTTAAATACATCCCCTAAAGATTCTAAGAAGGGAAACTCCTCTCAAAATGGGTGTTTCCAGAGCCCAAGCTATGCGTTGAGGTGAGTCCGACTATATCTAGTCGGTATCTCGCCACCTCACACACCAGCTCAGACTCCTTCCTCACCAGGGAGATGGCATTCCATTTTCCAAGAGTCAGAGTCAGTAGCCAAGGATCAGTCCTACAGAACCAATGCTTTTGGTTGCAACTCACACTGCACTTTGAAACCCTCCTCCAGGCCTGACTCTAGGGCAGGATCCCGTGACCTGTGTCCGGACAAGGGAAACTGCGACCTTATGTTTCTCCAGAGGGGTCCTTGACCTGTGCTTCGTCGGGACCGTCATCTAAGACATCTAAGGTTACCTTGGGTCACCTTACAGGGGCATAATGCACCTGACAACATAGCTCCTAGGATCATTAGGACATGCAAGCCCCTCCACCACGATAAGGTTGTGAATCAAGGAGGCTATAAATTTTTCTCAATATGCATAAAACTTTCAGGACCATGTCACACATTTCAGTACCAATTTCATGACCAGACCCATATATTAATGGGCTAAATAATTTCAACGCCATCCATGTTGTATCATCATATGAAAATATTGCTACCACCCTGATTATACAGTATGCAGCAGGTATTAAACAACATCTCAACTATTTTCAAGAGCATGCTAAAGATCGGGGATTTAGCTCAGTTGGTAGATCGTCTGCTTTATCCTCCGGAAGGCCAGATTTCAAATCTGGCCGCGTCATACCCTGAAATGTTAAAATTTGGGAGTTGTTGCTTCCTGCTTGGCACTCAGCATCAAAAAAGGATAGAACAACACAACAACTGGTGCTGTACAGTGGCGACGGGTACCTGGAGCACTGGGGTCTCATGTGCATTGAGCATATGTGTGTATGAAATTGTGCTATATAAGCATCCATAATAATAATGAAGATCCCTAAGAGATGACAGAGGAGAAAGTGAAATAGAAAAGCTGTTGAGTTTTTTAACCATAACATGGCCGCTCTTGCAGTCTTCTATTGCAAAAAAATAAAAAATTGTGTGCATTGCTATCATGTATGAATCAGACACGGTTTGGTACTCCACTGAAACCAAGCATAATAATTCATAGAAGAAACATCAGCTGAAGGGAAATGGAAATTTCTGGTTAGTTTTTGCAACAATCTTGAACAATAATTTTAAATAAATATGCACTAAGAATAAACACAAATGGTACAGACATTGAACTTGATGCATAAAAATGCAAATACGAACCATCTGGAAGCACTCAGTGTCATCTCATTTGCCGATAATAAACTGCTGTCATTGAGATTCAGCAGAGAATGAACATGAAATTCTAAAGCTTTCACAAAAAGCCTTTGCAACATTAATACTGCAGAGAGACAGAGCCGGAATTAAGAGAATGGAATATCAAACCGAGACTGTGATCCGCAGTATGGGACCATGAACACAAAGAGCTCACAGAAAGCTGAATATAAATACAGTCTCCTAAGGGGCATTGAACTGGCCAGTACTATGCCTCTGATTTGCTATTCAGAACCTTGCTCTACTTTTTGGAGGGAGTTTAGCTTACATGCACATACAGTTTTCAAAGTGTCTGCATTCATTCATTCATTTTCTGAACCGGTTAATCCTAATTAGGGTCATGGGGAGGCGAATGCCCATCTCAGCCGACTCTGGGCGAGTGCAGACTACATCCTGGACAGCTCGCCAGGCCATCGCACAGCAGAAACACACTGACGGCTATGTACTTTCTCTTGACGAAAGTCAGCAATGGTTCTTTTACAGCTTCACAGCATAGACAGTGAGAGACATGACCGGTCTTTGATAACCCAGTCATCTGCATTGGGGAGCAGTGACAACCCGTTGAGAGTGGGGCTTGAACCCTCAACCTTAACATCAGTGATCCAGCACCATGCTACCAGGTCACACACCACTGACCGGAAGTGTCTGTATGAGGAAACCATTACAATGCATTCTATTTTTATAAAGACTCAGGATGGTTCACCACATGACTGATGACTTAGCAGCAGGATGAATGAACAGAAGCTGCTGAGATCCCAGCAAATGGTTCAAAACCTAATAGACGTTTACTGCCCCAGCATGCAAAGTTTACCAAAAATAAATAAATAAAAAAGCTCAAGGCAACAGTTGCCTTGTGGGTTTTGACCCTCAGTGGCTCAGCCATATGTTTGGATTGTGTCTTCCACCACTTGTGATTTGTATTAGATTAAACCAGTCATCAGAATATGTTTATATAACAAAGTACCTTTGGAAGCCCTGCAATAGACTAGCAACCTGTTCATGGTGCACCTTGCCTCTCGCCCAAAGGCACCAGTGATTGGCTCCAGCTTCCCTGCAGCCATAACTGGCTGGGTAGTACAAATAATAATGAATTGCACTTGAAGCAAAAAATATTGCAGATTGTAATATGTTGTAGAACTTCCTTTAGCCTTAATTACAGTGCATAATCACCATGGCATGGATTGAAGAAACTTAAGGAACGTGACACGTCATGACTCTGTTGTGCTCGTCCATGTGTGGAAATGATTTCTCATGCTTGCTCACTGTTTGAGTCCCAATTTTTAATCTGTGACACCAGGGAAGAAAAAGACCATTAATGTGATGATCTGCTCATTCAGTGCATTTATTGCCACTTAACGTTGCCGTGCCTTGACCTGACCAAGTGGAGCAACAATGCCATGCTGGAATGAAAAAGTGAGATGTTTGTGTAGTTCAGTGAACACCATTGACTTCTACTTAATAATTTTGCAATTGAAATGAATTAATTTTTTAAATCTCTAAATTGTCAGGTTATTAGAGATGAAAATACAGTTAAAAAAAAAAAAAAAAAAGTACTGTGTCTGAGGAAGACATTGGACCACAACAAGCTAATGCACCCTCACACAGATTCTATAAATACTTGTAAATGTACAGGGACGTCAGGGGACGTAAGTAGATATCATTCTTCCCGATGATGATAACCACAGGTGGGGATTTGATCTTGGTATTAGAGAGCACCATCATGTTTCATAATCTCCCGATGTTGTTCAAAGAGATCTGATGACTGCATACATTTCCCGCTTGTTGAAACAGTGCTCTGGGGAGAGCGCGCTGAAATGTTTACATGTCAAGGTTAATGTAAATGAAATGTTGCTCTGATTTCATAAAAAGATCTGGCTCCAGGAAGCACATGTCTTAAGAGGTTCTTGGCTGTATACATAAGGAAAGTCATCTGGGTCTCTCTCTCTCTCTCTCTCTCTCTCTCTCTCTCTCTCTCTCTCTCTCTATATATATATATATATATATATATATATATATATATATATATATCTAAAACTATCTATCTCGCTCTCTATCTCTCTCTCTCTGTCTGTTTCTCTCTCTTTATATATAATATATATATATGTAAATATATATATAGAGAGAGATAAAAAACTCTATCTCTCTCTCTCTCTGTCTGTTTCTCTCTCTCTCTTTATATATATATACACACACATATATATATATATATATATATATATATATATATATATATATAAATAACTCTCTCTATCTTTCTCTCTATCTCTCTCTCTCTCTCTCTCTCTCTCTGTGTGTCTGTCTGTCTCTCTCCCCTCTCTATTTATCTCTCTCTATCTCTCTCTCGCTGTCTCTCTCTCTTTGTCTCTCTCTCTCTCTTTCTCTCTCTCCCTCTCTCATATATATATATATATAAAACTCTCTATCTATCTTGCTCTCTCTCTCTCTCTCTCTGTCTGTTTCTCTCTCTCTCTCTCTCTCTATATATATATATATATCTTGCTCTGTCTCTCACCTCTCTATCTCTCTCTCTCTCTCTCTCTCTCTCTCTCTCTCTCTCTCTCTGTGTGTCTGTCTGTCTCTCTCCCCTCTCTATTTATCTCTCTCTATCTCTCTCTTTGTCTCTCTCTCTCTTTCTCTCTCTCCCTCTCTCATATATATATATATATATATATATATATATATATATATATATATATATCTATCTATCTTGCTCTCTCTCTCTCTCTGTCTGTTTCTCTCTCTCTCTCTCTCTCTCTCTCTCTCTCTCTCTCTATATATATATATATATATATATATATATCTTGCTCTGTCTCTCACCCCTCTCTATTTATCTCTCTCTCTCTCTCTCTCTCTCTATCTAGCTTTAACTCTCTCTCTCTCTCTCTCTCTCTCTCTGTCTCGCTCTCTTTTTTTCATGCTTTCTCTTTCCCTTACTTGTCCAAAGCAATTTATTAAAATTATATTTTTTGGCAACGAGTGGTTGCATCTGCAGTGGCACATGTCCAACTTTGAAAACATCACATATATCCACACAGAGACACGCTTAAGTAACTCAGTTGGTTACAGTGACCTCCCCAGTCACCCTCTCCCACCCTCCATATAGAAAACACACATTTTGAAAGCAGACTCTGAAGTCACTTACTTTTGGGTTTGGAGTCTTTTAATTGGCAGAAAAATGCATGACATTCATTTTGCAGATTAATGGGCAGTGCACGAGAAAACGCACTTCAGAACACTTGTCAATTTCCTTTTGATCCCTTATTGGTAGTTTTAACACCTACCTGATCAGTGGTTTATGCACTCCCATTGATCACCGTGTTTTCACAATAAAGGAACCGTTAAAAAATAGTGACGCTGCTTTGGTTTTATTTGCATGGTGTGTAATAAACAGTTCAGGGAATAGATTTGCAAGTCAATAGCTCACAACCTAAAGCTTCCTAACTCAGGGTTAATGAGCCGTTCTGAATCAGCAAATGTGTGGGTTTTATAATAGTGATTGTAGTATAATGCGTTAACTCATATTCATGTTACTATTTTAAAGAATTGACTCTATTGGTGAACATTAGCCCTGTGCAACTTTACATGCCTGTACATGTTTGATAGATCAGAGCATTAGTACAACCAAAAAAAAATTTGGACAGGCATACCAACAAAGTGATGGGAATCCTCTGAGACCACTTTATGTGATATTATTAAATACATACATGATGATTTGATTTATATTGGGATTCTGTGAGTATCGTGATTACATATATCCGCATACGTGAAAAAAATTGTTCCAATTTTAAAACCGTCGGTCATGTTAAAGAAAGTTGAGTTGTATCTCTAAATATATGAATGTTTAAAGTGTATCTGCTCAGCTGAATAGAACATGAGCATAATTATGCTCCCCTTAAAAATCAAGGGCAATACAGCACGAAAATGATTTCAAGTACAATAAATAAATAAACATTTGGAGCCAGGAGTTTGGTTGCAGAGCCCAGTTGTATCTAGTTGGTCCTGCTCCACCTTACACACCAGCCCAGGATCCTTCCCAGACAGTGAGATGATGTTCCCTGTCCCTTCGCTAGCTTGCGACACCAGGTCATGGAACACACATGGCCTTCCCTTGCCTGATTCACACTGAATCTCAATCTTTCTTCTCATACTTGGTGGGACTGGGTGATGGTGGCCTACTGTGTTTTTTTTTTTTTTGGAATAAAGAACCAAGACGTGGTCCCCTGGTGCTCTAGGCCTGGAGCCACTTTTTTCACATCTCTATCATATTGTTAGATTCATCTTTTATGCCAAATTATATTATAATCACGGGGAAGTGAGGGCCTGGTGGTAAGGATCTGGATCACTTATTCTAAGACTCGGGGTTCAAGCCCCACTCTCAACAAGTTGTCACTGTCCCCCAGTACAGCCAACTGGGTTATCAAAGGCCGGCCATTGTCTCTCACCGTCTATGTTGTGAGGTTCATGTAAAAGAACCATTGCTGACTTTCGCCAAGAGTAGCTGCAAAGCCGTCAGAGTGTTTCTGCTCTGCGATGCCCTGGCAAGCCGTCCAGGGTGGACTGTGTCCTCACCCAGAGTCGGTTGGGATGGGTGAGGACACAGTCCACCCATAATTATGGTGGCAGGGAGGCTAGCACCCATCCCAACGGACTGTGGGTGAGGACACAGGTGGACTGTGTCCTCACCCACAGTCGGTTGGGATGGGTGGTAGCCTCCCTACGACCATAATTATGATTAAATAGTTCAGAAAATGAATGAATGAATATTATAATCAACAGTTATGCCATATTTTGTCCATATTCTATAGCCATATGTCATATTAACAGGATTAGTAGTCACCTTGCTGTAACAACCCTCGACCCTCCTGGGAAGGTCTTCAGTTATATATAGAAGTGTCACTGCGAGGTTTCTGTTTCAGCTCGTTACAAGAGCATTACCAAGGACACAAACTGACACTTAATCATTTAGGCAAACGACTCTTATACTCCCAAAGTTGTTTGATGAGGTTCACATTCATGAGCTTGACGTGCGAACACAAACAATGGAATTGCTACCACAACTGCTTTATTAGGCTTTGCCGTCACGAACACTTGGAAGCCTAAGATACATACGAAAAAAAAAAAAAAAAAGCCTCAGATGATTATTCCACCTCCACCACATGTTATGGCTGCCATCATGTACTGAATTAGACAAGGTCGAAAACTGATGTGTGGGGCTGGCAGACGGTGAGGTGTGATTCTTCATTTCCGCGAATCGGCTCCTACTGTGGTTTCCACTGCCGCAAGAGTCCAATTGTGATGACACTTGGTGCATTCTCCCTGATTTTCTGTTCGCTGTCACATTGGAGAATTTAACAGAATGATATTGTGTAGAACGTCGGGGAGATTTCCAGAATGTCCTGTTCTACTGCCAGGTTTTGTTTTCGCCCGATGGAACTGACACTCATATCAGTGAGCAATAAGAGTTCCTAAATAGTGCGATTAGAAGCGATTGTTTGGACACGTATACATATGTACGGTGTACGGCTGAGTTCTGGAGTCATCACTGAACACATCCAACTTAATGTAAAACAGCTCACTATAGCAATTCTTCCTTTTGCCGAGTCCAAATCAGCATGAAATGGATACTTTTCTGTTTGGTCAGAATGAGATTTACATTACATGACTTGAACTGGACCATAAAAACAATGTTTGCCAGGGGATGTGTGTTCATTGACCAAGCTGGAAGGTGATTATCCTTGGAGGTCTTTAATTTGTTTGGTGAGAATATGGTGCGGGGGCAGTGGTGGTCTAGTGGTATAAGGCACTGGATCGCTAATCCAAAGGTTGGGGGTTCGAGTCCCACTCTCCACAAGGTTGTCGATTTCCCCCCCAGTGCAGCTAACTGGGTTATCAAAGGCCAGCCATGTCTGTCACTGTCTTTGGTGTGAGGCATGTAAAAGAACCATTGCTTACTTTCGACAAGAGTAGCTGCAAAGCCGTCGGCGTGTTTCCGCCCTGCGATGGCCTGGCGAGCTGTCCAGGGTGTACTCTGCCCTCGCCCTGAGTTGGCTGGGATGGGCACCAGCCTCCCCGTGACCCGAATTAGGATGAAGCGGTTACAGAAAATGAAATGAAATGAAGAATATGGTGCCCCCAGTGGAGCTCACTGGGATATCAAAGGCTAGCCATGTCTCTCACTCATGTAAAAGAAACATTGCTGACTTTCGACAAGAGTAGCTCCATAGCCATTAGCATGTTTTCCGCCCTGCGATGGCCTGTTGAGCTGTCCAGGGTGTATTTTGCCTTCGTCCGGAGTTGGCTGGGATGGGCGCCAGCCTCCCTGCGACACTAATTAGGATTAAGTGGTTACAGATGAATGGAAATATGGTGTTGATTTTATAATACCATCCTGAAGCCATGGAAAGCAACCAAGCAGAGAAGGAATACAGATTTGTGAATAATTAACCAATAATTAAACAACTTTTATATAGCTATGTATACCCACATGTGGTGAAGTGGTTACACGTCCTCCTTCCAGCAAGAAGGGCCTGGGTTTGAGTCTTGGGTTCGGTGAGGCTGTTTCTGTTTTCACTTTGCATGTTCTCCAAAAGGTCCTTGGTTTGATCCCTGGGTTCGGGGGTTTCTGTGTGGTGCTTGAACGTTCTCACCATGTTTTTGCGTGCGTTTCCTCCTACAGTCCAATGACATGCACAGTAGACTAATTGACTGTTTCAAATCGCCTCAAGGTATGAGTGTGAGGCTAAGTTAGCCCTGCAATGGCCTGTCGAGTAGTCCCGGGTGGACCACACACTCACCCAGTGTCAGTTGAGATGGGTGCCGACCTCTCCGTGACCCTAATTAGGAATAAGCGGCTTAGAAAATGAATGAATGCTCTGACGTGTTTGCATATGATTTCTTCTGGGTACTCCGGTGTCCTTGATCCTATGATATGCCCTTTAGGCAAATTGGCTGGTCCAAATTTCCCCTTGGTATTTCGGGTGTTCTCCGGCTTCGACTCGAGTCGGCTGATCGGCTCCAGCGGAGATGAATATGAAATAAGATGGAGGGAAGATAAATATACGCGGAAGTTGTTTAGTGCTGTTTATGCTTTACTACATAATTATCCTGGGTGGCAAGGTGGCGTGGTGGTTAGTGCGTCAGCCTCACAGCAAGAAGGTCCTAGGTTTCATCCCCAGCCTGGGCGTTTCTGTGCAGAGTTCGCATGTCCTCCCTGTTCTTGCGTGGGTTTCCTCCAGGTACTCCAGTCTCCTCTCACAGTCCAAAAACATGCACAGTAGGTTAACTGGATATTCCGGTGCTGCTGGTTTTCGCCCAGGTGGTTAGGGTTATGGTTAGGGTGAGGACTCGGGTTAGGGGCGAAAACCATCTCGGCAAAAAAACACCACCTTGGCGAAAACCATGGAAACCGGCTATTCCAAATCACCCCTATGTGTCAATATGAATGGTTGTGTGAGTGTTGGCCCTGCGATAGCCTGGCGAGATGCCCAGGGTGTAGGATGAGATAGGCACCATCCTTCCCGTGACCCTAATTAAGATTAATCGGTTCAGAAAATGAATGAAACTTAATTATCCTTTTAAACCAGTGTTTCCCAACCCCTGTTTTCCGCGGCACATTAGTGTGCCGTGAGAAATCATCAGGTGTGCCGTAGAAGATTAACCGATTTCACTTAGCGTGTAGTAACAGTGCTGTTCTGCTAGAGGGCAGTATCATTTTTGTTCCGTGGTGTGCCTCGTGATTTTTCGAATGTAAAAGGTGTGCCTTGGCTCAAAAAGGTTGGGAAACACTGTTTTAAACAATGTCCTCTCAATAGTATTATATCACATGACAGTTAATGAGCTCACAAGTCCAAGAATGCTAACTTACACTGAATATACACCGCACACTTGGTTCCCTCCCTGTAATTGGGTCACGTCAGGGCTGATTCATGTTATCGCTACATGATTCAACTCTGACCGAGACAGGCTCTGGTTGTTTTGATCCCATAGGACTCATGTTTGTTGCTTTTAGGCAACCCGGGCCAGGGAGTTTCAGAAAAGAATGAATAAAATAAAAACACCAGGATTACCTTCCTGACATGCGATGTGAGCCGTGCAGTGAAGTTTTTTGTGACTTTGTTTTGTCGTGTTGTATTGCGAGATGTACTTGCACATCCCTGCTTCTATACCCTCTCTGGTTTGTGAATGCGTTTGAAAACCAAATCTGTCTCCGTCAGTGGGTTAGTGAGGTGATGCTGGCTCAGGAAAGGCGAATTGCTGAGGCGCTTTGGCAGTAAAGCGTGCTTCATGTTCACGTGGTTCATGTCCCATAAGTGTTTACATTCCCATACGTAGACGACAGAGGATATCTTTCATTTACTGAACTAACGTGGAAAACCATTACAGCAATTTAGTGCACGTCAATGGTTATGCACCCCCATAACTCTGTATTCATACTAACAATAAGCCGAAGTGAGCGCTGGTGATTAACAGCAGCGAGAGGTAGAATGAATGCTGACTAACTGCCCGGGGATGTGCGCGCATGATTCATTGGTGATTAACTCAGATTCCTGAGTTATGTAGTTTTAAATCAGGGTCATGCTTTTTTTGTGTTTATTCTTTAAAAAATGTACCACATTTATACAAATCATCCAATCATCTCTGAACTGCAACAACTTACAGCTCAGGTTCAGAGAAAAATTGTACTTTTCATCATGTCCTTAGAACATGTTAGATGTTTTCAGCACATGTTAGATGTTTTGGAGACAAAGTCAGAGAGGCTAGATTGAGACGGTTTGGACATGAACAGAGGAGGGATAGTGAGTATATTGGTCGTAGGATGCTGAGGTTGGAACTACCAGGCAAAAGGCCCAGAGGAAGACCAAAGAGAAGATTTATGGATGCGGTGAAGGCGGACATGAAGGTCGTTGGAGTAAGAGTAGAAGATGCATAGGATAGGGAGAGATGGAGGCAGATCATTTGCTGTGGCGACCCCTGAAGGGAACAGCCGAAAGGAAAAGAAGAAGATCATGTCCTTAGAAATATACAGCGGGAGAATGATGGGCAAATTATTATTCGTTCATTCAGTAGGGTTGGGCAGTATGACCTACAAATCATATTTAGAGATGCCCATCGATTGGCTGGTGGTTGCTTCGAGTGAGGGGGGCGTTTGCAATCCCTGCCTCCCGTGGAACAGTTAGCTCACCTGGACACCCGGTAACGGATGGCCGAGGCATAAACTTGGATTGAAACCTGAAATCTCAAGGTTGATAGTCAACCTCTTGGGAGCCCATAATTTCCTAAATGATCAATTACGCGGTAAATACGATGAATATATCACAAAGCATTTACACTATAAGATTTAGGCCATGGCTATCCATACGGTACCGTACGGGATTTATTTTTTGCTATTCGTACGGCAATCCTTTTGCGCATGTGTGTTGACGCGCCACCTACTGGAAATGAGGTAAATCATTCTGCCGTATGTTTAGCAGACGTCAGTCATATACACATACAGAACATGCGTTCCATTTCGGGGATAAATTTTCATCATTAGAAGAGCTTGAAAAACAAATGAATTTGTTCCAACAGCATCACTACATTCAGTTGTATAAAAGAAGGACACGTACAATCGAAAAAGCTCTCAAACGATTGGCGAAGCAGGCATTCAATCCCGTTATAAAATTTGTTGAAGTAGAATTGCACTGCAATTCTGGAATTGCCTCCACGGAGGCAAAGCGTTCAAAGCTGTTTCAACAGGAGCACGCCCACAGAAAAGTGACCCTTTCGAAGACGTCCGTAAAACTAAGCGTATGGCATATGCTTTGACGTGTGGATATGCCACTTGTCAAACATACATTTTAAGAGTATTATTTCTAGCGTTCAAAATGGTGACATACGATTATCAAAAAATATATTCAGTATGATTGAATGTCTGTGCTGTTGGAAAAACTGAATGCGTTTTTCAAGTTCTTCTAATGATGAAAATTTTTCCTCGACATGGAACGCCATTTTGACCACGTGACTGACGTCAGCACATGCATGTGCGAAATTTCGTTTTCAAGATGCCGTACGAATAGCAAAACCTGGTAGGAATACGGTGCCATACGAAAAGTCACTTCGTAAGATTCAAACTCTAAAGTTTACAGAGACCACATGCCTAAATGATGTACCCATATTGACTGTGGTGGGGCTAAACCATCTTATGCTCTTGGGGGTTGTGTCATGTCGTAAAATAGTGTATATTGTTGTTCTAACCCTCCTTTCCAGCTGTGACTTACATTTGCCCCTTCATATATCATATATATTGCAGGTCCCTTGGCTTTTGTGTGCTGCCCCCTGTTGGAGAAGAGGTGATGAGTGTTTGCGGAAGGAAGGCTCTGACGCTGTTGAGCAGTGTCTTTGCTGTGTGCAGTCTAGGCCTGTTGGGAATCGCTGTCAGCACAGACTACTGGCTTTATCTGGAGGAAGGAATCATCATGCCTCTCAATCAGAGCACAGAGATACGCATGTCACTTCACTCAGGCCTCTGGAGAGTCTGCTTTCTGGCAGGTGAGAGGCTTCTGTGCAGAATATCTACCAGGAGTAGCAGCATTTTTATCTACCATATAATTTTATTACAGTATGTCATACTTAATGAAAGCATTTTACATAAGAGTAATCAAAAGAAATTGAAGATTAATATTTATGTACTGTATTTAAATATTTATATATTCTCATAGTGGAGCTCCATTCTTATGCAAATACATAAAGCCATGAGATCATTGGCGCTGAGTGCACATGCACGTTGCAGCTAATTCTCTTACTTTATGTATATGTGTTTCTGTAATCTTATACCCCCATTTCACTGGAGCGCAGCAGAGTCACGGAAGCAAAAGTGCAGTCATCCTCCAACGTTCCTCAGTCGTTCCTCAGTTATTCCGTCATCACCTGTGTCCTTCCGTACGATTCCAAAGGTATTCCTC
The DNA here is from genome assembly GCA_024760905.1 of Plotosus lineatus. Classification (NCBI taxonomy): domain Eukaryota; kingdom Metazoa; phylum Chordata; class Actinopteri; order Siluriformes; family Plotosidae; genus Plotosus; species Plotosus lineatus. The sequence continues at coordinate 7,115,772 of CM045730.1, read as the reverse complement.
CTCTTCCGTCAGGCCAAAATCATGTTCAAAAGCACGTTCACGGAAAAATTTTCTGAGAGTGTTCCCTCACGTTCCGCAATAGACAGTGCCTAAATCTTTATATCACTAATTTATTCATTCATTTTCTCAGGCTCTAATCCCAATCAGGGTTGTGGCGAGGCTGGAGCCCATCTCATCTTATGCCCTGAACAACTCACTATGCCAACACAAGACCGCCACATGCACAACCATTCACACATACACTCATGCCTACAGTTGATTTGGATCAGCCAATTAGCCTATTGTGCATGTTTTTGGCCTCTGAAAGGAAACTGGAGTATCCAGAGGAAACCAACACAGCTCTAGGAGAATATGCAAACACCACACAGAAATGTGCGAGTTGGCGATTTTAACTCAGGTGTACTTGCTGTGAGATGGACATGCTAGCCACTGTGCCACCCTCTTTATATGATCAAAATATTATTATATATTAAGTATTATCTATCTATCCATCCATCCATCCATCCATCCATCCATCCATCTATATATACCATATTTGACGTAATACTGTCCTGCTCCAATAAGCGCCCCCAGTGTTTTTGATCTTGCGTCTAATAACCGCCCATGTGTACTGGGAGCAAAATCGTAGATCAAACTGATTAATTTTATTGAACCAGTCTCTGTAATCGTAAAATGAGGTGTTCACTGCCTGCAAAAGTGAGTTTATATTGAGTATTTCAAGACCCCCTGCCACTAGGGAATGTCTATAATGTTCATCGGTAACAACACATTTGATTGTTCTGCTCTGATTTAAAAAAAAGGAAAATATTTTGCTGGATTCTCTTGGTAAATGTCCAACAACCGATGAACCATTAGAAACTGCTACAGCAAAACTATTGGATGCTCCAAATGAATGGAGCGATGAGCCAGATATGGACCTATCAGAAAGTGATGATGAGTATTTTTGACCCGATTCTCCTGCTCACTAACTTCATAAATTTAAGGACTGTTCCTGGCCATGTGCTTTTGTTTATGTTCGTACTCATTGGTTCAACTTGCCATGTGCTAAAGTTGACATTTGTGTTGATTGGCTCATTTTACTTGGGAAAATGTTTAAAGGAAGTGTTCAAAGGAAAACCACCGGGAGGGAAAAGTAAAGGAAGGAAAAGTTTTTTGTTTTTTTTTATTTATGCTGTTTTCTATTTATTTTCAGCTTTCATCTAAGTAGTTTGGTTGATGCCACAAAACGAATAACACAAATACCAGTAAAACTCTTTTATTGTTGTGTTATTCTGAATGTTTTCCACCTTGATGGTAATAAGCACTTACCATTCCACTCCGCTGGTAACATTTATATATATATATATATATATATATTTATATATATATATATATATATATATATATATATATATATATATATATATATTCTTTTCCTTTCGGCTTTTCCCTTCAGGGGTCGCCACAGCGAATCATCTGCCTCCATCTCACCCTATCCTTTACATCTTCTATTCTTACTCCAACGACCTTTATGTCCTTCACCACATCCATAAATAGTCTTTGAATTGGTCTTCCTCTCGGAAACCTGCCTGGGAGTTCCAACCTCAGCATCCTACTACCAATATACTCACTATCCCTCCTCTGTACATGTCCAAACCATCTCAGTCTATCCTCTCTGACTTTGTCTCCAAAACCTCTTACATGTGCTGTCCCTCTGATGTACTCATGTACATTACATGTACTCCTGATCCTATCCATCCTCATTAGTCCAAAAGAGAACCTCAACATTTTCATCTCTGCTACCTCCAGCTCTGCCTCCTGTCTTTTCCTCAGTGCCACTGTTTCTAAACCATACAACGTTGCTGGCCTCAACACCGTCTTGTCCACTTTTCCTTTCATTCTTGCTGATACCTTCCTATCACACATCACACCGGACACTTTTATCCAACCATTCCGACCTGCCTGCAAATGCTTCTTCACCTCTCTTCCACACTCTCCATTGCTCTGGACTGTTGAGCCTAAGTACTTAAAATCCTCCACCTTATCTCTGCTCCCTGTAACTTCCTCTTGGGTCCTTGTCGTTCACACACGTGTATTCTGTTTTACTGCGGCTAACCTTCATTCCATTCCTTTTCAGGGCATACTCTGCTCTCACTAGCCTGTCCATCACCATTGCAAACAAGAAGGGGCTCAGAGCTGACCCTTGATGCAGTCCCACCTCCACCTTGAACTCTTCTGTCACACCGACAGCACACCTCACCACTGTCTTACATCTCTCATACATGTCCTGCACCACTTTGCCATACTTCTCTGCCACTCCAGACTTCCTCATGCAATACCACAGTTCTCTCGGCACCCTGCCATATGCTTTCCTCCAGATCCACAAAGGCACAATGCAGCTCCCTCTGGCCTTCTCCGTACTTCTGTATTAACATCCTCAAAGCAAACACTGCATCTGTAGTGCTCTTTCTTGGCATGAAACCAAACTGTTGTTCACAAATGCTGATCTCTGCCCTTAGTCTAGCTTCCACTATTATTTCCCATAACTTCATCGTATGGGCCAAGTTTATTCATCTGTAGTTGCCACAGCTCTGCACGCCTCCCTTGTTCTTAAAAATGGCCACCATCACACTTCTTCTCCATTCCTCAGGCATCTTCTCACTCTCGGAGACCTTGTTGAATGTCCTTGTTAGAAAATCTACTACTACCGCTCCGAAACACTTCCATACCTCCACCGGTATGTCATCAGGACCGACAGTCTTTCCATTCTTCATCCTCTTCAATGCCCTCCTCATTTCACCCTTACTAATCTTTGCTACTTCCTGGTCCTCAACAGTCACCTCTTGTACTCTTTTTTCTCTCGCATTTTCCTCATTCATCAGCTCTTCAAAGTACTCTTTCCATCTTCCCAGCACACTTCTGTCATCAGTCAATACATTTCCCTCTCTGTCCTTTATCACTCTAACTTGCTGCACGTCCTTCCCATCTTTATTTCACTGCTGTGCCAACCTGTATAAATCATTTTCTCCCTCCTTACTGTCCAGCCTATCAAACAAGTCATCATACGCCCTCTGTTTGGCCTTTGACACTGCTACCTTCGCCTTACACTGTCTCCCTGTACTCCTGCTTACTCTCTTCAGTACTCTCAATGACCCACTTCTTCTTAGTTAACCTCTTCCTTTGTACACACTCCTGCACTTCCTCATTCCACCACCAAGTCTCCTTATCTACTGTCCTTCCAGAGGACAAACCAAGAGCTCTCCTCCCTGTCTCCCTGATCACATTAGCTGTAGTTGTCCAGTCATCTGGAAGCACTTCCTGACTACCCAAAGCCTTTTTTAACTCCTCCTTGAGGACAACACGGCACTCTTCCTTTTTCAGCTTCCACCACTTTGTCTTCTGCTCTGCCTTTGCCTTCTTCACCTTTCTCACCATCAGCATCATCCTGCACACCACCATCCTATGCTGTTTGGCAACACTCTCACCCACTACTACTTTGCAGTCACTGACTTCCTTCAAATTACATCGCCTACACAAGATGTAGTCTACCTGTGTGCTCCTACCTCCGCTTTTATAAGTCACCCTATGCTCCTGTCTCTTCTGGAAGAAAGTATTCACCACAGCCATTTCCATCCTTTTTGCAAAATCGACCAACATCTGTCCTTCTGTGTTCCTGTCCTGGATACCGAACCTGCCCATCACTTCCTCGTCCCCTCTATTGCCTGCACGAACATGTCCATTGAAGTCTGCACCAATGACCACTCTTTCACCTCTGGGGTACTCTGCATCACTTCATCTAACTTACTCCAGCATTTCTCCTTCTGTTCTAGCTCACATCCTTCCTGTAGGGCATAAGCACTAACAACAATTAACATCACACCTTCAATTTCTAACTTGAGACTCATCACTCTGTCTGACATTCTTTTCACTTCTAGAACATTCCTGACCAACCCCTCCTTCAAGATGACTCCGACTCCATTTCTCTTCCCATCCACACCGTGATAAAACAGCTTAAACCCTGCTCCTAAGCTTCTAGCTTTAATACCTTTCCACCTGGTTTCCTGAACACACAGTATGTCCACGTTCCTCCTCTGCATAATGTCAGCCAGCTCTCTACCTTTTCCTGCCATAGTTCCAACATTCAAAGTCCCTACTCTCAGTCCTAGACTCACGGCTTTCCTCTTCTCTCGTTTGTATATATGTATGTGGGTATATACCTCCAGTGCAGCTAACTGGGTACCCAATTACCAGCCAGTTCCCTCACTGTGTATGGTGTCAGCTTCTTCTAAAAGAACCATTGCTGACTTTCAACAAGAGTAGCTGCAGAGCGGTCAGCATGTTTCCACCCTGCAATAGACCTGGCAAGCTGCCCAAGGTGTACTCTGCACTCGCCCGGAGTCGGCTGGGATGGCCGCTAGCCTCCCCATGATCCTAATTAAGATTAAGTGGTTACAGAAAATGAATGAATATATTTCCATAGTTAATTGAGACCAAGATCCCCACGCGACCATCGAAATCCACAATGTCGCATCAACCCCCAAATCCCCCTTCCCAACTGACGTATGTGTATAATATCAATAAATGCACAGTCAATGCTATAAATGCTTATAATACCAATTTAACATTAAAAAACAACATCAGATGTAAATAAAATAAAAATACACACATACAGATAGTATTGCATGAGAAGAAGACGACACATATATACGCAGATACACGTTCACACACAGATGCAACAATGTAAGTAGTTTTGATGGGAGATTTTGAGTTGTTTTTTTTTTTTTTTTTATTTTGTGTTGGTTTAGGGTTTTTTGCATAATTGACATTTTTGCAGCATTTTCCTTAACTTTTCCCCTATTCTTCATTAATTTCCTTATGTTTTAATTCAATGATTATTTATTTATTTTAAAAAAATCCACTATGCACTGAAGCCGCTGGAATTGAAGCACGAAGTAGCTTAATCAGTACATTAGTACATCAGTACATCAAAACAGTAGTTCCCTGTGTGTGTGTGTGTGTGTGTGTGTGTGTGTGTGTGTGTGTGTGTGTGTGTATATTTTACAATTTCATTTTTAAAATTCTTTGGAAGTTGTGGTACTGAACAGGGTAGGATGTTGTGATGTTAATGTTAACAGCACATGACTACAGCACCATATGTTCTATCCAAGAAGTTTTTACAGAGTCATGTAGAAAGAGCGTGTTCTGATGGAGCTCCATTAACGGATTTCGCGCTTTTAGATTCCTTGTACTTACAGAATATAATCACTTGTGTGGAAGACTTTGCCATGGAGGATATTGCTGTCTCATGCCTGTCTTCTCATTCTTCCGTGATCCTGGTTTGACCTGCACACGGTGTCGCTTCTTTTCACCATCTCCTTCTGAATCCTCCTGTTCTGCTGTTTCTTTGTTCTCTCTAACTCTGTTGTAATGCAATGTGTTCCTCACCAGTTCATTCAGTGCCTCAGGGCTCTGCATTTAAAGATGTTGATTGTAAAACATAAAAGTGTTTCAGGGCTTTAAATGGTCTTATCATTCTGGAAGACATCTTAATAATACTGGAGTTCACAATATGGCCAGCAGTTCAGGCACAGAAGTCATTTCTTTAATGAGTTATATAATTAAACTTGTACCAAAGTGTCTTGTTTGGGTCACAATTACGGTGATTTGTGGATTTGCGGTAATTGCGGCATGGTGGCGTAGTGGTCAGCGCATCACGGCTCAAACGTTCTGGGTTTGAGGCTCGGGTTTGGCGTGGGCAGTTCTTGTCCTGTCAAGTTTTCTTTTTTCTTTTTTTTTTTTTAGAATTTCCCCCCCATTTTCTCCCTAATATAGTCATATCCAGTTCTCGCCCATCAGGTACTGCCTTCCCTATCACACGATCATCACCGACCAGGGACGGGTGAAATCATGCACATGCCCCACTACGTGACATGCGATACCACCTCTTTTCGAACTGCTGTGAATGTGCAATCGGGGCGGTACTGGCTGATTTTTATACGATCCAGTGACTAGAGCCCTGTGTTCCATTTATTTCAACTTGCATTTGTTCAAGACCTTTGAGAAAAAATTTAGCTAATACATTTTTTATTATTCTATCTCTCACATTTGCCTCTCACTGCCCAATCTCTTCACCTCATGGCTGTTGTCAGGTTCAGGCAGACAGATTCCAGTTTCCAGGATGCATGGATAGATAAATTAATAGATGGACGGACAGATACACAGACATACAAGACAGATAGATAGATACTTACTTTATCAATCTCAGATTTGCAGAATTGCAATAAAACAGCACACACTTTTTATATATATATATATATATATATATATATATATATATATATATATATATAAATAAAATATGTATGTATGTGTGTATATGTATATGTATATATATATATATATATATATATATATATATATATATATATATATATTTATATTTATATTTATATATATGCTGTGCTTGTGTACTGAAATAGAAATAATACGAATGAAATATGGTGGACCGTACTAATGATGTCAGATGTGAATGTAATTTTAGGAAAAAATATTAATTTGCTCATGTAATTTCCTGCTTACTTTGTTGAACTGACATTTTAATGGCACCACTTTTCATTTTCCAAATCAGGTGAACAGCACCAAGTGTTATTTTTAATTAGAAAGTAACAGGGAAATATTTTTTTATCGTCATGCAGTTTGTTTTGTGTTTTTGGGATTGATAGCCACAGTGGTCTATGTATTTGTAGTAAGGAAATAATTGAGAGCGAAAGTAATGATGGCGCATTTTTTTGCATGTACACAATCTTGCGACGTTCGCATTCGCAATTCAAGGAGACGAGCTTCCTTTGCAGGGTGGCAGGGCTCTCCCTCAGATATATGGTGAGGAGCTCGGATATACGGGAGAAGCTCAGAGTAGAAATGCTGCTCCTCCGCTTTGAGAGGAGCCAAACACCTTTCAAACTTCTTCCCTGGTGTGGTGTTTCGGGCGTGCCCAAGGTCAACCCAGAACACGCTTAAGGGACTGTCTCTCGGCTGGTCTGGAAACGCCTCGAAAAAGCTGGAGGAATTGGCTGGGGAGAGGGAAGTCTGGGCTTCACTGCTTAGGCTGCTGCCCCAGCGACCCGACCACAAAACAAGCGGAAGAAGATGATGATGACAATCATGTAATTCTATCTTCATGGGGACATTCATTGACATAATTATTTCCGGGGTGGATCTATGTTCTGACAGCCCTACTCATATAAAGTGTGAACCTTTCTTAAATCAGTTGGGCACCCTACTCAGGGTATCCACTACTTAAGGTTAGATCTGTTGGACCGGTGAGCTATAACTGTCGGCCCAATGGGTGAGTTCAATGTAGGGCGCTAACTATCACAATTAAATGCCTTACCCCGATGTTTACCGGCACCCAAAACCTAATTTTTCCCTGAAACCTAAAACTCAAAAACGCCTTTTGAAGAAGTGAGGGCCCACCATTTTGCCCCCCCTGATTCCCTACCAGTGCCAGGGCAATCACGACCATCTGTCTGTCTGTCTTCCTTTCGGCTTTTTCCCTTTTACTTGGGAGTTGCCACAGCGAATCATCTGATTCGCACGTTTGATTTGGCAGAGGTTTTTACGTCGGATGCCCTTCCTGTCACAACCCTTTTTAGCAAGGGACAGAAACACGCTGACGGCTTTGCAGCTCCTCTTTACGAAAGTCAGCAATGGTTCTTTTACATGCCTCACACCATAGACAGTGACAGACATGGCCCGCCTTTGATAACCCAGCTAGCCGCACTGGGGGGACAATGACAACCTTGTGGAGAGTGGGACTCGAACCCCCAACCTTTGGATCAGCGATCCAGCGCCCTATACCACTAGACCACCACTAGGGCAATCACGACCATCATAAATCCATTTTTCAAAACATAACATTCATTTATAAATCATTTTATCCATATGTTTTTTTCCTTTTTTTTTTCTTTTGATTTTTCTCTTTTCACAGTTATTACAGCTGTGAGATATAATTTTGAAACTTTGCTTCCGGCTCCTAATACTTCCATTTTTAGAGCTGGTCATAACATCAGTGCTTGCCGCGAACATGAAATTTCCATCATATGAAAGTCTTCATGATTGACAGTGCAATTACTGTCGATGTGGCTGATGTCTCTTGGGGAAAATAGATGGTATGCTATTATCATTTTTGAGCATACCCAGTCTACAGTACAGTTTTTATATACTTATTTCTTTTATTTTATTTTATTTTTTCCAGATCTAGCTTACGGTATATTTTGTACACTGAAAATCTGAT
>CM045730.1:7100000-7102500 GCA_024760905.1 Plotosus lineatus | reverse complement strand
TTACAGGTCAGTCAGTGTGCGAGGCAATAATATTAATGTAGGTTATCTCTACTGCGTGTGTGTGTGTGTGTGTGTGTGTGTGTGTGTGTGTGTGTGTGTGTGTGTGTCCAGAGATGATCCGCTCAGCTACACCGTTTCCCCTGGTCAGTCTTTTTTTCATGTTCATCGGCTTCGTCCTGAGCAACATTGGCCATATCCGGCCCCACCGCACCATCCTAGCATTCGTCTCTGGAATCTTCTTCATTCTTTCAGGTAACAGAACAATGCCATAAAACCCACTATTTCACTGACTCCAAACATCAACAACAGTTTTGTCCAACAATCCAGTGAATTTTTATTTCTTCAAATCTTTTTCTTTTTGGTTCAAGTTATTGGTTTTTATGGTTATATTTTTTATGATGTGCCATCTTCTATTTTGTGAAAACAATAAAAGCGCTTTCTGCTCACAAAGGTTTCAGCTCTACATTATATCTTCATTATAGCTGCATAGTATGCTTGTGCATAATGTACAATGCCAAATGAAAAAAAAAAAATCATGTAAAAATGCTTTTAGGGTCAATCTGGTACTTAAAGCATTTTTACATGAATTTTTTTTTTTTTTTGTGAATATCCTCCAAGTCAATGTTCTGACCAACCAAGGGGCCGACATCACACCTGCTGCCGACGGAACAGGTGAGTGTCCAGTTCAGAGAGTGGGGTTAAAAATAAGAATAAAAAGGAAACTGAAAGCTGAAGTGTTACCTCAGTGAGCTGGAAGGAGGTGGCGACAAAGGCAAAGTGGGAAGTGTCAGAGAAGTTTTAGAATTACTAAAAACTGCCATATTCCATGCATCTTGTCATAAATCATATTTTGTTTGTAATAATGGACAAATAAAAAGCGAACGGTTTGCAAACAAAAAGCCAACAAAAGATGACTGATGTACGACAGGAGATTTACTTTTTTCTGCCAAACATCTGCAAACCAACCACAAAATACTTTGTAATCTGTTGCAAATTGTTGTTACTTACTCGCGATTTTAACATAATATACATATTTAAGCTGCAAAATACAAGAATCCCTCAATTTCCTCGGTTAACTGGGAACGAGATCCCCAGACGACCACTGAATTCCGCGAAATATGACCCCCCCCCCCCCCCCCCGACTAACATATGCATACATGTATATGTGTATATATTATCAATAAATACATATTCAATGCTATAAATGCTTATAATAACAATTAAATATTAGAAAATAATGCATAGGATGTAAATAAAATATAAATACACACGCATACAGACATGCGCGTGCACAAAAATCATAAAAATGTAACTAGTTTTGATGGGAGGTTTTGGGTTGTTTTTTGTTTGTTTTGTGCGGGTTTTTTTTCTTTTTGCATAATTGGCCTTGTTTTTGTGGCAAGAATGAAAGGAAAAGTGTACAAGACGGTGTTGAGGCCAACGATGTTGTATGGTTTTGAAACAGTGGCCCTGGGGAAAAGACAGGAGGCAACGAGGATGGATAGGATCAGGAATGAGTACATCAGAGGGACAGCACATGTAAGACGTTTTTGAGACAAAGTCAGAGAGGGTAGATTGAGATGGTTTGGACATGTACAGAGGAGGGATAGTGAGTATATTGGTAGTAGGATGCTGAGGCTGGAACTACCAGGCAGAAGGCCTAGAGGAAGACCAAAGAGACGATTCATGGATGTGGTGAAGGAGGACATGTAGGTCGTTGGTGTTCGAGAGGAGGATGCAGGGGATAGGGTGAGATGGAGGCAGATGATTCGCTGTGGCGACCTCTGAAGGGAAAAGCCGAAAGGAAAAGAAGAAGAAGAAGAAGAAGAAGGCCTCATTTTTGTGGCATTTCCCTTAACTTTTCCCCCTATTCTTCCTTAATGTCCTTATTTTTTAATTTGATGAATATTTTTTTAAAAAAACACGATGTACTGAAGCTGCATGAATTGCAGCGCGAAGTAGCGAGGGATCCCATTCACTTGCATGTGAAGCAATGGGTTTTATTTTCAAGTTTTCTTTGTTAAACTGGTTTTGTCAAATTGATCCGTCTTTAAAATACATTTTAGTAAAATTCAACATCTTACTTTACACTAGCCTTGACGGTTTTGTGCGTGGTGCATTTAAACCAAGAGTGATACCACAGAGCAAACAAGCCCATATGAATTTTATCCCTCCATCATGCTGTGGAGAGCCGGACTACCCTGAGGCATGGTGCCTGGGACTTTAATTCCAGAGTCAAAACCTCTCCTCTTTTATATTATCACTGTATAGCTTAGCTAGCATTATAGCATAGCATGCTGCGCAGGGACAAAGCACAATTCAGTAATGCACAGTGCTAATTCGCAAACTAATAGGTATTCAACTATTTACATAACATGTCCATCACTGCAAATAAAAGCAAGTAGTCATCGAACACAAAAGCTCGACTATGCTAACCACAGCATAATGGAGTATCTGAAACCTGCGAGGATAGGCAAATTCTTGCAGTTAAGTTATATAG
>CM045730.1:7087500-7095000 GCA_024760905.1 Plotosus lineatus | reverse complement strand
ATTGGGTTGTTTATTTTACTATTTTAAACATTTCCATTAGAAATTCTGAAATTTGTGCAGGATACTGTTGTTTTCTTTTGAAAGCTGTTTTTATTATATATTTTTGTTTTAATATTCGCAGATTTAAGTATTTCAACATTTTTTAATATTTACCATTTTTATGTAACTAAATAAGAAATAATCAATTAACTTGGAAAAGGTTGAGTATTGAGTGTAAATAACTAAATATTCTGTCTGTCTATTATGTCCTTTCCAGATTTATGACTACTGTTATTGTCCAACCAAAAAAAATCTGTTCCTTTTTTTTTTTAATCTGAATTTTTTTTTTTTTTAAATTAAGTGAACACTTTTGAAATGGAACACTTTAATGCACATGGAAAATGATTGGAACAATGAAACAATCGTCATTTTGGACAACTAGAATTTCAGCCCGTAGGCTCTGTGCCTTAAAACCTAAACAATAAAGTAAGCTGAAAAACATTTAGTTGATATTTAACAATTATGTGCTGAAAATGAGGTGAATATCACTGAACTGTCACCACGATGGAACCCAAAGTAACTGTACAATTCAGCAACAGCCACTAAGCCTGAGGCAAATAATTGTTTTAGTATACAATAGGCAGGAATATAAACAAAAAAAAAATCACATGAAATTTAGATTTATGTGCTTTTTTCCTTTTAATTTTTATTAATCTTGATGGACAGAGGTGAGCCCCACACTGAGCTCTGAAAGTTTCCAAACCTGTCTAGGGTGGCCCTTATATGTAGCAAAAAAAAAATTATGGGAAATTAAACTGTCTCACCCCCTAAATTTGATCCTTTTGGTCTAAAAATGTGTCATACAAAATATTCTGGCTATAAAACAAAGTTTAGCCTATGCTCAAGCCACCTCTTTCATTGCCCATAAGCTCAATGTTAAAGCGTCATCGTATATGTATTACATGACGTGTTGTTCACCTCTCATATCTTTTTATACAGGTGAAATGGCAAGCAATTTGAGATGACAGAATCAGATCTATTTATTACAAACAGCAAAAGCATACACAGGCGGTAGTAAACTACCTACAATTAGTGATGCTCTGCAGCATTACGTGTACCGAGTGAAAGGACATTCAAGAAAACATGATCAATTTTATGTGAAGTCCTTGTTTTTGTCTCACTTAGCTGTGAAAGCTCCCACTGGAGATTTGGCTTTACTCAAATCTTTCAGAGAAAGCAACATGCCAGCTGAACATGGTGCCTTAAAAAATCTAAAAATCAGCTTTGGTACCTCAGTGAAATGCTGGTTGCATTGGCATTCTTCAATTCAGATATTAATTCTACTGAGAAACAGGCACTGGCTGGGGCACTTGATCGGGAAGGATTGCCCAATTTCCCAAGCAGGATCTCCTTGAAGACTTCAGCTATATCTGGGATTAGACTTTCTGACATTGTATCCCAAAGGATACTCAATTTCTTCAAATTGCTAGATATTCCTGACAGTTTCTTGCAGAAGGACCCGCAAACCTGGGAAGAAGATTCGGGTTTCAACGAAGCTTTGAAGGTTGTATCTGAACCGCGTGTTGTGAATGACACGGCAGAACAAGATGTTTCCCTTGTACAGGAGGCCTTCTATCTAAGGATGAAGAACAACATCACTTCCTCCTCCAGATCATTCAGGACCACAGGAAAAGATTCCCTGATGCCAGAAAAGAGACAATAGTTCATGAGCTACAAAACTAAAAGAACCTCACGTTTCAAACTTGACATTGGTTTTTTTGTTCGAATAGTATTATATTTCAAAATTTCCTTGTTTTTGAGCATAGCCTAAAAGTAATTAAATTTTCATGATTTTTTGCAGAAAGTGGCTTCTTATTAAATGGAACAAAATGCCAGGGTGAGAGGTCACAAATTAAAAACTTTAAAAAATCAGGGCCACCCTACCGTCTAGGGTTCTAGTATATACTACATAGAAATGCAAGAAAACAAACTAAAACATGTTTTTTTTTTTTTTTACAATATCAAAGGTAATCCTAATGACGCTGCTTGCTGTGTATCAGTGACAAACTTTGAGTTGGTTGGTTTGACTACAGCATTGTATTCACTTAGGATAGTGTTTTATATTTTCAAACTAGTGAGCCAATCAGATCACACCATTCCAATGCAGTATATATTAATATACTGTAGTTTCACTTGGTCTTTAACTTTGGGAATTTTAACTTATTTTAATGTTAAAAATTTAAACTTTCAATCTAGAAAAAATTATTCATGGGAAAATATATACAGTCCTTTGAAGCAAGTTTTCGCTAAATTTGGGTAAGTAGAAATTTGTGATTTTAATTTTTTTTAACTTATTGTTCGATCATATAGAATAAACTTATTGTTCGATCATATAGAATAAATGTCTGAGGATTCTGGATTAAAACGTAAAAATAGTTAAAAATAGTTAAATAGTTAAAAATTGAAAATAGTTTGAATAAATAATATTTTTGAAATGTAAGCTCCTTAAATGGAAATGCTAACCAACTACAAACCGAAAGAACACTAGAGAATAATATACATGTAAAATATTCCCATTACTTTCTCTGTAAACTCAGTAAAATGATGTATAACTTTATTGTTTCTTACTTTATCATATTCATGAATTTCTTTATGGACCTCACATATTTACATTTTATTAGAACCAGTGATTGTTTGTTGTTGTTATTTTTCCAAAAAAAATTTTTTTGTTCATATTTAATAAGATGAAGAATTTTATATAGAACAACGAGTTTATAGATGTTTGGACTGTAGCTACTGAGTCAGTGTGTAATAAAAGCAGGTGTATAGTATACATTGATTACCTATGATACTGTACACAATAGCTATGTACTGTAGGAAATGTGAGCTTTACACATGTTAGCTTTGGATGTTGGAGTGTGTTTAACATGACCCTGCGGTACAGTACCATGTGTTTGTACAGTCATTTTCATGCTAAGTTACATTGTACAGTGGAGCTAAAATAAAGCTATACGTCTGTTGGACTGCAGTATGGAGCTCATTTTTCGTGCATATATTTCAAGATTGATTGATCCAGCTATCGATTTATATATTGTTACTTAATGCCTCCTTAATGCCCCGATTACAAAGTCCTGATTTACAATTCATTGTGGTACAATTGCAGCGTACTGATGAAATGACTGTTGGAGAGAACACATATTCACTGACCTTTCGCACATATACAGTGATACCTCAGCTCACGAACATAATTGGTTCCCAGAAAGTGTGTGTAAGGCGAAAAGTTCGTCTTCAGAACATTTATTTCCCATAAGAAACCATTAAAATGAGAATAATCCGTTCCCAGGTCCCCATAAAACATAATTTTCTTCTAAATAAGCCTTAAAACTACACAAAAATATACCTTATTTTATGTATAATAAATGTGCTATTGTATTGTAATTAAAGAAATAAACTGTACTGTATAATAAAGTGGTTTTATTTACCTTTGTGATGGTAGTTGATGGCTTGATGGAATGGAGTGGGAGGAGGAGGGAGGGAGGGACTTACTGTTTGGAAGGAGAGTTTGGAAACGCCTACTGTTTGGAAACACCCTTAGCCACACACGCACCCTTAATAGCTTCCTTGTTCTTAAGGATGGGAGCAATGGTAGACTTAGCGTACTGGTACTGGGACGCTGAGTCACACAAACGCACACCTCGTTCGTGTTTTTCAATGATCTCCGCCTGTGGTGGGGTCTTTTTCGGTCCCATAATAGCAAAAGTACACTCAATATGGGCCAAAATGTCTATCAAACACAAACCACTTCCGCAATCAAAGAAAGGGGTGATTTAACTGTGACGCCGTGAGCGTCGTCAGCTTCTCGTGGCCGCCACCGTGGCGCTGTTCGACCGCGTGGTTTGATTCGTCCGCCGAAAACTAGTTCGTCAGCAGAGACTATATGCTCGCAAATTTAATGTTCTTGAGGCGAAAAGTTCGTGAGCTTAAGCGTTCGTCAGCGGAGGTTTTACTGTATAACATATACATAATATATAATTTTAGATCTGTATATGTTAGGTTACCTGCCTGACGTGTTTACGCAGATACTACTAATAAGATTGCTACTGTTATTACATTAGTTACTAAGTCATTAGTGGAGACATTAAAAGTTAAAAACTTACCTCTATCAACTCTTCAGACTCACACATGCTTTGTCCATCTTGAAGATGAAATTGAACTTGAATTGAACTTGATCTAATTTGATCCTTGTTAGACCTATTAGAAAGTTCCTGCATACTGTATGTAAATGTAATCATTATCCTATTATTAATTTTGTACCATATCTGTAAGCTCTCAAAGTCTGGTAATGATAACATGAGCAATATATAATTCACATAAAAGGTAATAGATAACTCGGACATAAGTGTGAACAATTTCCTGCAGAATAAAAATCGGCATGCCACGGTACCTTCCGTGTTGCTCACACGAAAGGTATAAGTAACTGCTGGACTAATGGTCTATTCTTAACAACAACAATCCTCTATTAAATGCCCACCCTTCTCCTATTTTTTGCCTTTTTAACATTGTTTTTTTTTTTTATTTATTTATTTTTTTTTGCTGTAGCTGGTCAGAGTGGTGTGAAGGTTATCACTCTTGCCTCAAAGTAAAAGGTGCTGGGTTCAAATCTTGTGGTCAGCATAGGTGCCAATGTGTAGAGTATGCATGTTCTCCCAGTGCTTGAGTGGATTTTCTCCATGCACTCCAGTTTCCTCCCACAGTAAAATGACATGTAATATAGAGTAAGTCTGTTGGGTTTTTACACCCGAGCCTAGCGACTCATCAGGCCGGTGCTTATCCCCGGTTTCCGTAGCGTGAAGCGACCAGGAGTTCAACTCCTCCTGGATGGGATGCTAGTCCATCGCAGGTTACCTTCCCAGTATATTTTTCCAGGTTACCTTCCCAGTATATATATTTTTTACTGGTACCCATTTATACTGCTGGGTGAACAGAGGCACACTTGTGGTTGAGACCTTGCCCAGGGGTCTTAGCACAGTGAGGGTCTCGGTGGGATTTGAACTCACAACCTCCCGATCATGAGCCCAGCACTCTAACCACTACACCACCGGCCCCACCTAATATATAGTATATAATGCTAATTGGGTTCTCCAAGTTACCCCTAGGTGTGAATGTGAGTGTGAATAATTGTTCATCTGTGTTGGGTCTGCAATTACCTGGTGAGCTATTCAGGGTGTACATCGCCTTCACACAGAGTCAATTGGGATTGTTTGCAGCAAGTGGTATTTATGTGTGAATGAATGCAGTCTTTTCTGTCTTATTATTATGTCACTAATATCACTGATATTATTATATCAGTGAAATGTTCTCCAGTTCTTCCAGTGTGATTAATGTGTATGATTTTTCATTTGCTCTGACACAGATCTTTTCTTAGCCCTGATACTGAATGACATGATGATACATTTTTGTCTTTCTTGTAACACCGAATGCAGATTGTTTGTGTCCAAGTCCTCATAAATATGCAACTGCTTCATAGTACTGTATTCAATTTATTGTTGTACTGTTAAATAGAAGATTTTTCTTCGCTTCTGTTTCCTTGGGCTTGTTCGTCAACAGCATTATGTCCGTGCTCAGAGAAACTGCAGGACATTGATCAGGTGTAAATGGATTTCGAAAATCTTAAAATTATACAGTTCGGTTCCCCCCAAATCAAATGAAATGGTAGTTCCCTAAATGATATTATGCCTCCCTCTAATGGTTTGATACATGTGGCGCTTGCTACTGGTTTATTTCTTATTTTGTATTGCAAAGTGCATTAAAATACAAAATATCAATTACATACTTTGTTACATCATAAAACTACACTGTGATGTAATTCCACTTTTTATAAATGTATTCAGAATCAGCCAAATCAGTCTTTGACCCTGCATAAAAAAAAAAAAAAAGATTGAACAATTTTACTAGTACTAGAAACACTGATAATAATAATAATAATAATAATAATAATAATAAAAAAATAATAATAATAATTCATATGATGCTTATATTACAATTATTACTAAGAACAGTGGTGGCATGTGGTAAGGTGCTGGATCACTGATCACAAGGTTGGGGGTTCAAGCCCCACTCTCAATGGATTTTCAGCACACACCCAACCCCACCACACACACACACACACACACACCCTCCCCCAGTGCAGCTAACTGGGTTATCAAAGGCCAGCCATGTTTCTCACAGTCTATGGTAGGAGGTTCATGTAAAAGAACCATTGGTGACTTTCATCAAGAGTAGCTGCATAGCCGTCGGCATGTTTCGGCCCTGCGGAGGCCTGGTGAGCGACCCTGGTTGTACTCTTCCCTCGCCCAGAGTCGGCTGAGATTGTCGACAGCCTCCCAGTGACCCTAATTAGGATTAAGTCGTTCAGAAAATGAATTAATGATTCTATATTATATAATTGTATTTTTTATATATAACTTTATATATTAATTATATATTTTAATAATAAAAATGTAATAATTTTAAATTGTTATAATAATAATTTTTAGTTCATGAAATATTTTCGATTGTTATTGTTGCTACTACAGTACTCCCACGACCGCTACTATTACTACTGATTAACTAACTAAATAAATAAATAAATCCAGGTATACTCTTTTGGTATTATTCCTTAATCTCAATATTTCTCTGACTTTATAAAATGATTGATTTTTACAGGTGCCGACTCCACAATTATTGAGAGAATGCAAGTGTCGGCTTTGTCTGCTGAATATTTAATGTGAATTTAGGAAAGATTTGAGAGCAATGCATTTTCATGGCAAAAATTTCAAAACATTTGGTATTTTTTTGCTTGCTTGTTTGTTTGTCTTTTTTGTTAAAAAAAAAAAAAAAAAAAGACATTCTCAATGTTTTCCCAAATTCACAAAGTAATTTTCTGCAAATGAAGACAAACCCAGCACTGCCATTTGTTTCGCTATCACCTTTAAAACCTGATATCAGTCAGAGCCTGGACTATAGTTGGCCACCAGATGGCGGTATTGAGAATTTATTTCTATTAGTTAATTTTTGTTCTGGACCAGTGATGGCCAGGTGGTAAGGTGCTGGATCATTGATCCAACTGGGGCTTCAAGCCCCACTCTCAACGCCCTCCCCCACTGCAATTAAATAGGTTATAAAAGGATGGCATCCCTTGCATTGCCTTTCACGGCTAGGCTGTCATTGATTCCACAATAATTGGAACACAGCCTCCCCTTTTTAAAAAAAATTGGACTACCACCCCAGTTTCCCAATCCAGAGGTATGGCCTGTGATGAACACCCGATGTTGCAGAGACATGTCAACCAAGACAGTCCGACAACATCCAGAGCCCTTGAGGTATTCAGGATGGATTTCATCCACCCCTGGAGCCCGACCACCGAGGAGCTTTTTGACTGCCTCAGTGAACTCAACGCCAGTGATGGGTGTACCCCAACCGAAACCTTACCCCAACCAAAACCTCCAGGGTCTTCTACATCAACCGAGGGTGTGTTGGTAG
>CM045730.1:6975000-7085000 GCA_024760905.1 Plotosus lineatus | reverse complement strand
AATCCAGCACCCTACCACCGGGCTAACACTGCGCCAAATGGCCTGTGTAACCACAAACTATAAAATTCTTCCTTTAGTATATTTTTCTTTGTTTACATGTAGTTTAATCTAAAATGTTCACTTCCTCACTTGCTCACTTACTGAACCATGTATTCCTATTAGTATCGCAGGAAAGCTGGAAACTTTCTCAGTTGACACTCGGTGAAGGAAGAGTACCCCCTAAACAGCATACCAGGCCATCACAGGTCAAGCACACACAGTCAACCAGTGGTAACCACCACCCTGGAACAGCCAGTTAGTCAAATGCGCATGTCTTTGGCTTGTAGGAGAAAACCAAAGTACCTGGAGGAAAAACCCACATAACCATGAGGAGAACATGCAAACTCCACACATGTAACATTCAATCCCAGGACTTGATCCCAGGGCCTAATTGCTGTGAGGCAGATGTTCATGGTTTTGCTGATGGCTTTGTAGTCTGGTTGATACGTGTTGAGGTTCAGCTTCATGCAGGCGTTTAGGCTTCCATCTGTTAAACATGACCGCAGCTTGATGTTTATCAGGTGTGAGAAGGACTGCTCGCATGCACATGTAGAGCTAAACATGGTCAATACGACAGGACTCACACGCTGCAGTGTTTATGTGACAGGAAGCGCGTCCCAAGTTTTGGCCATCAGCTGGTCTGTGGGTTGAAGTTTTTCCATGCCTGTACGTTTGTGTTTGCTTGCCAGCTGTGCTTGACTTCGTGCAAATGAGCTGATAAAAAACGTGGAAATTTACCTCTTTACTCAAAAACAACACGCTCAGTCTGTGGCTGTTGTTATAATCCAATAAAAATTAGAGTTTCAAGGTATCGGACTCGCCCACATACTGGTGTACAGAAAGGATTGGCTCTCCGCTGCGCGCCACAGTGACGTGGCATTGAAAATAGATGTATAGATTTAAATCCTTGAGATGTATTCATCTGTTTTTGTTTTATTTGATGGCTTTTTTGTATTTTTATTTAAATTACAGTAAAATTATGTATTCATAATTCTGTTAAGAAAGGCCACCTGATTTATCTGAGAGCCAGATACAGATGTATTCATCTGTTTTTGTTTTATTTGATGGCTTTTTTGTATTTTTATTTAAATTACAGTAAAATTATGTATTCATAATTCTGTTAAGAAAGGCCACCTGATTTATCTGAGAGCCAGATACAGTCATCAAAAGAGCAACATCTGGCTTGCGAGCCATAGGTTCCCGACCCCTGGACTAACCATTTGAAAGCAATAACAGGAACTACTGCCAGAACTGCTTGAAGACTGTTACCTCACAGCAAGAAGCTTCTGGGTTGGAACCTCATTCGCATGTGCCTGTATTTCCTCGAGATTGTCCGGTTTACTCCCACAATCATAATAAGCCTTGCACATTGTTTCAAATAGCTATATTAAATTGCCCACAGCTGTGAATATTTATTGAAATGGATAGTAAGTTGATGACAGCGATAATACTTCAACGGGGAAATATAAACCGGAAGATACTCATTTAATAAATCTATAAAGATGTATTAAATTCAGTGTGTGAACACATCTGGTGTGCATAGCTGCATATTTGTTTTGATGGTCTAAGCATGAAATTATGCTCGGTGTGTATCACGTGGGCCGAAAAACAAGTTCTGCAGCCTCATGCCTAAAGTTGTGTGTGTTCATCGGCAAGCCTGGCAGTGTGCAGTACACCTAGTTCGAGAGAGGATCAAAATCTAAATCTACTCAAAAAAATTTAATTCTTCTCTGATATATGATAACCTAGTAGGAATAAAGATATTAGTGGGGGGGTAAGGTGACATTCGGAAGGAAGGAATGTCGCAAGTGAGTATGTTGGTTCCGTTTTTTTTTTGTTTTTGTTTTTTTTTTTGCATTACAGTATTATGTCTCTGTATTGAATACATAACCCACAGCTCAATGTTTATTGATTAACAATAATAATCTGCTTCATATGTATTTTTAGGAAGCAGATCCCAACCCTAAATGTCCAACTCGCCCACCTCCTCTTGACCCCTTAAGGGTACAATCCTTACGGCGTTCCAGACTCACCCGCGCAGAAGAAATACAAGCGGATGCATATGACCCACCACTGCAGAGCCGAAACATCCCTAAATACATAGAAGTATTGCCTGATGAGTCCCCTGTTAAGGTACTGCGTTTAATTCTGGACAATTCTTTCTGTCTTTTGTACCATGATTTTATAACTGGATTGAACTCTTTTCAGAACAATGTAGCTCCTCCCAGGCCACCACCTCCAGTAGTAAAGAGACCTCACCTCTCTCAGTCTACAGAGACACAGGTGGGTCTTTCACTAAACGTGTTTCCATGCATATCCTTTCTATAGAATTTTACATTAAGAATACTTTTGAACCTTTTATAGGATCTAAATGGTCATGAAGAGACAACATACACAAGATATGTATGTCATAAATGGAGTGATGAGGCAACAGCGAAGCTTCCGGCATGCTGTGATGTTCTTCCTGATGAGAGCAGTCCTAAGGTAATCTAGAGAATATGGCTGATGATTAGACAGTGGATAATTGTCCTGTGTCCAACCGCTTTATTCCTATGAGGATAAATTATACAAAATTAGAACACGGGCAGTGGTGGCCTAGTGGTAAAGGTGCTGCATCACAGCTCCTAAGGTTGGGGGGGGGTTCAAGCCCCATGCTCCACGGGTTGTCACTGTCTCCCCAGTGCAACTAACTGGGTTATCAAAGGCCGGCCATGTCTCTCACTGGTTATGGTGTGAGATTCACGTAAAAGAACCATTGCTTACTTTTGACAAGAGTAGCTGCATAGCCATTAGCTTGTTTTACGCCTGGCGAGCTGTCCAGGGTGTACTCTGCCCTCGTCCGGAGTTGGCTGGGCTGGGATGGGCATCAGCCTCCCCATGGCCTAATTAGGATTAAGCAGTTACAGAAAAGGAATGATGGAAAGTAGGACACTATAAAGAAACCATTGGCCATTTATTACCTTGGCCAAGGAGTTGTTTGTCTGTTTGTAAACAAAATAAATTTTGAGTAGATTTTCATGAAATTTTCACTGAAGGTAGAGAATTGGTTAAGAAACCAACGATTAGTTTGACGAAGGCAAAAAAGCAGAGAGACTGTTCTACCTAGGCAGGGGTTTGCACTCTCTGAGTGCTCCTAGTTTGTTGAGGAATATGATCCACTGCTACAGACTACAATGCAAAAAGCTTTGTTTACTGAAACAATGAATGTATGTTTTTTTTTTGTTTGTTTTGTTTTTTTTTTTGTTTTTTTTTTAGTGTTTATACGCTTTAAAAAGACTATAAAGAGCACAATTCACAATTATTTTTCTTTCTTTGGATGGAGATCATTACTAGACCCGAAAAATGTAAAGAGTTTCCTCCACCTTCCTTCCTTGTTTACCCTTTTATCATTTTAGTGTAAATATTATATTTGTTTCATTTTGTACATGCTAGAGCAGTGGTGGCCTGGTGGTAAAGGTTCTGGAGCACTGATCTGATCCTAAGGTTGGGGGTTCAAGCCCCAGTCTCAACGGGTTGTCACTGTCCCCACAGTGCAGCTAACTGGGTTATCAAAGGCCAGCCATGTCTCTCACGGTCTATGGTGTGAGGTTCGTGTAAAAGAACCATTGCTAACTTTCAACGAGAATAGCTGTAAAGCTGTCAGCGTGTTTATGGCCTGGTGAGCTGGCTAAGTTATACTCTGCCCACACACAGAGTAGGCTGAGATGGGTGCCAGCCTCCCCATGACCCTAATTAAGAATAATCGGTTACAGAAAACTAATGCACAAATGTGTACATGATAAAAATAATAATAATAATTTGTTTTACCGCGAGGTCTTGCAAGTACATTTCCGAATGAAATAGTAGTGCGATGACCTTTTGCTTTGCTTGAGGTTTTATAAGGAAATGAGCTGTAGAGTTTACTGAGCATCTTGCAGAACCAGCCGCAATTTTTCTGAATGTTTTGACTGTCACACATACTTCTTATGTTTACAGTGAACGCGTGCAGCCTTTGTCGTGCTTTGGTCTGAAATGCTTTCTTTTGTATTATACATTGCTTTCTTTACTGACATACAAACATTGCAGCCATGCAGGCCATGAGGCCGGGGGGGCACGAACCAGTGTCTCTCCCCCTTATGCCGGTCCCAAGCCCGGATAAATGCAGAGGGTTGCGACAGGAAGGGCATCCGGCGTAAAACTTCTGCCACATAAAAAAAAAATGCAAATGATCAAAACAAAATTCATACCGGATCGGTCGAGGCCCGGGTTAACAACGACCGCCATCAGTGCTGTCAACCAACAGGGTGCTGATGGAAATTGGACTACTGTTGGTCGAAGACGTCGAAGAAGGAGAGGCGGGAGGCGTGTCTATAGGCAGAGAGAGAAGAGGAAATGTGTGAGCCTAGGACTGAGAGTAGGGACTTTGAATGTTGGAACTATGCAAGGAAAAGATAGGGAGCTGGCTGACATGATGCAGAGGAGGAAGGTGGACATACTGTGTGTTCAGGAGACAAGGTGGAAAGGTAGAAAGGCTAGAAGCTTAGAGCAGGGTTTAAACTGTTTTATCATGGTGTGGATGGGAAGAGAAATGGAGTAGGAGTCATCTTGAAGGAGGGGTTTGTCAGGAATGTTCTAGGACGTGAAAAGAGTGTCAGACAGAGTGATGAGTCTCAAGTTAGAAATTGAAGGCGTGATGGTCAATGTTGTTAGTGCTTATGCCCCACAGGCAGGATGTAAGCTAGAAGAGAAGGAGAGATTCTGGAGTGATTTAGATGAAGTGATACAGAATACCCCCAGAGGTGAAAGAGTGGTCATTGGAGCAGACTTCAATGGACATGTTGGTGCAGGCAACAGAGGGGACGAGGAAGTGATGGGCAGGTTTGGTATCCAGGACAGGAACACAGAAGGACAGATGTTGATCGATTTTGCAAAAAAGGATGGAAATGGCTGTGGTGAATACTTTCTTCAAGAAGAAACAGAAGCATAGGGTGACTTATGAAAGCGGAGGTAAGAGCACACAGGTAGACTACATCTTGTGCAGGCGATGTAATTTGAAGGAAGTCAGTGACTGCAAAGTAGTAGTTGGTGAGAGTGTTGCCAAACAGCATAGGATGGTGGTGTGCAGAATGACACTGATGGTGAGAAAAGTTAAAAAGGCAAAGGCAAAGCAGAAGACAAAGTGGTGGAAGCTGAAAAAGGAAGAGTGTCGTGTTGTCTTCAAGGAGGAGTTGAAACAGGCTTTGGGTGGTCAGGAAGTGCTTCCAGAGGACTGGACAACCACAGCCAATGTGATCAGGGAGACCGGTAGGAGAGTACTTGGTGTGTCCTCTGGAAGGAAAGTAGATAAGGAAACTTGGTGGTGGAATGAGGAAGTGCAGGAGTGTGTACAAAAGAAGAGGTTAGCCAAGAAGAAGTGGGACATTGACAGGACCAAGAGAGTAAAACAGGGAGTACAGGGAGACACAGCGTAAGGCGAAGGTAGCAGTGTCAAAGGCCAAACAGAGGGCGATGATGACTTGTATAATAGGTTGAACAGTAAGGAGGAGAAAATGATCTATACAGGTTGGCACACAGCAGAGAAATAGAGATGGGAAAAGACATGCAGCAAGTTAGAGTGATAAAGGACAGAGAGGGAAATGTATTGACTGATGACAGAAGTGTGCTGGGAAGATGGAAAGAGTACTTTGAAGAGCTGATGAATGAAGAAATGAGAGAGAAAAAAGAGTAGAAGGGGTGACCATGAGGAGCAGGAAGTAGTAAAGATTAGTAAGGAGAAGTGAGGAGGGCATTGAAGAGGATGAAGAGTGGAAAGGCAGTTGGCCCTGATGACATACCAGTTGAGGTATGGAAGTGTCTAGGAGGTAGCAGTAGATTTTCTGACAAGAATATTCAACAAGGTCTTAGAAAGTGAGCAGATGCCAGAGGAATGGAGGAGAAGTGTGCTTGTGCCCATTTTTAAGAACAAGGGAGATGTACAGAGTTGTGGCAACTACAGAGGGATAAAGTTGATGAGCCATACAATGAAGCTATGGGAAAGAATAGTGGAAGCAAGACTAAGGGCAGAGGTCAGCATTTGTGAACAACAGTTTGGTTTCATGCCCAGAAAGAGCACCACAGATGCAGTGTTTGCTTTGAGGATGTTAATAGAGAAGTACAGAGAAGGTCAGAGGGAGCTGCATTGTGCCTTTGTGGATCTGGAGAAAGCCTATGACAGGGTGCCGAGAGAAGAACCGTGGTATTGTATGAGGAAGTCTGGAGTGACAGAGAAGTATGTTAGAGTGGTGCAGGACATGTATGAGAGATGTAAGACAGTGGTGAGGTGTGCTGTCGGTGTGACAGAAGAGTTCAAGGTGGAGGTGGGACTGCATCAAGGGTCAGCTCTCAGCCCCTTCTTGTTTGCTATGGTGATGGACAGGCTAACAGACGAGGTTAGACAAGAATCTCCATGGACTATGATGTTTGCAGATGACATCGTGATCTGTAGTGAGAGCAGAGACCAAGTGGAGGAAAATCTAGAGAGGTGGAGGTATGCCCTGGAAAGGAGGGGATTGAAGGTTAGTCTTAGTAAGACAGAATGCATGTGTGTGAACGATAAGGACCCAAGAGGAACTTTGAGGTTACAGGGGGCAGAGATAAAGAAGGTGGAGGATTTTAAGTACTTAGGCTCAACAATCCAGAGCAATGGAGAGTGGCGAAAAGAGGTGAAGAAGCGCGTGCAGGCAGGTTGGAATAGATGGAGAAAAGTGTCCGTGTGATGTGTGATAGGAGAGTATCGGCAAGAATGAAGGGAAAAGTGTACAAGACGGTGGTGAGGCCAGCAATGTTGTATGGTTTAGAGACAGTGGCCCTGGGGAAAAGACAGGAGTCAGAGTTGGAGGTAGCAGAGATGAAAATGTTGAGGGTCTCTTTGGGAGTAACGAGGATGGATAGGATCAGAAATGAGTACATCAGAGGGACAGCACATGTTAGATGTTTTGGAGACAAAGTCAGAGAGGCTAGATTGAGATGGTTTGGACATGTACAGAGGAGGGATAGTGAGTATATTGGTCGTAGGATGCTGAGGTTGGAACTACCAGGCAAAAGGCCCAGAGGAAGACCAAAGAGAAGATTTATGAATGCGGTGAAGGCGGACATGAAGGTCGTTGGAATAAGAGTAGAAGATGCAGAGGACAGGGAGAGATGGAGGCAGATCATTTGCTGTGGCGACCCCTGAAGGGAACAGCCGAAAGGAAAAGAAGAAGAAGAAGAAGAAGAAGAAACATTCTTGTGTAACATTTTTGTCTGGTCTGCTGGAGACCGTCTTTTGGAAAACACTGCATTCCTCCATAAGGATCTTATTGCATCTGTTAAACATGGATGGTGCAACAGGGTTGTGTGGTGGTTAACAAATCTGACTCATAGCAAAAAAGGTCATGGGTTTGAGTAATGAGCTTGATGAGGACATTTCTCTGGGGAGTTTGCATGTTTTTTTTTTTTTCACATGGGTCTCCTCTGGGTAGTCGGATTTCTTCCCACAGGCCAAAGAAATGCACATTAGGTTTCATTTTAGATACATTTACAGCACTCATATCCAGAGTGACTTTAAAATTATAATTAATTAATATAATTATTTTAATTAAACAATTATAGAATTATATATTTTTTATATACAACTGATCAATTGAAGGTTAAGGGCCTTGCTCAGGGGTCCAATCCAACAGTGGTGATGGTGGGTTTTGAACAGCTGACCTTAGGATCAGTAATATATGTTTGTGTTGCACTCCCTTTGTTGAATCTTGGCTGAGATAGACTCCTGCCTTCCTGTGATCCTAAAAGGATAAAGTGGTTCAGTAAATTAGTGAGTGAGTGGAATATAGATGTGGTGGTATTGTGTTTTGGGGAATATTTTGCTTTAAAGAAAGGCAGCGTTGACATGCCGTCCTTGGCGAGTCAGTGAATTCTGAATAATACGAGCGATTTATAAAGGAAAATATAAGGACATCTTTGTGAACTGAGTCTCAAGAGAAAGCATGTCGTACAGAATGGCATTAAGTCTTAAGAGGCCTACACATAGTAAGTAATCAATTTGTCATTAATGCCATCTACATGCAATTCACCAAAATCCCCCAGATGTTCTAGGCACGGATTGCATTGGTAATCCTCCCAATCCTCTTGTCAAATAAATACAATATCATGTGATCATTTGTCAGCAGTCACTGGCTATATCATTCTTTTAATCAAAACTCATTGATTCATTTCTTCATTTCCCAAACAATTTAATCATACTAGGGTCACTGGAACATTGGAGCCTACCTCAACCAGCTCTGTGAGAAGGCAGGGTTCACTCTAAACTGCTCCCCAGTCCATTGCAAGGCCAACATACACACAACCATTCACACCTGAAGGCAATGCATAACAGCCAATTAGCATTGTAATCACTAGGAAAGCATACAAACTGGGACCAGAACCCAGGAACGTCTTGTTGTAAGGTGGATATGCTAACAGCTACACCACTGTGACATTTTATCAAAAATGTGATAAGCATTTATACTATATAAAAATGACTTTCCACGTGTTCTTTATTTTCCTTTCGGCTTTTTTCCCTTTATTTCAGGGGTCAGGCTTTGCAGCCTACTCTTGTCAAATGTCAGCAATGTTTTTTTTACATGAACTTCACACTACAGACAGTGAGAGACATAGCTGGCCTTTGATAACCCAGTTAGCTGCACTGGGAGGACAGTGACTACCTTGTGGAGAGGGACTCGAACCCCCAACCTTAGGATCAGCAATTCAGCGCCTTTTACCACTAGGCCACCACTGCTCCCAAAAATGACTAACTACATGTTTCATCAAAATAACAAATCAGAAACTTGCTTCTATAAATAATCAATACAAGATTCCGTGTTGTTGGAGACCACAGTGGTGGGCTAGTATTTTATTTTGATGTAGAAATACACCTACATACAGTATACACATACCTACTACATGTGCACATGTGTCTGTATGTGTAGAAGTAGATATGTGTGTGTGTGTATATATATATATATATATATATATATATATATATATATATATATATATATATATATACACAAAAATAAAAGGACAGGACATAGACTTTCTATTGAAACTCCATTTATCACTACAGATCTGTTTCGAGGGGTGGTGAAACCATCCTCTCTCTTCAGGTGATTATAGAAGAATAGAGATTCAATTGAAAGTCTTTGTCCTGTCCTTTTATTTTTGTTATTTGCTCTACCAGAAAGTATTGAGCACTCTCCTACGGAAGGATCTACTCAGAAAATCCTCTCTCTCTCTCTCTCTCTCTCTATATATATATATATATATATATATATATATATATATATATATATATATATATATATATATATATATATATATATATATATATATATATATATATATATATATATATATATATATATATATATATATATATATATATATATATGTACCGGTATGTAGGTGTGTGTAACATGTAAAGTTTAGCATAGTTCCTTAGTTTTCTTTTGTGCACATTGTTTTATAGTTGCTGCTAAACAAAGAGTTGCCAAACTGATTTTTATTGTTTATACAACAGCGACAACAAAGATCTCCGATCATAAAATAAAAAAAGTCTTGAATATTGTTCATCACTTCAAACTTCATCGTCTGTCAGTTAGCAGTATGTTTTTTCGCACTCATCATTCGTCACCTCAATTGCATCACCTGAAAGTTGAACATAGTTTAAGCCAGCACACGCAGTTATTTTGACTGTTATTGACATATAACTGACTTGTCTTGATTTTACATGATCGCTTTGTTGCCATACTGTCATAACTTACCCTAAGGCCCTTGTCTCATACATTACACAACATGTATAACATAGTTCGAAAATTAGACAAATTTCTTGAACAGTTGTGAGTGTGAGTATCAAACACGCCTGTTATGAGATAGTAAATGCCATTGGGGACCTTGTTGTTGTTTTTTCAAGTGTTACTGTTTTAATTTTCTCTGTATCGTAGGCACTTCACAATGTTAGATCCATCTCCTAGATTTGTTGTGTGATGCTCTACAGCAGGGGTCGGGAACTTTTTTGACTAAGAGACAAAAAAAAAAAAAATTTTTTTAATTAAAATCTAATCCTCTGAGAGCCAAATATATTTTTAATACCGAGACCAACAATTTTAGAGTATAATACGACTCTAAATTTATTTTGAACAACATTGTTATAACAAAGTTATTTATTAATAAGAAAAGTACTTCCTACTATTAATGCGACTTCTGGTGCTGCATGGTGTTGCTGCTGGCTTTGTAGTCTGGTTGATACGTGCTGAGGTTCAGCCTCATGCAGGCATTTAGGCTTCCATCTATTACGTGACCGCAGGTTGGTCTTGATGCTTTTCAGGTGTGAGAAGGACTGCTCATGTGCGCATGTCTAGCCAAACATGGTCAATACGACACGACTCACATGCTGCAGTGTTTATGTGACAGGAAGCGCATCCCAAGTCAATCAACTGGTCTGCGGGTTGAAGTTTTTTCATGTCTGTCCATTTGTGTTTTGCTTGCCAGCTCTGCTTGGCTTCTTGCACATGAGCTGATCAAAACGAGGGAAATTTACCTCTTTACCCAAAAACAACTCACGCAGGCTGTTGCATATAACCCAATAAAATTAGAGTTTCAAGGTATCGGCCCCGCCCACACACTGGAGTACAGAAAGGATTGTCTCTCCGCTGCGCGCCACAGTGACATGTGGCATTGAAAATAGATGTATAGATTGAAATGCGTGAGATTTATTAATGTTTTTGTTTTAGTTGATGGATTATTTTCTGTATTTTGATTTAAAGGACAGTGAAATTATGGATTAGTTATTCTGTTAAGAAAGACCACCTGATTTATCTGAAAGCCAGATGCAGTCATCAAAAGAGCCAGGTCTGGCTCGCGAGCCATAGGTTCCTGACCCCTGCCCTACAGCATCCCACTGCTGTATTATAAGAGATTTTGATTTTTGTGTGCTGTATTACTTTCACAAGTGAAATTTGGCACTGCATTTAAATATCTATAGTAAGCACAAGCACATGTAAACAGTGAGCACAAGTGCACTCAGAACAGTAAGAAGCCACATTGGGGCACCTGCCGAGTCGTTGGTGGTTATGGGCCTTGCTCAAGGGCACCTCACCAAAGAAGCTTGAGAAAGGTGAGGTGTTGCTCACTCACTCCACCTGGTTAAAGTTAACGTGCAGTGAGCTGAAGCTTTTAAGTTTTGAAACGTGCCAATGACGTCTGACATATAAGGCAGAATGGCTTTCTATTACATTCAAGAACAACAAAATAAACCCCTCCCACTTTGTTAAAAACATCCTTTGTTCACATTCATATTTTCATTTGCTATGCATTTTTCACATAATTCCATTTTAAGAGCAAATTTGACACAAATTGTTTAGGCTGGCGCCCATCCCAGCCGACTGCGGGCGAGAGCAAAGTACACCCTGTACCACTCACCAGGACATCACAGGGCAGAAACACACTGACAGCGTTGTAGCCTAATCTTGTCGGAAGTCAGCAATGGTTCTTTGACATGCCTCACATCTCTCACTGTCTTGCCAGCCTTTGATAACCCAGTTAGTTGCACTGGAGAGACAGTGACAACCCCTGGAGAGTGGGGCTTGAACCCCCAACCTTAGGATCAGTGATCCAGCACCTCTACCACCAGGCCACTCGTGCCCATCCACATGAACATTTGACAACAATGCCATATTGAACTCAAGTGAAGAAAACACACGCATTAAAAAACCCAAACTTCGATATGAACATAAGAGCCGCATGAAACTAGGCAAAGAGCCACATGTGACTCGGAAGCCGCGGGTTAGCCACACCTAGCATAGTAGCTCAGTGCTAAGCACCGTCACCTCTGGGTTTTCCGGTGTTTCCTCATAAAGATATGTGTTTTAGTTCAACAGTCTACCCTAAATTATCCCATAGGTCTGAATGTTTAGAAACAGCCCTTATGATGATGATTCATTCAGAAAATACCAACGTGAGCTTAAAAATGAAAGAAATTCAATGAGGGTGTGTTCAGTTCGGTGTATGAACACATCTGGTGTGTATGGTTACACGTATATGATGCACAATGTGTGTTATGTGGGCTGACAAACAAGTTCTGAAATGTCATGTATAAAGTTATGTGTGTGTTTATGGGTAAGCCTAGCCATGAGCAATACACGTCATTAAAGAAAGGTTCGAAATCAAGACCTGCTTGTCTTTTAATCCTGATAAGTGATAACCGAGTCGAAAGAAAAGTATTAGTAGAGGGGGCAAAGGGACACCGTGATGCCACTCTGATAAAGGGATGTCACAAGTGAGTGTTTTTAAAATCTTTGTTTATTTATTTATTTATTTATTATTGTGTCTATGTTGAATGGATGACCAGATGTTATCGGTGTCTAATTTGTCCTTCAGGCGCTATTTATTACAGTTTTTTTTTTATTTCTGATTGTACCAAAGCTATATGTAATAATATAATACATAACAATATTCTGCTTAATTGTGTATTTTTAGGAAGCAGATCCCAAACCTAACTGTCCCACTCGCCCACCTCCTCCTGACCCCTTAAGGGTACAATCCTTACGGCGTTCCAGACTCACCCGCGCAGAAGAAATACAAGCGGATGCATATGACCCACCACTGCAGAGCCGAAACATCCCTAAATACATAGAAGTATTGCCTGACGAGTCCCCTGTTAAGGTACTGCGTTTAATTCTGGACAATTCTTTCTGTCTTTTGTGCCATGATTTTATAACTGGATTGAACTCTTTTCAGAACAATGTCGCTCCTCCCAGGCCACCACCTCCAGTACTACAGAGACCTCACCTGTCTCAGTCTACAGAGACACAGGTGGGTCTTTCACCAAAAGTGTTTCCATGCATATCCTTTCTATGGAATTTTACATGTATTTTTTTTTGGGGGGGAACCTTTTATAGGATTTAAATAGTCATGCAGAGACGACAGACACAAGATACATCGAAACCGCTGGCCACAACGGGAGTGATGAAGCAGCGGCGGATGACCGGACATACATTGAGGTTCTTCCTGATAATAGCAGTCCCACGGTAAGAAGAGGAAGAATATTGAGGATGATGAGAGAGTGGATAAATTGCCTGTATTTTAGGAAGTAGTGACTTAGTATTTAAAGCTCTGGCTTACTGATCCGAAGGTTGTGTCAGGAAGGGCATCCGATTTGAAAACCTATGCCAAATCAAAACATGCGAATCAGATGATTTTCTGTGGTGACCTTTGGAAAAGGGGAAAAAAAGAACGAAGAAGATAACTCAGTACTATGTACAGTCCCATGGGTGGCACGGTGGCGTAGTGGTTAGCACGTCCGCCTCACAGCAAGAAGGCCCGGGTTCGATTCCCGGCCTGGGCGTTTCTGTGTGGAGTTTGCATGTTCTCCCCGTGCTTGTGCGGGTTTCCTCCGGGTGCTCCGGCTTCCTCCCGCAATCCAAAGACGTACACTCTAGGTTAATTGGCCGTTCTAAATTGACCGTAGATTCTCTCCTGCAACGGCAGCCAGTCGTATCGGCACTTGCCTTTCCATTGGATCCTTCCGGTGGCGCCGAGACGGGGGACTTGCTGCCTGGGTAACAGCCTGTCCCTCATTACTCCCTACCCGGGCTCTGCGCACTGGGGAGTATCACCAGTCGGGATACCAGCCAGAGCGCAGCCATAGTCCTTCGGGACTGACGGAGGCCTACCACCACCATGTACAGTCCCATGCCAAAGGCTTGTCAGTAGAAATAAAAAGCACTTTATTTTTAAAACAATTGATTTTCTTCCCAAAATTTCTTTTTTTTTTTTTTTTTTTTTTTGAAAACCTAAAATGTTGTTTTTGTATTAGCGTGAGCCAGTCTCGTAGCGGTTCACCTGTCGGCACACAGGAAAATAGTCCTGGATTCTAATTCTAAGTGGCGAATGTGAAGGTGCTTCTCTGTGGATTTTGCAGGGTCTCCCTGAACTTTTCTGGATTTCCTTTTGGTATTCTGGTTTCCACTCACAGTCCAAAGACATACATAGCACTTCAGGTTAATTAGCTGTTCCAGTTTGAGTGTAATTGTGAGTGTGTGTGTGTGTGTGTGTGTGTGTGTGTGTGTGTGTGTGTGTGTGTGTTTTTTTGTCCTGTGATAGACTGACAAGATGTGCAATGTGTATCCTGCATTTGCCCAGATTTGGCTGAGATAGGCTCCAGCCTTCCCATTGCCCATTCGTAAGCAGTTTGGCAATTGAATTAATTATGAGGGTGGCACGGTGGTATGGTGGTTAGTTCATCCGCCTCCCAGGTAGAAGGTCCTGCACTTGAGTCCTGGACTTCTGTGTGAACTTTGCATGTCCTCAAATGAACTTTGCATGTCCTCAAATGCTTGGATTAAACATTAAATTAAACTGTGTACGTAATAATATTTAGTATTTGCTCAGGAGAATGGTGTGATTGGATTGGTCAGCTATCTTGGAATTAATCATATTCCATTCAGGAAATCATTATTATATTATTAATATCATTATAAATTATATTATAATATATTATAATAATAATAATAATAATATATTATAAAAATCATTAATATAATATTCCATTCAGGAAATATTCCATGCACATGAGGCTGACTGTCTGTTGCACATTGCCCCGGTTGTGGATGTGGGTGCGGATAGTTGTGCATGTTTGCGTTGGCCATGTGATGATTGGACAAGCTGTTTATGGTGTACCTCACCTTCGCCCAGTGTCGACTGTGATAGGCTCCTCCCTAGCAAATCAGTGAGAGAATGGGTTTTGCGCCAACTTGTGCTCACATGGAATTTATGGAATTTGGCAGACACTCTTATTAGGTGTGAATCACTGAAGTGCTTTAAGGTCACTGTCAGCGAATCTTCTCCTTTTTTTTTCCGTCTTTTCCCCTTTTTTAGGGGTCGCCACAACGAATGCCCTTCCTGACACAACCCTTTAGCAAGGGACAGAAACACGCTGATGGCTGTGCAGCAATGGCTCTTTTATATGAATCTCTCACCAGAGACAGTGAGAGACATGTCCGGCCTTTGATAACCCAGGTCGCTGCACTGGGAGGGGAGGGGAGTGACAACATTGTGGAGAGTGGGACTCAAACCCCTAACCTTAGGATCAGAGATCCAGCGCCCGTTACCACCAGGCCACCACTGGCTGCTCACTGCCAGCGAATAGCAGTTTGATACTGATTCACTCAGACCCAGACTCAGTACTGAAAGGAACTGAAATTCCTTCTGCAAGAGGTATTTTTTCAGTCATCTTTTTTTGCAGACTTGCAGTGACTCAGCTGAACAAACAACCAGGGGAAGTCCAGGGAAATGCACACGCCTCTACTTTGGCACATGTCTGTCTTCCTTTCCGCTTTTTCCCTTTTACTCGGGAGTCGCCACAGCGAATCATCGGATTCGCACGTTTGATTTTGGCAGAGGTTTTTTTTTTACGTCGGATGCCCTTCCTGTCACAACCCTTTTTTTAGCAAGGGACGGAAACACGCTGACGACTTTGCAGCTACTCTTTACGAAAGTCAGCAATGGTTCTTTAACATGCCTCTCACCATAGACAGTGACAGACATGGCCCGCCTTTGATAACCCAGTTAACCACACTGGGGGGGACAATGACAACCTTGTGGAGAGTGGGACTCGAACCCCCAACCTTTGGATCAGCGATCCAGCGCCCTATACCACTAGACCACCACTGATTGTTCAATAATGAATTTAATATAATATACATTGCTTCAAGCAGTTAAATAATATTTTTTCTCGAATGGCGTAGACTTGTGTGTTTAATTCCATACAGTCTCTATTAGTGAATGAAGGTATTTATTATCTGTGTTATTTGTTCTATTGGGTTTACAGTGACCAGCATGAGCCCAATGTTAATTTTTCTTTTTGTTGATTTTCTGTTCTTCCCCATTCCTAGACTCACACCATACCTGAAAATGTCCCTCCTCCTCCTCCTCATCATCCTGTTAATTCATCTCAACTCTCACTGGTGCCACCAAAAAAAACCTCGCTCTGCCAGTCCCGCTCAGCCGAGCCGACTGGTCATATATATGAGAGCATAGACAACATTCTGTCTCAGGTAATGAACATGAATCACACAACAAAAACAGCAGTGGAATGTAGAGCTACTTGATTTGCATGTCCCTGGAAGTTTCAAAGGAACACTGAAAGAATTTACTTGATTCTGAGTTTTGAATTGTTAACAGAATGAGATTTGTGTTAAACCCCCAGAACAACAATCAACCGAGAGGTATATCGACAGGCCTGGCAAGAAAGGGTCGTCCTCCTACTTACCACTCATGGACTGAACGGTCTAGTATGGATCACAATAGCACGGAAAGGGTAACAAAAAAAAAAAAAAAAATCACTGTCGAGACTTGATATCAGACTGGACCAATCAACAGTTAGCTTTTAGTGAGTAATTTGTGGCTATGTGGCGATGATTGGTTTGGCGATGGTGCGTCAAGGTGAAATGGTCAAGTATTGTTTGGGAATCGAAGCAAATGAAACTTGATTTTTGAGCTTGAACTTACATTTAAAATTCTGTTTTCAGATGTTTTTACATTTTTACAAAGCCACATAGTCACAAATCATCCCACTCATTCACTCATTAACTCACTCACTCACTCATTTTTTTGAACTGCTTCCTATCCGACTGGAGCCAGAGAGGGGCTATGCCTATCTCAGTCAGTCAAGATGGGCACACCTGAACTGAACCCTGAACTGTCACAGGGCACCACTCACAAGCATTCACGCTCACATCCACACCTGGGGTCAATTTGTAAAAGCTAGTTAGCTTAGCATGCATAAGGGGCAGTGGTGGTCTAGTGGTATAGGGCGCTGGATTGCTCATCCAAAAAGGTTGGGGGTTCGAGTCCCACTCTCCACAAGGTTGCCACTGCCCCCCCCAGTGCGGCTAACTGGGTTATCAAAGGCGGGTCATGTCTCTCACTGTCTATGGTGAGAGGCGTGTAAAAGAACCATTGCTGACTTTCGTAAAGAGTAGCTGCAAAGTCGTCAGCGTGTTTCCGTCCCTTGCTAAAAAGGGTTGTGACAGGAAGGGCATCCGACGTAAAAACCTCTGCCAAATCAAACGTGCAAATCCGATGATTTGCTGCGGCGAC
Organism: Plotosus lineatus; assembly: GCA_024760905.1. Classification (NCBI taxonomy): domain Eukaryota; kingdom Metazoa; phylum Chordata; class Actinopteri; order Siluriformes; family Plotosidae; genus Plotosus; species Plotosus lineatus. Next base: position 7,067,822 of record CM045730.1, on the reverse strand, counting down.
TCCTGAGTAAAAGGGAAAAAAGCCGAAAGGAAGACAGACAGTTAGCTTAGCATGCATGTATTTGGATTGTGGGAGGGGACATGGCGTACCTGGAGAAAACCTATGCTTGGAAAGAACCTGCAAACTCAAGCCTGGGACTCGAACCCAGGAACCTCTTGGTGTGAGGCGGACGTGCTAACCACTACCCCGCCACGCCATCCTAAGGGAGACGAACTAGTTGAAATCATGCTATGTTTTTTGAAATTTTTAAAAATGCATTTTATTCTCTAATAATTAATATAATTAAAGTTGGGGGTCGGCCAATTCTTTGCTCTGTACTTACACTGTTATTTTTGTTTAAATGGTCTTTACACCCCAACAGCAATCTATACATTAAGTGATCTGATAAATGATTTGTGTCCACTGTAATCCTGTAGAAACACTGACCAATCACTGTCTTGTGGTACGTTGGATGTTATCTATTATCAGCAGTCTGCGAGTGTGTGTGTGGGTGTGGGTGTATGTTTTGGGGGTGAAGGGCTGAGTACTGGAAAGGCCTCAGACAGCGGCGGGGACGAGGGGGTGTTGTTTCGTCTGACCCCTGAAGAGATGCAAATTTCAATTTCGATTTTCAGATCACTAACCCCAGCTTTAAGTAACACTTCCCTCTTCCTTTTGTTTAGGAGCTGGATATCCTGTTAGAGTGGTGGAGAAGCATAGGAGGTGAGAAGTCATAATCTGGATTTTATATTGCTTTTTCTGTTATTTATATTCTGTTCAACCCCTTTCATATGCAATCTGTTATCTTTTTTTTTTTTTTCTGTGAAATTGAGTTCACATATAAAATACGTGCTGTGTTTCTGTCATGGGGAAAATAAGAATTAATCAAAAAGGCCCTTGCAGGGCTAACACACACACACACACACACACACACCTCGATTCACCCTCACATCAATACCTAGGGGGCGGTAGTGGTCTAGTGGTATAGGGCGCTGGATCGCTGATCCAAAGGTTGGGGGTTTGAGTCCCACTCTGCACAAGGTTGTCAACCCCCCCCCCCCCCCCCCTTCCGTGGTGCTAACTGGGTTATCAAAGGCCGGCCATGTCTCTCACTGTCTATGGTGTGAGGCATGTAAAAGAACCATTGCTGACTTTCGACAAGAGTAGGCTGCAAAGCCGTCAGCCTGTTTCCGCCCTGCGATGGCCTGGCGAGCTGTCCAGGGTGTACTCTGCCCTCGCCCGAAGTTGGCTGGGATGGGCACCAGCCTCCCTGCGACCCAAGTTAGGATTAAGCGGGTACAGAAAATGAACTGATCAATACCTAGGGGTGATTTGGAACAGCCAATCAGCCTACTGTGCATGTTTTTGGACTATGGAAGAAAACCAGAGTACCTGAAGGAAACCTACACATGCATAAAGTTATGTTCGATTCAGCTCACAGCATTTCAAGGCTACCTTCCTCAGGCTTTCTTCAGTATAATATAATGTTTATAATTAATTGTTAAGTGAATGTATGCTCATATAAATAGAGATGGAAAATTGTAATAAAACATCTATATTTTTTACTCATATAATAATATTTTATAATAATAATAATATAATATATAATTCAAAATAATTTTACAATATGTACAATTTTAGAAATGCTACCATATTTCGACACTAGATGGTGCTGTCATTAAAGTATTAACTAGGTAAAATGAAATTCTCTCATCAAAAAGAGTTCAACTATACATTTCATATCCAAGGCACAGTGTTGGACCCTATAATGGCTGATTGTCTTTAATTCAAAAAAATATAAATGGAGCAAAAGTTAAATGTTTGTTCTCATATAGGGTTGGAGAATCTACCAGTGGACCATCAAAAAGAGGAAACAGTAACAAAGTATGTCTGACAATTTAAGTTAAACACCATTAAGGTCGAAACATTATGGCAGAATAAAGAATAGCATGTTAATGCTGTTGGTCTTTTCCATCCTACAGACCCCTGATCTCAGTGGCCCAAAGAGTAAAAACAGCAATGCGTCTGTATGAGCTGCTTTTAATTCAGCGTTGCACAGATCTGCTCAACCTCGTCACCGAGCTGCACTGCACTGCGGACAGTCTTGTCAGGTCGAGCAGGAAGACTCGGTTCGCCAAGCTCACAGGAGGGACGACAAGCGCAGTTGGTGGTGTTGCTATTGCTGCAGGCATTGCACTTGCCCCACTGACCTTAGGAGCCTCCCTGGTGGCAACTGGTGTTGGCATTGGAATTGTTGCTGCTGGAGGGGTCACAGGGGCCTCAGCATCCGCTACCAAAAAAAAAAAAGGAAATAAGATAAAGGACAAGGTGGAAAGAATCCTCAATAACTTCAAATCGCAGATAGAAGATATTCTGGCATGTCTGAGGTTTATTGAAATATGGATGAAACACCTCCGACAACAGGAAGAAGCAAAGCTGAAGGAACTGGGTGAACCTTTGGAGAAAATTGCCAGAGTTGCTCAGAAAATGGAAAGCATAAACCCCATAGAGTTATCAGGCATCTTAGAGGATTTGGATTCCTATTTCTACGATGAAGACGATTCAAGATCTCCAAAGATCACTAATAGCCAGCTCGTTGAGAAAATCCATGAGATAGCTGACAAACTCAAAGAATGTGTAGATCAACTACTATGGATTAAAAAATCGTTTCGTTCAGTAAATGAGAATGGCTGAGCGGAATGATCAGTAACTGTAAATTGTTGTATTGTAAATAACTTTTGTTAATATTTTTTTGTAAATAATACAACACCATGCTGACATGACATAACACGTTTTATACCAGAAGCCAGTTCAATGCATTGTAATTCTACATTATGCGATATGTCAGATGTGCCACATAAATGGATTTTTAAAACGTGTGCAAATATTGATATACCTGTTTTCTTTTCGATGACATCTTTTTTTGGAAAAGAAAATTTTATTTGACAAATTTTTACGCATTTCTGTAGCTGTTCAAAGTGCTTTAATGCGTGAGGTAAAAAAAAAAAAAAAAAAATACAGGGATCCCGGATCTCCGCTATTTAGCAGAATTCTGCTATTTTTACTCGGCAAAGTGATAATTATTTTTATTCTTGTCTAATTTTGCTAAAAATTTTGCGTGGATGGTTAACAGATTAGCGCAACGTGAGCCAATCAAGTTGGCTTGCTTTAGATATGTTTTGATTGATGTCGGTTGTTTCCATTGACATTCGACAGTAAAATACATTGGAAGTAAAGTACCGCAAGAATAAAGACGAAATAATGAGAAAACATATGGCGGCTTCCTTGCCGAATTTCCAATTGATTTCTTGCTGGATTTCCGGTCCATTTCCTGCTGGATTTCCGGTCGATTTCAACATGTCGTGAAAGAGAGACATTCTGATGCAGCCGTGAGGATGGGCACAAACAAGTGTTAGTCCTCACACCGGTCCCAAGCCCGGATAAATGCAGAGGGTTGCGACAGGAAGGGCATCCGGTGTAAAACTTTTGCCAAAATGCAAAATGCGAACCGTCAATACAAATTTCATACCGGATCAATCGAGGCCCGGGTTAACAATAAGCACCATCAGTGCTGTCAACCAACAGGGTGCTGGTGGAAATTGGACAAATTGGAAAGTGGGAGGCGTGTCCGTAGGCAGAGAGAGAAGAGGAAAGGCATGAGTCTAGGACTGAGAGTAGGGACTTTGAATGTTGGAACTATGACAGGAAAAGATAGAGAGCTGGCTGGAGGAAGGTGGACATACTGTGTGTCCAGGAGACCAGGTGGAAAGGTAGCAAGGCTAGAAGCTTAGGAGCAGGTTTCAGCTGTTTTTTCATGGTGTGGATGGGAAGAGAAATGGAGTCGGAGTCATCTTGAAGGAGGAGTTTGTCAGGAATGTTCTAGAAGTGAAAAGAGTGTCAGACAGAGTGATGGGTCTCAAGTTAGAAATCGAAGGTGTGATGGTCAATGTTGTTAGTGCTTCTGCCCCACAGGCAGGATGTGAGCTAGAAGAGAAGGAGAGATTCTGGAGTGACTTAGATGAAGTGATGCAGAGTAACCTCAGAGGTGAAAGAGTGGTCATTGGTGCAGACTTCAATGGACATGTTGGCGCAGGCAACAGAGGGGACGAGAAAGTGATGGGCAGGTTTGTTATCCAGGTCAGGAACACAGAAGGACAGATGTTGATAGATTTTGCAAAAAGGATGGGAATGACTGTGGTGAATACTTTCTTCAAGAAGAGAGAGGAGCATAGGGTGACTTATAGAAGCGGAGGTAGGAGCACACAGGTAGACTACATCTTGTGTAGGCGATGTAATTTGAAGGAAGTCAGTGATTGCAAAGGAGTAGTGGGTGAGAGTGTTGCCAAACATCATAGGATGGTGGTGTGCAGGAAGATGTTGACCGTCCGTCCGGTTTATGGATTATAGTGTCTTTTACCGAACTCGGTGAATAATTGCAACGAAAATCAGTAAGTTTGCTCGTGTTTTTATCTAGTTTTATGAAGGTAATCGCCAGAAAAATGAAAAAAAAAAAAGTCATTTTAGTGAGTTTTAGTCGATTTCACGCGAGCAAGTGATAGTTGCATACTTGTTTTAATAGTTTATGCAAAAATCCGAATTTCAATAAAAATGGACCATTTTTACTTTTCTGGCCTTTATCTCAAAAGTGGTCTGTGCGACAAGCGCCTACTTTCGGTGGAGCTCCTCATATATTTAGTTAATTTTCATATATAAGCTATTACAAATACTTTATGTATTCTGCAGGAACTTTCAAAACAGTTCAAATAAAAAAAGGAATTGACGAAAAGAGGAATAAGAGCACTCAAAGAGTACAAATCACCGCCGGGCCCAGCAATCCTTCACCTGAAGCAAATCATACCATAATCTCTTTAAAGAGTCCTTTTAAAGATTCCCAGGTATAGAATTTTAAGAATAACTTTATATGAATAAAATAAAATACCTCTGGATTGGCAAACCGGGGTGGTATAGTCTCCTTTTATAAAAAGGAGGACCGGAGGGTGTGTTCCAATTAGGGTGCTCAGCCTAACCATGAAAGTCCATGCATGAGTACTGGAGAGGAGAATTTGACTGCTAGTTGAACCTCGGATTCAGGTGGAACAATGAGGTTTTCGTCCTGGCTGCTTCACTCTTGACCAACTCTGTGCACTCCACAGGATCCTAGAGGGTGTATGGGTGTTTGCTCACACTGTCCACAGGTGTTTTGTGGATTTGGAGAAGGCTTTCAACTGTGTCCCTCGTGCCATCTTGTGGTGCATACTCTGGGAATGCAGCGTTCTGGACCCATTGATACATGCCATTCAGTCTCTGTGTCACCTGAGCCAGAGCTTGGTCCGCATTCGGAACAACAGGTTGAATTTGTTTGCAGTGAGGGTTGGAGTCCGCCAAGGATGTCCTTTGTCACTGATTCTGGTCATAATTTTTACGGACAGAATTTCTAGGTGTACCAGAGGCGTTGAGGGGTTCTAGTTTGGTGGCCATCGGATCTTGTCTCTGCTTTTTGTGGATAACGTTGTCCTTTTGGTTTCGTCAAGCCTGGACCTGCAACTCTTACTGGAACAAGTCGAGTGCGAATAAGCCAGCATGAGATTCAGAATCTCCGAGTTCAAAGCCATGGTTCTCAGTTGGAAAAGGGTGAAATAAACATTCCAAGTTGGGAATGAGATTCTGCCCCAAGTGAAGGACTTCAAGTATCTCCGGGTCTTGTTCGCGAGTGAGGTAAGGGTGGCGCGAGAGATAGACAGGCGGATTGCTACAGCCTCTGCTGTAAAGCAGAGTCTGTACCGGTCTGTCGTGGTGAAGAGGGAGCTGAGCCACAAGGCAAAGCTCTCAATTTGCCAGTTAATCTATGATCCAGCACCGGGTCACAGGGTGCTCCCTTCAATATAAGTCAAGAAGCTCAAAACACTTGGGACAGGTAGCAATAAGAAGTTGAAAAGTCAATTGTACTTATAACAAACAGCTGGAAGACCAATTACCACGAATGACGTCCATTGGCAACATGGCTGAGTATAAAAAAAGAACTTCTCAGAGTGGCAGTATCTCTCAGAAGCAAAGATGGGTAGAGGATCACCAATTCCCCTAATTCTAAGCGGAAAGATAGAGGAGCAATATCAAAAAGGTGTTTCCCAGAGAAAACTTGCAAAGAGTTTGAAATTATCATCATCTATATAATGCTCAGAGAATCTGGAACAATCTCTGTGTTTAAGGGTCAAGGCTGAAAAACCATACTGGATGCTTGTGATCTTCAGGTCCTTAAACAAAACTGCACCACAAACAGGAATGCGACTCTAAAGGAAACTAGAGAATGGGCTCAGCAATACTTCCAGAAACCATCGTCGGTGAACACAATCCACCGTGCCATCCGCCGTTGCAGGCTGAAACTCTCCAGTACAAAGAAGAAGCCATTTCTAAACAGGACCCCGAAGCGCAGGCATTTTCTCTGGGCCAGGGGTCATTTAAAATGGAGTGTGGAAAAGTGGAAAACTGTTCTGTGGTCAGACGAATCACGATTCGAAGTTCTTTATGGAAAACTGGGGCGCCATGTCATCCGGACTAAAGAGGACAAGGACAACCCAAGTTGTTATCAGCGCTCAGTTCAGAAGTCTGCACCTGTGATGGTATGGGGGTTGCATGAGTGCGTGTGGCATGGGCAGCTTGCACATATGGAAAGGCATCGTCAATGCAGAAAGGTATACTCAGGTCCTAGAACAACATATGCTCCCATCCAGATGTCATCTCTTTCAGAGGAGACCTTGCATTTTTCAACATGCCAGACCACATGCAGCATTAATTACAACATCATGGCTGCGTAGGAAAAGGATTCGGATGTTGAAATGGCCAGCCTGCAGTCCAGATCTTTCACCTATAGAGAACATTTTTGGCGAATCATAAAGAGGGAGGTGCAACAAAGAAGGCACAAGATGGTTGAACAGTTAGATGCCAGTATTAGACAATGAGACAGCATTCCTATTTCTAAACTTGAGAAACTTGTCTCCTTGGTGCCTAGACGTTTGCAGACTGTTGTACAAAGAAGAGGGGATGTCTCACAGTGGTGAAAATGGCCTTGTCCCAACTTTTTTGAGATTTTTTTAAAACCATGAAATTTGAAATCAACATATTTTTCCCTTAAAATGATACATTTTCTCAGTTTAAACTTTTGACCCTGTCATCTATGTTTTAGTCAGAATAAAATCTTGAAATTTGGCACTTCCACATCATTGCATTCAGTTTTTATTCACAATTTGTATCGAGTCCCAACTTTCTTGGAATCTAGTTTGTAGGTCAAGTGTAACCCATATTAGTAAAGTACGCTAATTACATTTAAATTACTCACCATTCATGTAATTATTTGTGTGTGTGTGTGTGTGTGTGTGTGTCACTTACAGTAAAATAACACTAGATAAGAATTTTACTTTAAAATATCTGTTTTAAAATGTCGTTTTGATGGTCCATTTAGTGTGTACTTATCACAAGCCATACGGCTGTCTGTCTGTCTTCCTTTCGGCTTTTTTCCCTTTTACTCGGGAGTCGCCACAGCGAATCATCTGATTCGCACGTTTGATTTGGCAGAGGTTTTCACGTCGGATGCCCTTCCTGTCACAACCCTTTTAGCAAGGGACAGAAACACGCTGACGACTTTGCAGCTACTCTTTACGAAAGTCAGCAATGGTTCTTTTACATGTCTTTCACCATAGACAGTGAGAGACATGGCCCGCCTTTGATAACCCAGTTAGCCGCACTGGGGGGGACAGTGACAACCTTGTGGAGAGTGGGACTCGAACCCCCAACCTTTGGATCAGCGATCTAGCGCCCTATACCACTAGACCACCACTGCCCACATCACAAGCCATATGGCTGAATTTCAAAATATCAGTAATCTCAGGCTAACTTGACAACAAGTATATCAGTCTCACGCCAAAATATTTCCAGAGTCGTTGTCAATCTCATTTCAATAAAGCTTGAAAGTCTGTGAGACTCAAAACTCAGCTGATTTTTAATAATTGTCATGAGCCAACACATAGTATATTATACACTGTAAATCCAAATTTCATATTTCAAACAACATTTCATTAAATTTAGTAATGTTTCGTATCCATATCCTGCCCTGACATCTCTGTTTATTTAAATGACAGCTGGAATGAGATTCAACATTCCTTTGTATCAAACCATTTAAATATAAGGCAACCTGTGCCTGAACATAATGACAGATCATTTCTGCCAGTCAGAAAGGTCTGAATCCCGCATAGTAGGTCTGTGTATCCAGTAACATTGTTAAAAATGTCACAGGTAAGAATTACATTTTTTTGATTGAAAATTTAAGCTGAATAACTCATGACTGTAATATTGTAATATTCAAATTCAAGTTTTTTGTTGTTGTTGTTGTTCTTGTTGTTTTTTGCTTATTGCTGTAAAAGCCGGATCCGACCAAGAAGCAGCGACCTCCTATTGCACCTAAAGTCTTCAAGGTGATCAAATTTGTGGGACATCCTCTACCTGGCATGGTTAATTCCAACCCTTTTCCGGATTATGTTCCACCAAATGGAGGGACGGATTCAACAAAGGTAATAGACGCTTTCCTGAAGTTCTTGCATATACTGAAAAAAGACCAAAAAAAAAAAAAATGGTGTAATGTGTTGGATTAAGTCCCATAAATATTTAAAATTAATTTTACTGATTTAAAAAATATTTTATTGCTTCAATAATGATGTCATCCAAAGCAGTGGTTCATTACACAGAACAAACAAACCATAGAATATAACTATTGACCAATCAGGAGTGCATCAGAACATTGATGATTAGTGTGTTATAATTAATTATACACATCCACAATTCCACTATTTTTTTAATTGATTTCCAAATCAATAGACAGCCAAACAGACAGACAGATATTCTGATAGATAGATAGATAGATAGATAGATAGATAGATAGATAGATAGATAGATAGATAGATAGATAGGTTTTCCACAGCGTGTCTTACTTAATACATTTATTTTTCAGAAGTAAAATATAGTTACTTCTAGACTTTTCATGTTATTATAATTTTATAGTGATGAATTATTACTGCAGTCGCATTGATTTTACTTGCCAGTGTGTTTTCTATTCTTTACAAGTCGGATGAAAGACCTGCCTTTGTATATAAAAAAAAGCAGATTTTAAAGTGTCATTCCAAAGTCAAACCCTTGCTTAGATAGAACCTTGATAATCCTCATAAGGTCATTTAGAATAATATGTGACACAGAAGAAAGTAAAACGAAAGCCATTCTTCCATTGAAAATTCTTTCTACACCCTGTTTGCCAATCATTGTAATTTCTGTTTGACAAGAAGAGTCAAACCCAAATTTTTGTCTAATAAAATGACAGCTGGTATGAGATTCAACATTCCTTTGGGTGGCCATTGAATGGAACCATCGAGGCAGCGTGTGACTTATCATAATGACATTAGTTCATTTCTGCCATTCAGACAAGACAGAATCCAGCGTAGTAGGTCTGTGAATCCAATAACATACTTCTCTTCTTTTCCTTTCGGCTTTTCCCTTCAGGGGTCGCCACAGCGAATCATCTGCCTCCATCTCACCCTATCCTTTGCATCTTCTACTCTTACACCAACAACCTTCATGTCCTCCTTCACCACATCCATGAATCGTCTCTTTGGTCTTCCTCTAGGCCTTTTGCCTGGTAGCTCCAGCCTCAGCATCCTATTACCAATATACTCACTATCCCTCCTCTGTACATGTCCAAACCATCTCAATCTAAAATGCCAAATAAACTATGCGAATCCAATAACATAAATATTGGTAAAAATCTAATTTTGAAATGGGCACTAATATCAGCAGTACACTCAACAATCCACTCTGGAACAAGGGAACCAGGGGGTCAAAGCACCACCCCTCTCCCGTAGCCATAGTTCGATATGCGCATGAGACACTGAGACAACCCTTTTGCTCAGCTCTGATGATGAGTTTTAGGCTCCTGCAAGCCTCCAAATATAGGTAGAGGTACAGTACTCTTATGTCTCTAGGATAGATTCTATGCTGCAGTGATGTACTGGTAATTTGAGCTGTATATCTTGGGGACACATCGTTACAGGACCATATAGTCCTACACTTGTCCAACAATTTACATGTTGGACTTTATAAGTATCGATGCTTATTGTTTTTGATTGTTATTGATGTGGGGAAAATATGTGGACAAATACCAAAGTTGATCCTAACGTTGGGGGTTCGAGTCCCTCTCCACAAGGTTGTCAGTATCTCACAAATGCAGTTAACTGGATTGTGAAAGGCCGGCCATGTCTCTCACTGTCTATGGCGAGAGGTTCATGTAAAAGAACAAAAATATGCAACAGGTATGTAAGAATGAGTTATCATTTACTTCACATTTGTATTTGGAGTCTGAGGTAAAGTGACTTTGATTGTGTGCAGTGCTTTCTACTCGGAATTTTTCAATACAAGCATATCCAACAGTATCCAAATTGTTTGAATGATTGGTTAATTGATTAGTTGATTGACTGGTAAACTGATTCTTGTGGTTTTGACGGATTAATACATACGGTGTAGACGGGCAGTGGTGGTCTAGTGGTATAGGGCGCTGGATTGCTGATCCAAAGGTTGGGGGTTCGAGTCCCACTCTCCACAAGGTTGTCACTGTCCTCCCCAGTGCAGCTAACTGGGTTATCAAAGGCGGGCCATGTCTCTCACTGTCTATGGTGTGAGGCACGTAAAAGAACCATTGCTGACTTTCGACAAGAGTAGGCTGCAAAGCCGTTGGCGTGTTTCTGCCCTGCGATGGCCTGGCGAGCTGTCCAGGGTGTACTCTTCCCTCGCCCGAAGTTGGCTGGGATGGGCGCCAGCCTCCCCGCGACCCTAATTAGGATTAAGCGGTTACAGAAAATGAACTGATGAACATACGGTGTGGTTACTTGAAAATAATACTTCCTGGTTGTAATGCGCCACACTTAACATTATTTTCATAGCCACATGGGTGGTTTTGTGTGAAAGACATTTATCCCAGAATTCCGAACAATGTTTTGGTAGAACTGCAATAAATATGAACAGCAGTTAAATCAATATCACTTCCTATATTTCATATGTCATACACAAGAGGAATACTGTTGAAGATGGCATTGAATCCTTGACACTGCAGGATCAAACATGGACAGACATGAACTGAGAGCTGTAGTACATTTACTGTGTTTTCTTTCCTTTAGGGCAAGGAATTACTGGATTGGTGGCAGTACGTTCAATTGGTGGAGCGTAAGTCTATAATGTAATATTACTTTACCCCAGTTACCTTATTTATTCCGATCTTATACGTTACTGATTAGGAGGCAGAAGGTAGTGATTATCTTAAAGAAAGGAACTGCCTTTGAGTCCTGGTCTCTGACAGGACATTTTTGTGGATGGTTTGTTTACTTCTGGTATTACAGCTTCCTGCTACAGTCCAACAACATGCACATTATGCTCACTGGTTTTTCAAGATTTCCCCTAGGCAAGAATTAAGTGAGTAATTATTATTAATAACCTGAACATGATTTTGAACAAACAGGGTGTTTTCAAAAACAAAGGTGGGTCTAAGTTATGCATTTTATACGCCCATTACAAACACAACGTTTTATGTCATTGCATTTGCAGGGAGTTGGATGTAAGCCATGGGGGAAAAATGGTTTCGATTCGATATCTTGAGAAATGACTGGCCTCGCCTCACCCAATTTGGTATGAAGATCCACCTTGACAAGCTTCAGGCCAAATTTGATTACAGTATGCCCCCGTTTTTTATGGGAGTTCGGTTCCAGCCCATCCCGTGGATCAAGAAATTTACCAAGTTAATTACCCAGAAATAAAATTCTATGCATCATATGACATGCGCTAAAATCTCTTCTTCTTCTTTTCCTTTTGGCTGCTTCCTTTAGGGGTCGCCACAGCGGATCATGTGTCTCCATCTCACCCTATCCTCTGCATGTTCTTCTCTTACACCAACTACCTTCATGTCCTCCTTCACCACATTCATAAATCTCCTCTTTGGTCTTCTTCTAGGCCTTCTGCCTGGTAGTTCCAACCTCAGCATCCTACGACCAATATATTCACTATCCCTCCTCTGTACATGTCCAAACCATCTCAATCTAGCCTCTCTGACTTTGTCTCCAAAACCTCTTACATGTGCTGTCCCTGTGATGTACTCATGGCTGATCCTAAAATATGCTTCTTAAACACATTCTATAGACAGTCTTACTCATTAATACAGTAATGATGTAGTAAAATGTAGTAATGATTAAGTAAAAACTTTTTAATTTTGTACTGTGATAATATTTATTGATAATAAAATATATAAACAGTGTAACAGAAGAAGATGCAGAGGATAGGGTGAGATGGGGGCAGATGATTTGCTGCGGCCACCCCTGAAGAAAACAGCCAAAAGGAAAAGAAGAAGAAGAAGAAGAAGAAGAAGATAAACAGTACACAGTATACAGTGTATATATATATATCATAACTTTATCCTTCCTGTATCACACAGTTCTACTTTTTCATGCAGCGTCATTACCTTTTTCTGCCACTTAGGCTCCTTACCAAAAACCTGAGAAGATGCACTGCGTTTGGGTGGCATCATAGAGCTTAATTGGTAACTTAAAAACACAATAAAATGCACATTGATAAGTTGTGCCCGAATGATAAAAAAAAGGGCATATATATCATCTCTACCAATCAGCACGAGGGAGAAACAAAAACTCTCAGCAATTGGCTAAATTTGAATCACGTGCCAGTTACTTCCGGGTTTGTTGGCAATCCGCGAGTATGCGGGGGCGCAAGTGCAAAACCACGAATGGTCCAGGGCCTACTGTACCGTGACCTTGACCTCGTTTTCTAACAGCGTTGTCAATTTTTCCATATTCCTCCTTACACAGATGCTATGCAATGGACGTATCCTGCATCCTCTGGGTGTCATTTTCATTCACGCACTTATATGCTTGCCAAACTGCTTTATCCTACTTGGGTTGCAGGGAGGCTAGAGCCTGTTTTTGCCACCAGTCCATCACAGGGCCAACACATTTGCAACCATTCAAACTCACACTCATACTTCGGGGTAATTTGGAACAGCCAACCAGGTTAGTATGCATGTCTTTGGACAGTCAAAGGAAACTGGCGTACCTGGAGGAGATTCATGCAGGCACAGCAAAAATTCACCATCCACATAGGAGGACCGTGCCTGGGCCTTCAGTCAGGGGGATAGTAAATATTATTTAAAAGCCTTTTCTCAGAGCAGTGATGTGTTTCTGAAAGCTTTGACCTTTCCCAGCAAAATATTCACATGACTTCTGAACTTAAGTTGATGACTAGTATAGTCCTGATTCACTGAACTATCGGTCTTATACTTAAAATAAGAATCTGCTTCATTTCCAGCCTGGAAAAATCCTGGATTTCCTGATACAGAGAACGATGCAAAGTAAGTATCAAAAAATTATTTACGATAAAGTGTACGCCACGGTTTAAGATACTTGAGGTTTTATTTGTATACCGACAAGTGCAGTATATACTCAAACGAGTTTAAGTATTTTGGCTCTTCTATAAGAAGATCACATCAGCTCGGTGCACTTTACTTAGAGCAAGAAGGACTGGGGTTCTCATCTCAGCCAATGAAATTCCTGTGTGGAGTTTGGATGTACTCTGCATGCCTTCATTGGTTTTCTCTGGGGATTGCAATTTTCCAAAAGAGTTCAAAGGCGTGTCACGCATTTTTACTGAGCTGAGCCTATCTCAGCTGACACCATCCGAAAGCAGAGCGAACCCTGACCATTTTTGGGCCAACACACCCAGAACCATTCACATTCACAGGTTAAAGTTCAAGTGTGATATGTATTATTTGAACTGTGCCAGCTCTGGAATGTACCAGTACCTATTTTTCAATGGAATGAGATAAGATATCTAATTATAAATCACAGATATTAATTACACATCTTGATAAGACTTGTAACTTTTAGCGTGTAATAAGATAAAGATACAAAAAACATATCTCGCACCATCAACTTGAACTTTTATTGTATTATGGTTACAAAACAGCTCTGTCCATATCTATGAAAATCCCACTTATTTCTTCACTATTTCACAATTGCACATGACATTTTTTCATTTTCTCTCCAGAGTACTCATGCAAAAAGCTGAAAATCTAAAAAAAGGCATTTATTTGTATGATTATTTCTTGTCTGAGCGATCAGTGAAGCTGCAACAGCACATTATACAACTACAGCAAATGGCGGATGACATTGACAACGTCCATAAGGAGGTAAAGATAACAGGCATTCCTTGGGGAGTTGCAGGGACAGTATGTGCTGCAGCGGTTGTTGGAGGTGTCATACTTGCCCCATTTACCATGGGAGCCAGTTTAGCTGTGACTGTAGTGGGTGTTGGGGTTGCCATAGTTAGAAGGGCCACTGGAACTGGAGCTGCCATCACCAAAAAAGTCCACACCACTACGGACAAGAAGAAGGTGGAAACCATTCTGAAAGAGCACAAAGAACAGATTGAGGAAATTGAGAGATGTGTAAAGTTTATTGCCATCAGTATTGAGTGCCTGAAGAAATATGACCTGTCCACATTAAAAGGAGTGGACTGGAATGCAATGAAGATAGCGAGAATGGCACATAATGCTGGAGACAGTGTCGGAGCGGTCGGAGCATTAAGCAAGTCATCAGGTCTGATTGAAGGCTTTGCAGTCGGCTTAGACATGTACTTCGAAGACACCAACAACCTGAAGAAGGGCTCCGAGACCAAATTTGCGACGCAAATCCGCAAAGTGGCGAAGCAGATGGAAGCCAGTCTTGATGAGCTGATGAAGTTTCAAACTCTGGTAGAATTGAAAGACATGTAAAATCTCTGTCATCGAGGTTTGGGCTATTTGAAAAATTATTAATCTTAAAATGTATACTCTCTTGAGGATTGAAAGTTGGAGAACACTGTAATTTGAAAGTATATATTGAAAATGTGAAGATACATGTTACTCAAAAGTTAGTCTAGTTATGGAAGCAAAAATAAGGTGACACCATTATCAGGGCTATTATACCATCTCTCTCTCTCTCTTTCTTTAGATAGATAGATAGATAGATAGATAGATAGATAGATAGATAGATAGATAGATAGATAGATAGATAGATAGATAGATAGATAGAGCATATTGGTGATGGGATCTGCAGGCATGTAGAACATATGTGTATAAAGTGAAGTGCAAACCTGGACATACTTCTTGTTCTTCTGAAATTAAATTCCCACAATGCATTGTTGGTGTGTGGTTTACTTCAGTGTTGTACTTCAGAGCACAATTTACTGCAAGTTTGTTTTGTGTGTATAATCTCATTCATTCATTCATCTTCTCGAACTGCTTAATCCTAATTAGGGTTGCGGGGAGGCTAGTGCCCATCCCAGCCAACTCTGTGCGAGGGCAGAGTACACCCTGGACAGCTCACCAGGCCATTGCAGGGCAGAAACACGCTGACGGCTATACAGCTAGTCTTATCAACCGCTCACCCACTACTCCTTTGCAATCACTGACTTTCTTCAAATTGCATCGTCTCCACAAGATGTAGTCTACCTGTGTGCTCCTACATCCGCTTTTATAAGTCACCCTATGCTCCTGTCTCTTCTTGAAGAAAGAAGAATCAAAATCTAACAAAATCTATCAACATCTGTCCTTCTGTGTTCCTGTCCTGGATAACAAACCTGCCCATCATTTCCTTGTCGTCCCCTCTGTTGCCTGCATCAACATGTCCATTGAAGTCTGCCCCAATGACCACTCTTTCACCTCTGGGGGTATTCTGCATCACGTCATCTAACTCACTCCAGAATCTCTCCTTCTCTTCTAGCTCACATCCTGCCTGTGGGGCATAAGCACTAACAACATTGAACATCACTCCTTCAATTTCTAACTTGAGACTCATCACTCTGTTTGACACTCTTTTCATTTCTAAAACATTCCTGACAAACCCCTCCTTCAAGATGACTCCTACTCCATTTCTCTTCCCATCCACACCATGATAAAACAGCTTAAACCCTGCTTCGAAGCTTCGAGCCTTGTTACCTTTCCACACAGTATGTCCACCTTCCTCCTCTGCATCATGTCAGCCAGCTCCTTTTCCTTTTCACCATCGCTGATCCGAAGGTTGGGGATTCGAGTCTCCACACGGTTGCCACTGTCCCCCCAGGGCAGCTAACTGGGTTATCAAAGACCGGCCATGTCTCTCACTGTGTATGGTGAGAGGCATGTAAAAGAACCATTGCTGACTTTCGTAAAGAGTAGCTGCAAAACTGTCAGCGTGTTTCTGTCCTTTGCTAAAAGGGCTGTGACAGGAAGGGCATCCAATGTAAAAATCCATGCCAAATCAAATGTGCGAATCAGAGGATTCGCTGTGGCGACCCCTGAGGAAAAAGGGAAAAAGCCGAAAGTAAGAAATAAAAGTTTAATTCTTTTTGATGAGAGAATTTCATTTTAAGTAGTTTATCCTTTAATGACACCACCATCTAGTGTTGAAATATGGTAGCACTACTAAAATTGTACATATTGTATAATTATTTAAAGATATGACTATTATATTATTATATGAGTAAAAATATAGATGTTTCAGTATAATTTTCCATCCTTATTTATATGAGCATACATTCACTTAACAATTAATTATAAACATTAAACTAATTTGTACTAATTACATTTGTCTCCAAGGGACTTCCTTATACTAGTCCTTCTCAAAAAATTAGCATACTATGATAAAGTTCATTATTTTCTGTAATGTAGTGATAAAAATCAAAGTTTCATATATTTTAGATTCATTGCACACCAACTGAAATATTTAGGGTCTTTTCTTGTTTTAATACTGATGAGTTTGGCATACAGCTCATGAAAACCAAAAATCCCTATCTCAAAAAATTAGCATATTTCATCCGACCAATAAAAAAAAAAGTGTTTTTAATACAAAATTAGTCAACCTTCAAATAATTATGTTGAGTTATGCACTCAATACTTGGTCGGGAATCCTTTTGCAGAAATGACTGCTTCAATGTGGCGTGGCATGGAGGCAATCAGCCTGTGGCACTGCTGAGGTGTTATGGAGGCCCAGGATGCTTCGATAGCGGCCTTAAGCTCATCCACAGTGTTGGGTCTGGTGTCTCTCAAATTTCTCTTCACAATATCCCTCAGATTCTCTATGGGGTTCAGGTCAGGAGAGTTGGCAGGCCAATTGAGCACAGTAATACCATGGTCAGTAAACCATTTAGCAGTGGTTTTGGCACTGTGAGCAGGTGCCAGGTCGTGCTGAAAAATGAAATCTTCATCTCCATAAAGCTTTTCAGCAGATGGAAGCATGAAGTGCTCCAAAATCTCCTGATAGCTAGCTGCATTGACCCTGCCCTTGATAAAACACAGTGGACCAACACCAGCAGCTGACATGGCACCCCAGACCATCACTGACTGTGGGTACTTGACACTGGACTTCAGGCATTTTGGCATTTCCTTCTCCCCAGTCTTGTACAATATGTACAATTTTAGTAGTGCTACCATATTTCAACACTAGATGGTGGTGTCATTAAAGGATAAACTACTTAAAATGAAATTCTCTCATCAAAAAGAATTAAACTTTTTTATTTCTTCCTTTCGGCTTTTTCCCTTTTTCCTCAGGGGTCGCCACAGCGAATCCTCTGATTCGCACATTTGATTTGGCATGGATTTTTACATTGGATGCCCTTCCTGTCACAACCCTTTTAGCAAAGGACAGAAACACGTTGACGGCTTTGCAGCCTACTCTTTACGAAAGTCAGCAATGGTTCTTTTACATGCCTCTCACCATACACAGTGAGAGACATGGCCGGCTTTTGATAACCCAGTTAGCTGCACTGGGGGGACAGTCGCAACTTTTTGGAGACACGAACCCCCAACCTTCGGATCAGTGATCCTGCGCCCTATCCATTAGACCACCACTGACCTATCAAAAAGAGTTAAACTATACATTCCATATCCAAGGCATAGTGTTGGACCCTATAATGGCTGATTGTTTTTAATTCAAAAAAATATAAATGGAGCAAAAGTTAAATGTTTGATCTCATATAGGGTTGGAGAATCTACCAGTGGACCATCAAAAAGGGGACACAGTAACAAAGTATGTCTGACAATTTAGGTTAAACACCATTAAGGTCGAAGCATAATAAAGAATAGCATGTTAATGCCGTTGGTCTTTTCCTTCCAACAGACCCCTGATCTCAGTGGCCCAAAGAGTAAAAACAGCAATGCATATGAGCTGCTTTTAATTCAGCGTTGCACAGATCTGCTCAACCTCGTCACCGAGCAGACCATAGCTGTGACCGGAAGGTCATTGGTGCCTGTCAAGATGGACATCTGCGAAGAAGAGGGCCATCCAGCTGAAAAAGGAGGACTCTCAGGTCTTTTTGGCCAGTGGGACTCCTGAGGCAGCAGACACGTACTGGCAGTGCTGCAGCCTGAGCAGTTGCCGATGCAAAATCTTGGGCATGGGAGAAGTTTGGAGACGGCCTATAAACTGATTATCGATTGCCCTCATGTGCTCTCACTCTCTAAGACCTTGTTGAATGTTCTTGCCAGAAAATCTACTGCTACCTCCCCTAGACATTTGCATACCTCCACAGGTATGTCATCAGGACCAACTGCCTTTCCACTCTTCATCCTCTTCAGTGCCCTCCTCACTTCACCTTTACTAATCTTTGCTACTTTCTGCTCCTCAATGGTCACCTCTTCCACTTTTTTCTCTCTCTCATTTTCCTCATTCATCAGCTCTTCAAAGTACTCTTTCCATCTTCTCAGCACACTTCTGTCATCAGTCAATACATTTCCCTCACTGTCCTGAATCACTCTAACTTTCTGCATGTCTTTCCCATCTCTGACTCTCTGCTTTGCCAAACAGTATAAATCATTTTCTCCCTCCTTATTGTCCAACCTAGCATACAAGTCATCATACTCACTCTGTTTGGCCTTTGACACCGCCACTTTCGCCTTACGCTGTGTCTACCTGTACTCCTGTTTGCTCTCTTCGGTCTTCTCGATTTCCAACTTCTTCTTAGCTAACCTCTTCCTCTGTACACACTCCTGCACTTCCTCATTCCACCACCAAGTCTCCTTATGTACTGCCCTTCCAGAGGACACAGCAAGTACTCTCCTACCTGTCTCCCTGATCACATTTGCTGTGGTTGTCCAGTAATCCGGAAGCACTTCCTGACCACCCAAAGCCCGTTTCAACTCCTCCTTGAAGACAACATGACACTCTTCCTTTTTCAGCTTCCACCACTTTGTCTTCTGCTCTGCCTTTGTCTTCTTCACCTTCCTCACCATCAGCATCATCCTGCACACCACCATCCTATGCTGTTTGGCAACACTCTCACCCACTACTACTTTGCAGTCACTGACTTCCTTCAAATTACATCGCCTGCACAAGATGTAGTCTACCTGTGTGCTCCTCAATCCACTTTTATAAGTCACCCTATGCTCCTGTCTCTTCTGGAAGAAAGAATTCACCACAGTCATTTCCATCCTTTTTGCAAAATCGATCAACATCTGTCCTTCTGTGTTCCTGCCCTGGATACCAAATCTGCCCATCACTTCCTTGTCCCCTCTGTTGCCTCCACCAACATGTCCATTGAAGTCTGCACCAATGACCACTCTTTCACCTCAGGGGGCACTCTGCATCACGTCATCTAACTCACTCGAGAATCTCTACTTCTCTTCTAGCTCACATCCTGCCTGTGGGGCATAAGCACTAACAACATTGAACATCACACCTTCAATTTCTAACTTGAGACTCATCACTCTGTCTGACGTGCATAATAAACAGTATTTTTGTAGAACCGCTTCTCCCTCCTGCTCATGTACAGATGAGAGATAGTGAATATATTGGTAGTAGGATGCTGAGGTTGGAACTACCAGGCAGAAGGCCTAGAGGAAGACCAAAGAAGAGATTTATGGACGTGGTGAAGGAAGACATGAAGGTCGTTGGCGTAAGAGAAGAAGATGCAGAGGACAGGGTGAGATGGAGGCAGATGATTTGCTGTAGAGACCCCTGAAGGGAATAGTCGAAAGGAAAAGAAGAGATAATGAAAGTTGGGGGCTGCTCACCTCGACTGGGGATGTCATAGGGAGGTGGAAGGAATACTTTGAAGACCTCCTCAATCCCACCAACATGCCATTCGTGGAGGAGGAAGACTGGAGTTTGGTAGGGGGTCCATCCATCACTGGAGCTGAGGTCCCTGAGATAGTCAAAAATCTCCTCTGTAGTCGAGCTCTGGGGGTGAATGAGATCTGCCCTGAATACCTCAGGGATCTGCAGCACTGAAGCAGTAATCACACCTCGTACTGCACCATGTTCTCTCAGATCCCCTCGCACTGCAAGAATAATACCTCCCTCTACTCAGGGACAAGGGAAAAATGCAATTCAACTCTTCTTTGTTCTGGCTCCAAGGTGGTGGAATGAACTTCCTCTGAACATCCGAATAGTTGAGTTACTAGGTATCTTCAAACGAAAGCTGAAAACTTACCTTTCTCAGCAGTACTTAGATTAAGCACAACACTGTATATAAACACACACCAAACACACAAAAAAACCCTCCACAAACAGAACATCTACTATCCGAGTTTGACTGATGAAGTCTGTGTTCTATCAAACAAGTATATATTCACTGATAGAGACCTTAAAGCTGTGAATGTAAATATGAATATAAATGGTTGTTGTAAGAGAGATAAGATAAGATAAGATACAGCTTTATTAATCTCACAATGGAGAAATTCACTGTTACAGGCTCTTGAGGTACCATCAGTAGGGGGTGCAAAAATAGATACAAATACAAACATACACACGTACATATATATTATATAAGTAAATAAATAAGTAGATACATAAATAGTATAAATTAATAAACAATAAAAGAAAAAGAATGGAGCAACTTTATAGACTGGCCTATATTAAAGTGTAATGTATCTGAGGGCAGAGATGGGTTGATATGGTTCACAGTCAGTGGGGTAGATGTGGTTGATTAAAGTGCATGGGGTTTTTATTGCACATTGTAATAAAATTATTGTAAGACTGTCTGAGTTGACATGTCTCAGCAATATTGTGTGTTCATCGGGGGCCAGATCTCTGGATTGGCAAACTGGGGTGGTATAGTCCCCCTTTTTAAAAAGGAGGACCGGAGGGTGTTTTCCAATTATCATGCCATCGTTCTCCTCAGCCTAACCATGAAAGTCCATGCATGGGTACTGGAGAGGAGAATTCGACTGCTAGTTGAACCTCGGATTCAGATGGAACAATGAGGTTTTCGTCCTGGCTGCTTCACTCTTGACCAACTCTATACACTCCACAGGATCCTAGAGTGGGTATGGGTGTTTGCTCACACTGTCCACAGGTGTTTTGTGGATTTGGAGAAGGCTTTCAAACGTGTCTCTCGGGCTGTTTTGTGGGGCGTACTCTGGGAGTACAGCATTCCAGACCCATTGCTACATGCCAGTCGGTCTTTGTGTCACTTGAGCAAGAGCTTGGTTGCATTCGGAACAACAGGTCGAATTCGTTTGCAGTGAAAGTTGGAGTCCGCCGAGGCTGTCCTTTGTCACATATTCTGCTCGTAATGTTTATGGACAGAATTTCTTGGCGTACCTGAGATGTTGAGGGGTTTTGGTTTTTTGGCCATCGGATCTCGTCTCTGCTTTTTGTGGTTGACATCCTTTTGGTTTCGTCAAGCCTGGACCTGCAGCTCTCATTGGTGCAAGTTGAGTGCAAGCAGCCAGGATGAGAATCTGCACCTCCAAGGCCATGATTCTCAGTTGGGAAAAGGTGAAATAAACCTTCCAATTTGGGAATGAGGTCCTGCCCCAAGTGGAGGAGGTCAAATATCTCAGGGTCTTGTTCGCGAGTGAGGTAAGGGTGCAGCAGGATATAGACAGGCGGATTGCTGCAGCCTCTGCTGTAAAGCAGAGCCTGTACCGTTCTGTCGTGGTGAAGAGGGAGCTGAGCCGCAAGACAAAGCTCTCAATTTACCAGTCATTCTACATTCCAACCCTCACCTACGGTCACAAGCTTTGTATCGTGACAAAAAGAACAAGATTGTGGATGCAAGCAGCTGAACTGAGCTTCCTTCACTGGGTGGTGGAGATCTCCCTTAGAAATAAGTCCAGAGGTTCAGCCATCCGGAGAGAGCTAGGAATAGAACTACTGCGTCTCTGCATTGAGAAGAGCCAGTGGGAGGTGGCTCGGGCATCTGGTTAGAATGCCCCTGGTGTAGTGTTTCAGGCATGTCCAACCAGAAAGAGACCCCGGTGTCCCCTCGGAAGAGCTGGAGGAAGTGGCTGGGAAGAAGGACGTCTCAACCTTATTGCTTAGGTTGCTGCCCCTGCGAACCAACCCCTGAATGAGCCGAAGAAGAAGAAGAAGATGATGATGATGATGATGATGATGATGATGATAACGATGATGATGATGATGATTGGGTGCAGTTCACATTCAAATGGCATACTATTTATGTAAGGACAGCTCATTTGTCCTGCAGCACTATCGTAGTGTTTGCTGAACATTTAATGTGTAGCTCTGAACAAATTTTTCTTCAACAGTCCCCCACGAACAAGAGAAAAGAGCTGAAATTTTATTAATAGGATTAATTAATCAGTCATTGATTGACTGAATGTTCTTACAGTTCCTGTGTAAATGAGATGTTGCCTTTTAGCTAGTTGTCAATAGTATTTTGTTGTCCAGCGCTTGAAGAATGGCTGTGTTTCCATTGCAACAATAAAGGCAGGAATGAATAATTTACTCTTCGAGCTGTTTACTGTTACTGTGGTGATAAAAAAAAATAAACATGACTTTTAAAAGGTGTGACTGAATCCTAACACACTGATATGGGTATTAAATTATCGTAAAACTGGTTGATGTGTGTTACATGCATGACAATGAGTCTCAGATGGGAAGCAATAACTTTATTATAGTGCAACCATAGTATGTTAGCTCTTCGTGAATAGATCAGAGTGCTGGTCTGAAATTTCTTTGTACTGACCTCATGCTCAGTCTAATAATCAGCATATTTACTCTCGTTATACAAACCGGATGCCAAGAAAGTTGGGACACTATACAAATTATGAATAAAAACTGAATGCAATGATGTGGAAGTGCCACATTTCAATATTTTATTCCAAATAGGACATAGATAACATGGTCAAACGTTTCAACTGAAAAAATGCATCATTTTAAGGGGAAAATATGTTGATTTTAAATTTCATGGTGTCAACAAATCTCAAAAAAAGTTGGGACAGGTAGCAATAAGAGGCTGGAAAAGTCAGTTGCACTTATAATGAACAGCTGGAAGAACAATTACCACTAATGAGGTCCATTGGCAACATGACTGAGTATAAAAAGATTTTCTCAGAGTGGCAGTGTCTCTCAAGAAGCAAAGATGGGTAGAGGATCACCAATTTCCCTAATGCTACCCAGAAAGACTGAGGTGCAATATCAGAAAGGTGTTTCCCAGCGAAAAATAAGAATGTTCAGAGAATCTGGAACAATCTCTGTGTTTAAGGGTCAAGGCCGAAAAACCCTACTGGAGGCCCATGATCTTCGAGCCCTTAAACGCCACTGGACCACAAACAGGAATGCTACTGTAAAGGAAATCACAGAATGGGCTCAGCAATACTTCCAGAAACCATTGTTGGCGAACACCATCCACCATGCCATCCGCCGTTGCCAGCTGAAACTTCTAAACGAGACCCAGAAGTGCAGGCATTTTCTCTGGGCCAGGGGTCATTTAAAATGGAGTGTGGCGAAGTAGAAAACTGTTCTGTGGTCAGACGAATCATGTTTCGAAGTTCTTTATGGAAAACTGGGACGCCATGTCATCCGGACTAAAGAGAACAAGGACAACCCATGTTGTAATCAACTTGCCTACATCTAAAATGGTATGGGGTTGCATGAATGCATGTGGAATGGGCAGCTTGCACATCTGGAAAGGCATCATCAATGCAGAAAGGTATATTTAGGTTCTAGAACAACATATGCTCCCATACAGACGTTGTCTCTTTCAGGTCTTTCATATTTCAACATGATAATGCCAGGCCATGTGCAGCATGAATTACAACATTATGACTGCGTAGGAAAAAGATCCGACTATTGGAATGGCCCTATAGAGAACATTTGGCATATCATAAAGAGGAAGGTGCAACAAAGAAGGCCCAAGACAGTTGAACAGTTCAAGGCGTGTATTAGACAAGAATAGGACAGCATTCCTATTTCTAAACTTGAGAAACTTGTCTCCTTGGTCCCCAGATGTTTGCAGCCTGTTGTACAAAGAAGAGGGGATGCCTCACAGTGGTGAAAATGGCCTTGTGCCAACTTTTTTGAGATTTGTTGATGCCATGAAATTTGAAATCAATATATTTTTCCCTTAAAATGATACATTTTCTCAGTTTAAACTTTTGACCCTGTCATCTATGTTCTATACCAGGGGTTGGGAACCTCTGGCTCACAAGCCAGATGTGGCTGTTTTCATGATTGTATTTGGCTCTCAGATAAATCAGGTGGCCTTTCTTAACAGAATAACGAATACATAATTTCAAACAAAAATAGAAAAAGCCAATCAAATGTAACAAAAACGTCTATGCATCTATTTTCAATGCCACATGTCACTGTGGCGCACAGCGGAGAGCCAATCCTTTCTGTACGCCAGTATGCAGTATGGTCCGATATCTTGAAACTCTAATTTTACTGGATTATAACACCAGCCACAGACTGTTTGAGTTGCTTTTGAGTGAAGAGGTAACAAGGCACAACTGGCAAGCAAACACAAATGGACAGACATGGAAAAACTTCAACCCGCAGACCAGCTGATCGCCAAAACTTGGGACGCGCTTCCTGTCACATAAACACTGCAGCGTGTGAGTCCTGTCGTATCGACCATGTTTGGGTCCACATGCGCATGCAAGCAGTCCTTCTCACCTGAAAAACATCAAGACCAACCTGCGGTCACACATAACAGATGGAAGCCTAACGCCTGCATGAAGCTGAACCTCAACACGTATCAAACCATGCAGCACATGATAGTATTATTGATACCGATACAGATAGTAATGCAGCATCAGAAGTTGCATTAATAGTAAGAAGTACTTTTATTCTTAATAAATAACTTCAATATGACAATGTCGTTTACAATAAATTCAGAGTCTTATTATACTCTAAAATTGTTGGTCTTCTTTTTCAATTGAGTTGTATTTAGTATTAATGGCTCTCAGAGTCAAAAAGGTCATCATCTTCATCATCTCAGAGATTTTAAAATATGTCTTTTTTGGCTCTCTTAGTCAAAAAGGTTCCCGACCCCTGTTCTATACCGAATAAAATATTAAAATGTGGCACTTCCACATCATTGCATTCAGTTTTTATTCACAATTTGTTTCGTGTCCCAACTTTTTGAAATCCGGTTTGTAGATTAAGTGTAACCCCTATAAGTACGCGAATTACAATTAAATTATTAACGATGCATGTGATTTCTTTTTGGTGTCACTTACAGTAAAATACGTAACACTAGATAAGAATTTTACTTTAAAATAGTGTATCTGTTTTAAAATGTCATATTGATGGTCCATTTGGTTTGTACTTATCACAAGCCATATGGCTGAATTTCAAAATATCAGGAATCTCAG
The DNA here is from genome assembly GCA_024760905.1 of Plotosus lineatus. Classification (NCBI taxonomy): domain Eukaryota; kingdom Metazoa; phylum Chordata; class Actinopteri; order Siluriformes; family Plotosidae; genus Plotosus; species Plotosus lineatus. The sequence goes on along the minus strand of CM045730.1, from coordinate 7,042,177 downwards.
GATAATTTGTCAACAAGTACATATATAAGTCTCACACCAAAATCTCATTCCATCAATCAATCTCATTCCAATAAAGCTTGAAAGCCTCAAGACTCAAAACTCAGTTGTCAAGCTCAAATTTCATATTTCAAAACAACATTTCATTAAATTTTGTAATGTTTAGTATCTATATCCTGCCCTGACATCTCTGTCTAATTAAAATGACAGCTGGTATGAGATTCAACATTCCTTTTCTATCGAGCCATTTAAATATAAGGCAACCTGTGCCTGAACATAATGTCAGTTAATTTCTGCCAGTCAGAAAGGTCTGAATCCTGCATAGTAGGTCTGTGTATCCGGTAACATTGTTTAAAATGTCACAGGTAAGAATTACATTTTTGATTGAAAATTCAAGCTTAATAATTCATGACTGTAAAATTGTAATTAGTATTTCAAGTTTTTTTTTGTTTGTTTGTTTGTTTTGTTTTGTTTTGTTTTGTTTTGTTTTTTATTATTTTGCTTATTGCTGTAAAAGCCGGATCAGAACCAGAAGCAGCCACCTCCTGTTGCACCTAGAGTCTACAAGGTGGTCAAATTTGTGGGACAACCTCTACCTGGCTTGGTTAATCCCAATCCTTTTCAGGGTTATGTTCAACCAGATGGCGGAACGGATTCAACACAGGTAATAGATGCTTTCCTGAAGTTCTTGCATATACTGTGCAGAGTTTTACACTTAATAGCATTGACAAAGACAAAAATAAATGGTGTAATGTTGGAGTAAGTACCATAAATATTTAAAATTTATTTTACCGATTTAAAAAATATTTTATTGCTTCAATAATGATGTCATCCAAAGCAGTAGTTCATTACACAGAACAAACAAAGCATAGAATATAACTCTTGACCAATCAGAAATGCATCAGAACATTGATGGATAATGTTATAATTAATTATACACATCCACAATTCCACTATTTTTTTTAATTGATTTCCAAATCAATAGACAGCCAAACAGACAGACTGACAAACATTCTGATAGATAGATAGATAGATAGATAGATAGATAGATAGATAGATAGATAGATAGATAGATAGATAGATAGATAGATAGATAGGAAACTGTTTTCCACAGTATGTCTTACTTAATACATTTATTTTTGATCAACATTGCAGAGTAAAATATAGTTACTTCTTTAACCTCAGTAGACTTTTCATATTATTATAATATTATAGTGATGAACTATTACTGCAGTAGCATTAATTTTACTTGTCAGTGTGGTTTATACTCTTTACAAGTCGGATGAAAGACCTGCCCTTGTATATAAAAAAGCAGATTTTAAAGTGTCATGCCAAAGTCAAACTCCTGCTGAGATAGAACTTTGAAAACCCTCATAAGGTCATTTAGAATAATAAGCGACTCAGCAAAAAGTGAAAGGAAAAGATATTCTTCTGTTGAAAATTCTTTGTACACCCCGTTTGTCAATCATTTTAATTTCTGTTTGACAAGATGAGTCAAACACAATACGCTCACGTGAAAAGTACTCGTATCCTGCCTAGATATCTTTGTCTAATAAAATGACAGCTGGTATGAGAGTCAACATTCCTTTTCATAGAACCACTGAATGGAACCAGTGAGGCAGTGTGTAACTTATCATAATGAGATTAGTTCATTTCTGCCATTCGGACAAGACAGAATCCAGCGTAGTAGGTCTGTGAGTCGAGTAACAAATACAGTAATACGGAATGTCATTGGTAAGAATTAGAAATGGGCCCAACACAGCACCAATGCACACCTGCCTGAAATTCTTGCATATACAGTACTGTATAGATATTTACACTGTAAGACATTGATAATGACAAAACAAATTTGTAACATGTTGAAGTAAGTACCAGAAATGCTTAAAATGATTTTATTGCTTTTGACAATGGTGTCATCCAAAGCAGTAGTTCATTACACAGAGCAAATAAACCATAGAATATAACTATTGACTAATTAGAATTTTACTGCAGCCCTGAGCCTCAAAACGTTAATCACTACTTATGTCGCTGTAAACAAAAACTTAAGTGTGCATAGCAATAACCAAGAAGGCAGTACAAGGTTTGACCAAAAAATAGCACAATAGCACAGTCAGTAGGGTGTAACCGATGTATTTTATTTAATAACAATGAAAAGAAAGCCAAAGAAAACCCAAAGAAAGCTGGTAAGAAAATGGCTGCACACTCTCAAAACTAGAGCCATGCTGCTGGAAACAAGCTGATCAAGTTGCATTATGTTTAAAAAAAAAAAAAAAAAAGCCTTATTCTTGAAAATAAAAAATAAAAAAAACATTTCTTTATGTCCTGATATCATGAAATACTTTGATTCCATATACGATTGCATATTTTCATGAAACATGTAAAAAATGAATCAGAATCAGTGCTAGCTTAATCTGAATAATTCTCTATATCATAGTTTTCCTTACTTAATAATTGCCAAACAGCAAGCCAATCAGATTGCACCATTCCTAGACAGCATGCCTGATTGAACAGGCTGCATCCATTTCAGCACAAGCATGCCAAAATATATCTGTTACCGGCAATTGCGACAAAAACATCATGCTAGATACTGAAAATTTCATATACAATCGAAAATTTCACAACTTCACACTTTAATGCCTGAATTATTTTTTGCAGTTAAAAAATATTTCTTTCAACAAAATTATAATAACACTAATAATAATAACATAATAATAACAAATAATAACACTCTCGCAAATTTGTGAATAACACAATCATGCGGACTCAAGGTCCTCTTACAGTTGACTGAGGCATGTGGACCAAGCTGTGTTGCATCAGGCGATGCCACAACAAGTATAGAACATGTTCTGAATGGCAGCAGCACTGAGTACAATGCATCTAGTAGTTATTCAGCATTATTGAAAGAGGACCATATGGTCCTAATCAGCATTAACGGGTTAAGAATGGAACTACTATGATCATGATGGAGGGCAGAACAGTCATGTGTTTTGACTTCCATTTATGACATTTGGCTGACATTCTCATCAAGAGAGATGACAATTATCATTTGTGTACAATTGAGCAATTGCGGGCCTTGCTCAAGGGCCCCACAGTGGTGGTACTGGGGATTGAACCCCCAACCTTCAGATCAGTAACCCTTGGTATTAACCACTGAGCCACCACTACCAATGAGTTAAGCTCATAAGCATGCCATTCGGCTTCTTTAGCAAGCTACTTCGCTAACATTGACTTTTGGTTGGGAAATTTAAATGTTTACAAAACAAAAAAGAAAACGTATAAAATATATCACACAAAAAAATACAACACATATTTAACAATGAGTCAATCAATCAATTGACTTTGATTGTGTGCAGTGCTTTCTACCCAGTATTTTTCAATAAAAGCATTACCCAACAGTATCCAGATTGTTTGAATGATTGGTTGATTGATTAGTTGATTGACTGGTAAACTGATTGTTGTGGTTTTAGTGGATTAATACACACAGTGTGGTTAATTGAAAATAATATACGTACAGTACTTCCTGGTTGTAACGCGCCACACAGACTAGCATTATTTTCATAGCCACGTGGGTGGTTGTGTGTGAAAGACATTTATCTGAGAATTCACAACAATGTTTTGGTAGAACTGCAATAAATATACACAGCAGTTAAATAAATATCACTTCCTATATTTCATATGTGATACACAAGAGGAATACCGCTGAAGATGGCATTGAATCCTTGACACTGCAGGATCAGATTGAATCCGTTGAATCCAGTCCACAGGAGGAGCAACATCATACACGTAGAGTAAGTACCATACTTTCATCATTTGTTCATTTTCTGAAACAATTAATCATAATTGGGATTCAAGCGAGGGCAGAATACACCCTGGACAGCTCGCCAGGCCATCACAGGGTAGAAACATGCTGACAGCTATGCAGCCTACTCTTGATGAAAGTCAGCAATGGTTCTTTTAGAGCCTCACACCATAGACAGTGACGGACATGGCCGGTCTTTGGTAACCCAGTTGGCTGCACTGGGGGGGACAGTGACAACCCATTGTGTGTGGGGCTTGAACCCCCCAACCTTGGGATCAGTGATCCAGCATCTTTACCACCAGGCCACTACTGCCCAACAGTACGTTTGGAATGAAAGTTTTCTTAAAAGCTTCACCAGTTCTGAAAGCTCTAATGAAGTGCTGACCAAGCATTACTCTTTAGCATTAGAGTTTAGAATTTCCACATAGTGTTGACGTTCCAGATTTAACTTTTTTCAGAACACTCAAAAAACCTACTCAAGCATGAGGAGAACATGTAAATTCCACAAGGAAACGCCCCGAGCCTGGGAATCGAATCCAGGACCTTCTTGCTGTGTGGCTGATGTGCTAACCATGATCCCACCATGCCTCCCATCCTAGAATCTTTTAAGCATAATTTTTCACTGTGGGCTCTGCATGTTCATCTATGTTTGTGTGGGTTTCCTCCAGGTACTCTGGTTTCCTCCCACAGTCCAAGAACATGCACAAGTCTAAATTGGCTGTTCTAAATTGGAAGTGAATGTGATTGTGGAAAGTTGCATGACATGTCGAACTGTTCAGGGTGTACCCAGCTTTCATCCATTGATGGATGAGATGGGCTCCGGCCTCATAGCAACCCAAGTAGGATTAAGCGGCAAATGCGTGAGTGAGTAAATATGAGTTGGATTATGTGTGATGCGAGAAAACATACTGAACAATTAATGATTGTGCTGATTTTTAATTGGAATTTATGAAGGTTATCTTAATTTAATTGTATTTTAAACAGACTGTGTGTCATCGTAATTCAGTGTAACAGGAATGTTTGCAGTTTCATGCCTTTAGCAACCTGATAAACATCTAGCACTGAGGCAATGTACGTTCTAGCGAGCCATGAATGCTACACCACAAGCTTGGTACTCGTTCTACACGCAACCTGCTTTTTTAGATTTTTGTAAACCGACATAATGCAGTGTAAAAGAGAAACGTCAAAACCTTCTCACCTGTTTTAAACCTGTCTCACTGTGTTTCTAGGTGCGTTTCACGAGGCAGACTCAGCATAGCAGTTTCGAGCAACCTTTAAAACCTCGTCCAAATTATCAGAGAAGCTTATCGACGCCGTTACAAGGCTTTGATCAGCACGCTCTGGATGAAGAGGTTAAAAAATATCAAGTCACAATCAAGTCTGTAACACTGACTGTTGAACTTTGAGCTGTAGTACATTTATTCTGCTTTGTCCCCTTTGTCCCCTTTAGGGCAATGAATTATTGGACTGGTGGAAGTCAGAGGAACGTAAGTTCAATAATGTAACATTACTTTACCCCAGTTACCTTATTTATTCTGATCTTATGCGTTACTGATTATGAGGCAGAAGATAGTGATTATTTCAAAGAAACGAACCGCCTTTGAGTCCGGGGCTCTGAGAGGCCATTTCTGTGGATGGTTTGTTTACTTCTGGTATCCCAGCTTCCTGCTAGTGTCCAACAATATGCACATTATGCTCACTGGTTTTTCAAGCTTTCCCCTCGGCAAGAATTAAGTGAGTAATCCTTATTAATTACCTGAACATGATTTTTAAACAAACAGGGTGGAGTTTTCAAAAACCAAGGTGTGTCTCAGTTATGCATTTTATGCGCCCATCACAAACACGTTTTATGTCATCGCATTTTATAGGGAGTCGGGCGTCAGCGATGGGAAAAAAATGGTTTCGATTCGATATCTCGACAAATGACTGGCCTAGCCTCACCCAATTTGGTTTGAAGATCCACCTGGACAAGCTTCAGGCCAAATTTGATTACCTTGACCTCATTTTCAAGCTGTTAGTTTAATCGCTCGTGTAATGCGTAGATTTTCCAAACTCTTTTAACGGCATTGTCAATTTTTCCAATTTCAATTTTTTTGGGTGTTATTTTCATTCATGCACTCGTTTGCTTACCAAACCGCTTGATCCTACTTGGGTTGCACAGAAGCTGGTGCCTGTTTTCGCCACCGATCCATCACAGAGCCAACACATTTGCAACCATTGAACCTCACACTTGTACTTTGGGGTAATTTGGAAAAGCCAACCAGGTTCGTATGTATGTCTTTGGACAGTGAAAGGAAACTGGTGTAATTGGAAGAGACTCATGCGGGCACAGCAAAAATTCACCATCCACGTAGGAGGACCTTCTTCTCACCCTGGACTTGAACCCAATACCGAATTTTTGTTTTAGTCCTTTGGGGTTTTTACACCTGAGCCTAGTGGCTCATCAAGCCGGTGCTCATCCCCGGTTTCCACAGAGTGAAGCGACCAGGAGCTCAACTCCCTTCTTGGATGGGACTCAAGTCCATCGCAGGTTACCTTCCCAGTATATTTTTACTGGATCCCATTTATACTGCTGGGTGAACAGAGGCACACTTGAGGTTAAGACCTTGCACGGGGGTCTTAGCACAGTGGACGTCTAACTGGGGATTTGAACACACGACCTCCCGATCATGAGCGCAGCACCCTAACCACTACACCACTGGCCCCACTGTCTGTGTATTTGTTTGTTTGTTTGTTGGATTATGCCAAAAAGAAAGTACCTGTGTCTTCGGTCAGTGGGATAGTAAATATTGTTCGCTGAACTATCGGTCTTATACTTAAAATAAAAATCTGCTTCATTTCCAGCCTGGAAAAATCCTGGATGTCCTGATACAGGGAAGGATACAAAGTAAGTATCAAAAAATGATTTACGATAAAGTGTACGTCACGGTTTAAGATACCCGAGGTTTTATTTGTATACAGACAAGTCCAGTACTAGTATATACTCAAACGAGTTTCAGGATTCTGGCTCTTCTATAAGACGAGCGCATCAGCATGGAGGTTAACATTTTACATAGACGAAAGCAAGAAGGACTGGGGTTCAAATCTCAGCCAATGGCATTCCTGTGTGGAGTCTGGATGCGCTCTGCATGCCTCCATTGGTTTTCTCTGCGGACTGCAGTTTTCTCAAACAGTTCAAAGGCATCTCACGCATTTACTGAGCTGAGCCTATCTCAGCTGACACCATCCGAAAGCAGGGTGCACCCTGACCATTTTTGGGTCAACACACCCAGAACCATTCACATTCACAGGTTAAAGTTCAAGTGTGATATGTGTTATTTGAATTGTGTCAGCCCTAGAATGTTCCAGTACCTATTTTTCAATGGAATGAGATAAGATCTATCAGATACATTTACACTTGAATATAGGCCAGTCTACAAAGTCGTTCCCTTCTTTTCTTTTATTGTTTATTAATTTATACTGTTTATGTATCTATTTATTTATTTACTTATATAATATATATGTATGTGTGTATATTTGTATTTGTATCTATTTTGGCACCCCCTACTGATGATACCTCAAGAGCCTGTAACAGGGAATTTCTCCATTGTGAGATTAATAAAGCTTTATCTGTATCTTATCTTATCTTATATCTAATTATAAATCACAGATATTAATCTAAAATCTCGATAGACTTGAAACTTTTAGCGTGTAATCAGATAAAGATACCACAAACATACAGGGGGTTGGACAAAATAATGGAAACACCTAACATTTTGGCATCATAATCTTCGAACCTAATTTAAACAATCAAAATTTGGCATATATTATTTTTTTTTTTTGTATAATAATTTTGTTATTTGATATGTTGATGTAAAATAAATATCTTTTTTTTCCTTTTTCAGATATTGAAAACATTAAACAGATTTTGAAAACATTAATCATACTCCATAATGGCAGACCTCTCAGATTTTAAAAGAGGCCAAATTGTTGGTGCTCGTATGGTCGGCGCTAGTGTAACAAAAACTGCCCAAATGTTCGGTGTTTCAAAAGGCACTGTCTCAAAAGTAATGACTGCCTTTGAAAGAGAGGGACAAACGTCCTCAGCAAAGCACAAGTCCGCCATCGTCTCTAAAAGAGTTGGAGGGGATTCGAACTGAAGTATGGCTTCAAATTCCTTTGGAAACAATTCACAAGTTGTATGAATCAATACGTACATATGCCAAGCTTTGATTGTTTAAATTATGTTCAAAGATTATGATACCAAAATGTTAAGTGTTTCCATTATTTTGTCCACCCCCCCTCTATCTTTCACCATCAACTTGAACTTTTATTGTATTATGTTTACAAAACAGCTCTCTTCATATCTATGAAAATTCCACTCATTTATTCTCTATTTCACAATTACACATGATATTTTTTTTTTTTCATTTTCTCTCCAGAGCACTCGCGCAAAAAGCTGAAAATCTAAAACGAGGCATTTATTTGTATGATTACTTCTTGTCTGAGCGATCAGTGGTGCTTCAAGGGCACATTATGCAACTACAGCAAGTGGCAAACGAAATTGACAAAGTCCACAAGGGGGTGAAGATAGCAGGCATTACTGGGGGAACTGCAGGGGCAGTTGGTGCTGCAGCGGCTGTTGGAGGTGTCATACTCGCCCCATTTACCATGGGAGCCAGTTTAGCTGTGGCTGCAGTGGGTGTTGGAGTTGCCGCAGCTGGAGGAGCCGCTGGAGCTGGAGCTGCCATCACCAAAAAAGTCCACACGACTACGGACAAGAAGAAGGTGGAAACAATTCTGAAAGAGCACAAAGAACAGATTGAGGAAATTGAGAGATGTGTAAAGTTTATTGGCACCAGTATTGAGTGCCTGAAGAAATATGACCTGTCCACATTAAAAGGAGTGGACTGGAATACGGTGAAGATAGTGAGAATGGCACATAATGCTGGAGACAGTGTCGGAGCGGTCGGAGCATTAAGCAAGTCATCAGGTCTGATCGAAGGCTTTGCAGTCGGCTTAGACATATACTTCAGTAAGGAAGACGACAAGAAACTGAAGAAGGGCTCCGAGACCAAATTTGCGAAGCAAATCCGCAAAGTGGCGAAGCAGATGGAAGCCAGTCTTGATGAGCTGATGAAGTTTCAAACTCTGGTAGAATTGAAAGACATGTGAAATCTCTGTCATCGTTGAGAAATTATTAATCTTAAAACGTATACTCTCTTGAGTATTGAAAGTTGGAGAACACTGTAATTTGAAAGTATATATTGAAGATATGTGGGACTCAAAAGTTATTCTAGTTATGGAAGCAAAAATAAGGTGACACCATTATCAGGGCTATTATACCATCTCTCTCTCTCTCTCTCTCTCTCTCTCTCTCTCTCTCAATAGATAGATAGATAGATAGATAGAGATAGAGAGGGCAAGAGAGAGACAGTGTGTGTGTGTGTGTGTGTGTGTGTGTGTGTGTGTGTGTGTATTGGTGATGGAATCTGCAGACATGTCGAACATAATGTGTGTATACAGTGTAGTGCAATTGAAATTAAATTCCCACAATGCATTGTTGGTGTGTAGTGTACTTCAGTGTTGTACTTGAGAGCACAGTTTACTGCAAGTTTGTTTTGTGTATATAATCTCATTCATTCATTCATGTTCTGTAACCGCTTAATCCTAATTAGGGTCGAGGGGAGGCTGCTGCCCATCCCAGCCAACTCCACACAAGGGCGAAGTGCACCCCCTGGACAGCTCACCAGGTAACACACTCACGGCTTTGCAGCTACTCTTATCAAAAGCCAGCAATGGTTCTTTTACATGAACCTCTCACCATAAACAGTGAGAGACATGGCCGACCATTGATAACTCAGTTTGAACCCCCAACTTTAGGATCAGTGATCCGTACCTTTACCACCAGGCCACCACTGCCTCTGAATGTACATAATCTATTTACTGTCTCAATTTGATTCAGTTTTATTTGTCGAGTGTTTTTTTTTTTTCAATTGATATTGTTGCAAAGCAGCGACAGCTTGAACTGTTCGCCAGTCAATCACAAACCACAGCCATTTACACCAACAGCCACACCTAGGGGTGGTGTGGAACAGTCAGTTAACCGATTGTGCATGTCTTGGGACTGTTGGAGAAAACTGGTGCACTCAAAAGAAACCCATGCATGCACAGTGAGTCAATGAAAAACTCCTTATAGAGCCACCTGAGTCCGGGATTTGAACCCAAGACCTTCTTGCTGTGAGTCGGACATGCTAACCAATACAACATTGGACCACCCATATTTACTGTTTTAAACAATGACTTCCGTTTCATTTCTACAATCCGTTTTGTCCGTTTGTTTATTATGGTTCCCGGAGTGAGTATATTGGTAGTAGGATGCTGAGGTTGGAACTACCAGGCGGAAGGCCCAGAGGAAGACCAAAGAGAAGATTTATGGATGTGGTGAAGGCGGACATGAAGGTCGTTGGAGTAAGAGTAGAAGATGCAGAGGATAGGGAGAGATGGAGGCAGATCATTTGCTGTGGCGACCCCTGAAGGGAACAGCCGAAAGAAAAAGAAGAAGTTTATTATGGTTCCCGGGAGATTGGAGCCCATTCCAGGAGAAAGCACCAAATTCAGGGCACACCCACAGAAAACTGTCAAAGAGCCAGCACACAACCATTCAAACAGATTCATCACTGTGAGCAGTCTGGAACAACCAATTAGTCTCATGTTCGTGTCCTTGGAATGTGATAGGAAATCAGAGCCTTTGAACACATGAACCCACGCAATCACGGGGAGAACATGCATGCTGCACACAGAAGTGCCCTCACTAAGCACGGGGCTTCAACGCAGGAACTTATTCCTGTGAAACTGAAGCGCTAACTGCTACATCACAATGCCACCCAAAAAATGTAAATATTTCCTTTTGAAAGATACATGCCAAACACTTTGCAATCATATTAAAATGCTAACTCTTTTCGGTTTAAGTTAATTTATCCTCGTAAGACCCCACTATCCTCGTACGAGGACATCATATTTCCTCCCAATTATATACAGAGCGCATGTCCTTGTAAGGTTCTCATATGAGAACCACTGGGTCTGTCTGTCTTCCTTTCGGCTTTTTCCCTTTTACTCAGGAGTCGCCACCGCGAATCATCTGATTCGCATGTTTTGATTTGGCAGAGGTTTTTACGTCGGATGCCCTTCCTGTCACAACCCTTTTAGCGAGGGACAGAAACACGCTGACGACTTTGCAGCTACTCTTTACGAAAGTCAGCAATGGTTCTTTTACATGCCTCACACCGTAGACAGTGAGAGACATGGCCCGCCTTTGGTAACCCAGTTAGTCGCACTGGGGGGGACAGTGACAACCTTGTGGAGAGTGGGACTCGAACCCCCGACCTTTTGGATCAGCGATCCAGCGCCCTATACCACTAGACCACCACTGAAATCAAAGCGGTGCAGAGAAAATTGACAAGACTCAACACTAGAGATTGGGTCTTAGGAGTTTAATCAACTGTTTTAGCACTGATTGGCTCATATCTTTGAAAGAGAACTCTGTCATCCACAATCTCTTCACTAATGCACTTAGAATTTTTGCTAATCCGTTTACTCCGACAGTCCAAATAGATGGACAGTAGACTAATCGGTTGCTCCCAATCACCCCAAGGTGTGAGCGTGAACAGTTGTATGCGTGTTGGCATTGCAATGGCCTGGTGAGCTCTCCAGGGTGTACCCCGCCCTCGCCCGGAGTTGACAAGGATGGGCGCCAGCCTCCCCGTGTCCCTAATTAGGATTAAGCGCCATAGAAAATGACTGAATGAATGACTAATGAATGACGGCCATTCACAGTAGAAAACATCGACTGATATGTTTAAAAATCAGATTTTAAAGTGTTATACAAGAGTCAAACCCCTGCTTAGATAGAGCTCTGAAAAACCTCATATAATATATTGTTGCCTTGTACTTTGGTTGCTTATTTAGAATAATATGTGACTTGTGGCAGAAAGTGAAAGGAAGGCCATCAGCAAGTGAAAATACTTTCTCCACCCTGTGTGTCAATCACACTGATTTCGGTTTTACAAGATGAGTCAAACGCAATTTGCATAAGTGAAAAGTGTGGCATGCATTTATATTTATATAACCTTTCACTCCCGTTACAGCTGATTCTTGGTTGGATTTATGGGTGGACTTTGTCTGATCCATTCTAAAACTGAATATGCTGAATATGCTTTGATTTAAATTACTCCATTGTAGCTCTGGCTGCATCTTTAGGGTCACTGAGAATTCAAAACCAATCACATTTATACTTAATTTATCTTTCAAAACCAGTTCATTTCCATCTGTTTCAAGCTGGGAATAAACACATCTTCACAAACTAAAGACCTGGATCTCTGCTTACGCAATTCTACACATTTTTAGAAAAACTCTTCAATAATAGATTGAACATATTATCAGAAAAGCAGAAATTACAGATAGTTGATATGGATTTAGCGTAAACAGATGACTGTCACTTGCGAAACAGAATCAATTGACGACATCACAAATGCCGTAGAACAAAAATATATACAGCAGGAATATATGTTGGTATAAAAGGCATTTAATACAATTTACCATGACATATTATTACATAAAGTAGAGATGTATGTTATCAGGAGAAGGGTTTTAAATTGGGTGAAAGATTTTTTTTAGCTAAGAGACAGCAGTTTGTGAGGTTTGGTAGCTCCTTGTTCAGAAGGTTTGAACATTGCTTGTGGTGTTCCTCATGGGTGAGTCTTTGGGGCCAAAATGATTCATTTCAGATCATGAAGAGGCTGGCACCCATCTCCGCTGACTGGACAAGAGCAGAGTACACTCTGGCCAGGCCATCGCAAGGCAGTAACACACTGAAGTCTATGCGGCTAGTCTTGGTGAAAGTCAGCAATGGTTCTTTTACATGCCTCTCCCCATAGACAGTGATTGACATGGCTGACATTTGTTCACTCAGTTAGTTGCACCAAGGGTGGGGGACAGCAATTATAACTGATGACAGTGGGGCTTGAACCCCCAGCCTTGGGATCAATAATCCAGCCCCTTACCACCGAGCCAGCACGGCCCTGGGGAAAAAAATTATTTATCATATAAATGACAAATGCAAGATTTAAACGTGAATAAAAATTAGTGTTGTTTGCAAATGATACAAACATTTTTTCTGAAGAACATTTACTGCAACTACTTCAGGTTGACACTGAAGAAATGAGCAAATTAAAGATATGGTTCGATCTACATAAATTATCATGAAATTTGAGCAAAACAAAAATAATGCTATTTAGTAGTTACAGAATGAATGCACGTGTTCAGATACAATTAGAAGCGGTTTAAATTGAAATAAATTCATGAATATCAGTTTATTGGTGTAATTATAAATGAGGTTTTTTTTTTTGTTCCACAATCCACTTGTACTACTCGTCTTGTTATGTAACTACACCTGTCATTCAAATCAACAGTGTCTGCTGATGCCGAATTCCATGAATGCATATCAAACAGCTTATCATTCAAAGAAGAGAAACTAAAAAGAGCACTGACAAGAGATTCCACATTCCATCAGGTCTTGAGAACTGTTTTGCATTAATTCTGACAATACATAGCACTCGTGAATCACATGACCAGAATCTTATCACTCGTTTCGTTGCGACCATTCGTACTAGACGGCACCTGGAATAGTAAGTCACTGGATCCAACATTAACTTTCGAGAACATGTCGCGGGTAAGGATGAAAATTAATTTAAAAAATTTGATTCAATGAATAACATTCTAGTTAAATTTTACATTTTAGCCAGTAATCAATGGGTTGATGAAGTTGTATTTAAAGTGAGTACTAAATAAAGAGTTTTTGTTTCATATGCAAGAATAAAAATTTTTGGAGACAAAGTCAGAGAGGCTAGATTGAGATGGTTCGGACATGGACAGAGGAGGGATAGTGAGTATATTGGCAGTAGGATGCTGAGGTTGGAACTACCAGGCAGAAGGCCTCGAGGAAGACCAAAGAAGAGATTTATGGATGTGGTGAAGGAAGACATGAAGGTCGTTGGAGTCAGAAAAGAAGATGCAGAGGACAGGGTGAGATGGAGGCGGATGATTTGCTGTAGCGACTCCTGAAGGGAGCAGCTGAAAGTAACAGAAGAAGAAGAAGAAGATGCAAGAATAAAAATAAAGACTTTAATGATTCTGGACAAAAAATAAAGTATTTTCCAAATTCTATCCCTTCTCTATCATCCAATCAATCAATCTGGGTGCCGTGCCAGAATTCTGGCGTAGGCGGCACCTGTAACAGTTGTCTTGGCTGTATACAAAGGGCAAAAAATCCGCAGTAGAGGCCCAAAGTTCTTTCTGCAGGGTGTTTTAATTGGGACGCCATCTCAAGCTAGCTGGCCGTTGAATCTAAAGAGTTAATCCGCCCCTTGATAGGTCTTGTTTTTATTCCTACTGGGTTGCTATCTACCCTACTCACCAAATTGGGACTCTGTTGGGGAGCCGGTTTAGTCGCCGACCACTCGACCATGCAACAGGTTGTACTGGTTTACATGTTACCAGTAGCAGGGGAAAACCTGACCACATTCATCATCCACATTTTGTAATTACGGCATGTAGCAGATGCCTTGATACAGAGTGAGGAAGCAAATTGCATCATACCAAGATTTATCCATTAAATTACTCTTAAGTTGTTGCTGAGAGTAATTGGCTGTGTTGGGAGTAGAGTAGCACAGAGTTCTTCAAGATGAGAAATGAGAACTATTAAATATGGTGCAAGCTTTTTATTGATATCTGAACTTCTTCACAGGCTCCTGTTCCTACTCCTAGAACTCGCCTCCCAAGGCAGGTGGGCATATTCTCAGACAATTCGTGATATTTTATACTTTATATTTAAGTGAAATTGTCTTTGTGTGCTTTGTACACGCCTGCTTTGCTTCAAGTTAGATCTGATAGCTCGAACATGTCTGCGTGTAATAATTACAGGTTGTAATCCTGACCTATATAAATGTATAAACATGGGGCTATACACTCTCCGTTTTGAATAAATACCATAACTCAAATATATGCCATCCGTATATATTGTTCCATAAACATCTTCATAGAGATTTTTCAAAATGTAAATTAAAATATTACAGTAAGTTAAACAGATCTCACTTATTTGCCAAACCATTTACAGTGATGTGATCCCTCGCTACTTCGTGTTTCAGTTTCGGCGGCTTCAGCGCATAGCGGGTTTTTGAAAGATATTCATCGAAAAATAAAAATATTAGGAAATCGTTAGGGTCTTCGAATGGCCAGTCTTCCCGCAGATCAGTTCCCGAGTGTCACCCAGAGCTCTGGAGTGATCAGCAAAGAAAGCACAGAGACCGACCAAGTTTGGATGCTCAAGTGCTTAATCACCGATCACCAAAGAAAGTATGATGACCAGTACATGGGGTTTTTAAACATGAAAAGAAGAAATGACATCATGGCGTGTCAGACATAGAGACAACGTGGCTGGGTCACGTTGTTAAGTTTATACTAGCTGAGATTACACAGGATGCAATGTGCACGATTAGGACAAACTAGAAGGTTAAAAAGGAAAACTGGAATATTTTAGTTCTAACCGAACCCACTTACGGGCCTTAAAAGTAGGTGAAAGGTTCTCTTAGTCTCGATTCTCATTTATGAACCCTAAATAATCCAGAATGTTCCAAACCATCCAAGCACAAACACATAGACATGAGAATAAGAAGGATATCATGAGTATAGTATAAGTGATTACATAATACACACATAAATTATCACAAACTATGAATCAGGCATAAAATAACTATGATGATCGATGACAGCCATATGAATATGATTATGACAGCAGAGTGGTATATATGTTGATGATTAGAAGGAATCAGAAAATCCCTTTCAGAAATTAAGGGAAAATGGGGGGAAAGTTAAGGAACATGCCACAAAACAAGGTCAATTATGCAAGAAACCTCAAACAAACAAAACTACTTATATTTTTATGTGAGACGCGCATTTGTGTGCGCGTGCGTGTCTGTAGGTGTGTGTGTATATATTATATATTATTTATATCTTATGCATTATTTTTGAATTTTAAATTATTATTACAAGCATTTATAGCGTTGAATATGTATTTATTGATATTATATACACATATACATGTACGTATACCTCAATGGGGGGGGGGGGGGGTTCGATCCTACTTTGCGGAAATCAGCGGTCGCTGGGGGGTCTCCGTCCCCATTAAATGTGGAAAGTGAGGGATCCCTGTACTCCTATTATGTTCACATTGGAGGATAGAGGTTATCTTGTCCAACACTGGGTGAGGGTGGGGCAAATCCTCAAGAGCTCATCAGAACTTTGCAGGGACAGCATACGGACACACACACACACACACACACACACACACATGCTTGCACATCGGGGCAATTTGGAACAGCCAATTAGCCTAATGTTCATGTTTTGTGGCCTGTGGGAGGAAGTACCTCAGAGTACTCAGAGAAAACCCAGCTTGTGTGACTAAACGTATATGTTGATATTGCAATTTAAGAGTCTGATATTTTTGTGTCATGGTCATTTTTATGCTTATACAAGATCACATCAAGTGGGCAATCCCCCACTAAGGTGCAACAGTGTCCGATGCCTAGATCTGAACAAAAGAGTGAAGGACAAGAGTGCACTCATGAGGTAATATGAAGTGTTGTTTTGTTTTGTTTTTTATTTACAGGTGTGTACAGTATATTTTCATTTATACATATTCATAGACATACAGTAACTACTGCAAACAATTTATTACTAACAACTAAAAACAGCCTATGATGAACAGTGAAATTTCTTGTATAATGCGGCAGTGTGGCGTAGTGGTAAACACGTCCAACTCACGGCAAGGAGGCCCTGGGTTCGATTTTCAGTCCAGGCGTTTCTGTGTGCAGTTTGCATGTTCTCCCCGTTCTTGCATGGGTTTCCTCTGGGTTTCCGATTTCCTCCCACAGTCCAAAAATTTGGTTGTACCAAATCACCCCTAGCTGTAAGTGTGAATATGAATGGTTGAACGAGTCGGCTGAGCTGGGCACCGGCCTCCCTGTGACCCTAATTACGATTAAATGGTTCAGAAAACGAATGATTTCTTGTATAGCATTTTTTTATTAATTTAATGGAACATCAACGACCTTTTATTCAGTTCTTGTTACATTTAATATTTTAGAGGTAGATAGTGCATAGCGGATGGTGATGTTAACATATCCACCTCACAGCAAGATGGCTTGGGTTTGATTTCTATGTTTGGGCGTTTCTTTGTGCTTTGCATGTTCTCCAATTGCTTGTGTGGGTTTCCTGCAGGTACTCTAGTTTCCTCCCACACTCCAAAAACATGTACAGTTAACAGCTAATTGGCTGTTCCAAATCACCTCTAGGTGTCCTAAAGTTCAGCTTGACTTGCCGCAAGACTGTAGCCCTTCCCTGTATAATTAATACTTCGTGCTTGCAATTAGCTTTGTATGTGCTCAAATCATACGCCATGCTCTGTTAACATACACATTCACCTTACTAACACTGATCTACATGCTGCAATCAGGTGCAGATCAATAACAATAGAGATCAAAAGTAGATATGTTTAGTTTGTGTTGCTGCTGAAAATTAAATCTGATATTTGTGTCATGGTCATTTCTGCTGTGGTAACCCATGAACCAGCAGAAGAAACCACCACCAGTCCCACCTAAGGATTACAAAACCAAAATTACATCAGGTGGGCGATCCCCCAGTAAGGTGCAAGCCTACCCGTTGCCTAGATCTGACCGAAAGAGTGAAGGACAAGAGTGCACTGATGAGGTAATATGATGTTTGTTTGTTTTTTCATTTACAGGTGTATACAGTATATTTTCATTTACATATACATAGACACACAGCAACTACTGCAAATGGTATAACTCAATTGTTAATTTATTACTAACAACTAATAACAGCCCATGATAAAGAGTTCAGTTTGTTGTATAAGGCGACACAGTGGCGTAGTGGTTAGCACGTCCACCGCACAGCAAGAAGGCCCTGGGTTCAAATCCCAGTTCAGGGGTTTCTGTGTGGAGTCTGCATGTTCTCCCTGTGCTTGCATGGGTTTCCTCTGGGTACTCCGGTTTCCTCCCACAGTCTGAAACATGTAGAGTAGGTTAATTGGTTGTTCCAAATCACCCCTGGATGTGAGTGTGAATGGTTGTATTTTGGCCCTGCGATGGCCTGGCGAGCTGTCTATGATGTACCCTGCCATCACCCAGAGTCGGCTGAGATGGGCACCGACCTCCCTGCAACCCTAATTTAGATTAAGCGGTTACAGAAAATGAACTGATCAACAATACCTTTGATTCAATTCTTGTTACATTTAATATTTTACAGGGATATAGTGCATAGCAGTGAACAACAGTTTGGTTTCATGCCAAGAAAGAGCACCACAGATGCAGTGTTTGATTTGAGGATGTTAATAGAGAAGCACAGAGAAGGTCAGAGGGAGCTGCATTGTGCCTTTGTGGATCTGGAGAAAGCATATGACAGGGAGCCGCGAGAGGAACTGTGGTATTGCATGAGGAAGTCTGGAGTGGCAGAGAAGTATGTTGGAGTGGTGCAGGACATGTATGAGAGATGTAAGACAGTGGTGACAGTGTGCTGTTGGTGTGACAGAAGAGTTCAAGGTGGAGGTGGGACTGCATCAAGGGTCAGCTCTAAGCCCCTTCTTGTTTGCTATGGTGATGGACAGGCTGACAGACGAGGTGAGACAAGATTCCCCATGGACTATGATGTTTGCAGATGACATTGTGATCTGCAGTGAGAGCAGAGAACAAGTGCAGGAAAATCTGGAGAGGAGGAGGTATGCCCTGGAAAGGAGAGAAATGAAGGTTAGCATCAGTAAAACAGAATACATGTGTGTGAACGACAAGGACCAATGAGGAACAGTGAGGTTACAGGGGGCAGAGATAAAGAAGGTGGAGGATTTTAAGTACTTAGGTTCAACAATCCAGAGCAATAGAGAGTGTGGGAAAGAAGTGAAGAAGCGTGTGCAGGCATGTTGGAATGGTTGGAGAAAAGTGTCCGGTGTGGTGTGTGACAGGAAGGTATCGGAAAGAATGAAAGGAAAAGTGTACAAGATGGTGTTGAGGCCGGCAATGTTGTATGGCTTAGAAGCAATGGAACTGGGGAAAAGACAGGAGGCTGAGTTGGAGGTAGCAGAGATGAAAATGTTGAGGTTCTCTTTGGGAGTAACGAGGATGAAGAGTATCAGGAATGAGTTCATCAGAGGGACAGCACATGTAAGAGGTTTTGGAGACAAAGTAAGAGAGGCTAGATTGAAATGGGTTGGACATGTACAGAGGAGGGATAGTGAGTATATTGGTCGTAGGATGCTGAGGTTGGAACTACCAGGCAGAAGACCGAGAGGAAAACCAAAGAGAAGATTTATGGATGTGGTGAATGAGGACGTGAAGGTAGTTGGTGTAAGAGAAGAAGATGCAGAGAATAGGGTGAGATGGAGGCAGATGATTCGCTGTGGCGACCCCTGAAGGGAACAGCTGAAAGGAAAAGAAGAAGAAGAAGACGAAGAAGAAGAAGAAGAAGAAGAAGAAAAAGACATAGTGCATAGCAGATGGTGGTGTTCCTGTGTGCTTTGCATTTCTCTGATTGTTTGTGTGGGTTTCCTCCAGGTACTCTAGTTTCCTCCCACACTCCAAAAACATGTACGGTAAGTTAATTGGCTGTTCCAAAATCACCTCTTGGTGTCCTTAAATTCAGCTTGACTGTCTTCCCTGAATAAATAATACCTCGTGCTTGCAATTAGCTTTGTATGTGCTCAAATCATACGTCATGCTCTGTTAACATACACATTCACCTTACGAACACTGATCTACATGCTGCAATCAGGTGCAGATCAATAACAATAAAGATAAAAGTAGATTTAGTTTGTGTTGCTGCTGAAAATTAAGTCTGATATTTGTGTCATCAACATTTCTGCTGTGATAATCCATGCACCAGCATAAAAAAACACCACTAGTTCCATCGAAGGATTACGAAACTACAACTACATCAGGTGAACGATCCCCTAGTAAGGTGCAAGCCGACCCGTTGCCTAGATCTGACCAAAAGAGTGAAGGACAAGAGTGCACTGATGAGGTAATATGATGTCGTGTTTTTTTTCCCAGTTCAGGGGTTTCTGTGTGGAGTCTGCATATTCTCCCTGTGCTTGCATGGGTTTCCTCTGGGTACTCCGGTTTCCTCCCACAGTCCAAAACATGCACAGTAGGTTAATTGGTTGTTCCAATTCATGCCTAAATATGAGAGGGAATTGTTGTGTTTTGGCCCTGTGATGGCCTGGCGAGCTGGCCATGGTGTACCCTGCCCTCACCCAGAGTCGGCTAAGATGGGCGCCTTCTTCCCTGCAACCCCAATTAGGATTAAGTGGTTACAGAAAATGAACTGAACTGATCAACAATACCTTTAATTCAGTTCTTGTTACATTTAATATTTTACAGGGATATAGTGCATAGCGGATGGTGGTGTTAGCATATCCACCTCACAGCAAGATGGCTTGGGTTTGATTCCTATGTTCGGGTGTTCCTGTGTGCTTTGCATGCTCTCTGATTGTTTGTGTGGGTTTCCTCCAAGTACTCTAATTTCTTCCCACGTTCCAAAAACATGTACAGTAAGCTAATTGGCTGTTCCAAATCACCTCA
Organism: Plotosus lineatus; assembly: GCA_024760905.1. Taxonomy (NCBI): domain Eukaryota; kingdom Metazoa; phylum Chordata; class Actinopteri; order Siluriformes; family Plotosidae; genus Plotosus; species Plotosus lineatus. Next base: position 7,021,696 of record CM045730.1, on the reverse strand, counting down.
AGGTGTTTTAAAATTCAGCTTGACTTGTCACAAGACTGTAGCCCTTCCCTGCATAATTAATACTTCGTGCTTGCAATTAGCTTTGTATGTGCTCAAATCATACGCCATGCTCTGTTAACATACACATTCACCTTACCAACACTGATCTACATGCTGAAGTCACATGCAGATCAATAACAATAGAGATCAAAAGTAGATATATTTAGTTTGTGTTGCTGCTGAAAATTAAGTGTGACATTTGTGTCATCATCATTTCTGCTGTGGTAACCCATGAACCAGCATAAGAAACCACCACCAGTTCCATCGAAAGATGACGAAACTACAACTACATCAGGTGGGCGATCCCCCAGTAAGGTGCAAGCCTACCCGTTGCCTAGATCTGACCAAAAGACTGAAGGACAAGAATGCACTGATGAGGTAATATGATGTTATTTTTTTTTCATTTGCAAGTACAGTATATTTTCATTTACATATATTCATAGACACACAGCAACTACTGCAAATGATATAACCCAATTGTTAATTTATTACTAACATCTAATAACAGCCCATGAGAAAGAGTTCAGTTTGTTCTATAAGGTGGCACAGTGGCGTAGTGGTTAGCATGTCCACCTCACAGCAAGAAGGCCCTGGGTTCGAATCCCAGTTCAGGGGATTCTGTGTGGAGTTTGCATGTTCTCCCTGTGCTTGCATGGGTTATCTCCAGGTACTTTGGTTTTCTCCCACAGTCCAAAAACATGTACAGTAGATTAATTGTTTGTTCCACATCACCCCTGGATGTGAATGTGAATGTTTGTGTGTTGGTCCTGTGATGACCTGGCGAGCTGTTCACGGTGTACCCTGCCCTCACCCGGAGTCAGCAGTGATGGGCGACCGCCGACTTCTTCTACTCCTTTCAGCTGTTCCTTTCAGGGGTTGCCACAGCGAATCATCTGCCTCCATCTCACCCTATCCTCTGTATCTTCTACTCTTACTCCAACTACCTTCATGTCCTCCTTCGCCACATCCATAAATCTTCTCTTTGGTCTTCCTCAAGGACTTCTGCCTGGTAGTTCCAACCTCAGCATCCTACTACCAATATACTCACTATCCCTCCGCTGTACATGTCCAAACCATCTCAATCTAGCCTCTCTGACTTTGTCTCCAAAATCTCTTACATGTGCTGTCCCTCTGATGTGCACACTCCTGCTCCTATCCATCCTCGTTACTCCCAAAGAGAACCTCAACATTTTCGTCTCTGCTACCTCCAGCTCAGCCTCCTGTCTGTTCCCCAGGGCCACTGTTTCTAACCCATACAACATCACTGGCCTCAACACCGTCTTGTACACTTTTCCTTTCATTCTTTCCGATACCTTCCTATCACACATCACACGGAACACTTTTCTCCAACCATTCCAACCTGCCTGCACATGCTTCTTCACTTCTTTCCTATACTCTCTATTGCTTTGGATTGTTGAGCTTAAGAACTTAAAATCCTTCACCTTCTTTGTCTCTGCTCACTGTAACCTCACTGTTCCTCTTGGGTCCTTGTCGTTCACACACATGTATTCTGTCTTACTGAGGCTAACCTTTATTCCTCTCCTTTCCAGAGCATACCTCCACCTCTCTAGATTTTCCTGCACTTGTTCTCTGCTCTCACTACAGAGCACAATGTCATCTGCAAACATCATAGTCCATGGGGAATCTTGTCTCACCTCGTCTGTCAGCCTGTCCATCACCATAGCAAACAAGAAGGGGCTCAGAGCTGACCCTTGATGCAGTCCCACCTCCACCTTGAACTCTTCTGTCACACTGACAGCACACCTCACTACTGTCTTACATCTCTCATACATGCCCTGCACCACTCTAACATACTTCTCTACAACTCCAGACTTCCTCATGGAATACCAGAGTTCCTCTCGTGGCACCCTGTCATATGCTTTCTCCAGATCCACAAAGGAACAATGCAGCTCCCTCTGACCTTCTCTGTACTTCTCCATTAATATCCTCAGAGCAAACACTGCTTCTGTGGTGCTCTTCCTTGGCATGAAACAAAACTGTTGTTCACAAATTCTGACCTCTGCCCTCAGTCTATCTTCCACTATTCTTTCCCATAACTTCATCGTATGGCTCATCAACTTTATCCCTGTGTGGGTGCCACAACTCTGCATGTCTCCTTTGTTCTTAAAAATGGGCACTAGCACATTTCTCCATTCCTCCGGCATCCTTTCACTCTCTAAGCTCTTGTTGAATGTTGTTGTCAGAAAATCTACTGCTACCTCTCCTAGACACTTCCATACCTCCACCGGTATGTCATCAGGACCAACTGCCTTTCTACTCTTCATCCTCTTCAATGCCCTCCTCACTTCACCCTTACTAATCTTTGCTACTTCCTGGTCCTCAACAGTCACCTACTCTTTTTTTCTCTCATTTTCCTCATCATCAGCTCTCAAAGTACTCTTTCCATCTTCCCTGCACACTTCTATCATCATTCAAAACATTTCCCACTCTGTCGTTAACCACTCTAACTTGCTGCAAGTCCTTCCCATCTCTATTCCTCTGCTGTGCCGACCTGTAAATCATTTTCTCCCTCCTTACTGTCCAACCTAGCATACAAGTCATCATATGCCCTCCTTTTGGCCTTTGACACTGCTACCTTCAGCTTATGCTGTGTTTCCCTGTACTCCTGTTTACTCTCTTTGGTCCTCTCTATGTCCCACTTCTTCTTGGCTAACCTCTTCCTTTATACCCACTCCTGCACTTCCTCATTCCACCACCAAGTCTTCTTATCTACTGTCCTTCCAGAGGACACACCAAGTACTCTTATACCTGTCTCCCTGATCACATTAGCTGTAGTTGTCCAGTCATCTGGAAGCACTTCCAGACCACCCAAAACCTGTTTCAACTCCTCCTTGAAGAAAACACAACACTCCTCCTTTTTCAGCTTCCAACACTTTGTCTTCTACTCTGCCTTCTTCACCTTCCTCACCATCAGCATCATCCTGCACACCACTATCCTATGCTGTTTGGCAACACTGTCACCCACTCCTACTTTGCAGTCACTGACTTCCTTCAAATTACATCGCCTACACAAATGTAGTCTACATGTGTGCTCCTCCAACCGCTTTTATAAGTCACCCTATGCTCCTGTGTCTTTTGGAAGAAAGTATTTACCACAGCCATTTCCATCCTTTTTGCAAAATCGACCAACATCTGTCCTTCTGTGTTTCTGTCCTGGATACTAAACCTGCCCATCACTTCCTCGTCCCCTCTGTTGCCTGCACCAACATGTCCATTGAAGTCTGCACCAATGACCACTCACCTCTGGGAGTACTCTGCATCACTTCATCTAACTCACTCCAGAATCTCTCCTTCTCTTCTCGCTATCATCCTGCCTGTGGGGCATAAGCACTAACAACAGTGAACATCACGCTTCAATTTCCAACTTGAGACTCATCACTCTGTCTGACACTCTTTTCACTTCTAGAACATTTTTGACAAAGCCCTCCTTCAAGATGATGCCTACTCCGTTTCTCTTCCCATCCACACCATGATAAAACAGCTTAATCCCTGCAACTAAACTTCTAGCTTTGCTATCTTTCCACCTGGTCTCCTAAACACAATCCAAAAACATGCACAGTACGCGACTTGTCTGTTCCAAATCACCTCTTGGTGTCCTTAAATTCAGCTTGACTGCCTTCCCTGCATAATTAATGCTTCGTTCTTGCAATTAGTTTTGTATGTGCGCAAATCATACATAATGCTCTGTTAATATATACATTCACCTGACTAACACTGATTTACATGCTTAAATCAGGTGCAGATCAACAACAATAGAGATCAAAAGTAGATATGTTTAGTTTGTGTTTCTGCTGAAAATTAAGTCTGATATTTGTGTCATGGTCATTTCTGCTGTGGTAACCCATGAACCAGCATAAGAAACCACCACAAGTTCCATCTAAATATTACGAAACTACAACTACATCAGGTGAACGAGCCGCCAGTAAGGTGCAAGCCTACCCGTTGCCTAGATCTGACCGAAAGACTGAAGGACAAGAGTGCACTGATGAGGTAATATGGTGTAATTTTTTTTTTTTTCATTTACAGGTGTGTACAGTATATTTTCATCGACACAGCAACTACTGCAAATGATATAACCCAATTGTTAATTTATTAATAACAACTAATAACAGCCCATAATAGAGTTCAATTTCTTTTATAAGGCGGCACAGTGGTGTTGTGGTTAGCACGGTAACCTCACAACAAGAATGTCCTGGGTTTGATTCCCAGTTCAGGCATTTCTGTGTGGAGTTTGCATGTTCTCCCTGTGCCTCCATGGGTTTCATCCAGGTTCTCCGGTTTCCTCTCACAGTCCAAAACATGCACAGTAGGTTAATTGGTTGTTTCAAATCACCTCTAGATGTGAGTGTGAGTGTAAATGGTTGTATGCTGGCCCTGTGATGGCCTGATGGGCTGTCCTTGGTAAAGAATTCAATTTTTTAGCATTTTTTATTAATTTAATGGAACATCCACAATACCTTTTATTCCGTTCTTGTTACAGACGCTCCCCAACTTATGTTTTTGTTTGGTTCCGGACGTCTGACCGTAAGTCTAAAAAGAAATGAAAGTTGTTACTGTATGTTCCAGTGACATTCATACTGTACTATACATCCATAAATACCATTACCGTATCTCATAAAACACCCATAAATCAATTATTATAAACATAACATTGTAAAATAATATCAAATATATCAAGTAATCTTCTTCTTTTCCTTTCGGCTTTTCCCTTCAGGGGTCGCCACAGCGAATCATCTGCCTCCATCTCACCCTATCCTTTGCATCTTCTTCTCTTACACCAACGACCTTCATGTCCTCCTTTACCACATCCATGAATCGTCTCTTTGGTCTTCCTCTAGGCCTTTTGCCTGGTAGTTCCAGCCTCAGCATCCTATTACCAATATACTCACTATCCCTCCTCTGTACATGTCCAAACCATCTCAATCTAGCCTCTCTGACTTTGTCTCCAAAACGTCTTACATGTGCTGTCCCTCTGACGTACTCATTCCTAATCCTATCCATCCTCGTTACTCCCAAAGAGAACCTCAACATTTTCATCTCTGCTACCTCCAACTCTGCCTCCTGTCTTTTCCCCAGGGCCACTGTTTCTAACCCATACAGCATCGTTGGCCTCAACACCGCTTTTGTACACTTTTCCTTTCATTTTTGCCGATACCCTCCTATCACACATCACACCGGACACTTTTCTCCAACCATTCCAACCTGCCTGCACACTCTTCTTGACCTCTTTTCCACACTCGCCATTGCTCTGGATTGTTGAGCCTAAGTACTTAAAATCCTCCACCTTTCTTATCTCTGCTCCCTGTAATCTCACCGTTCCTCTTTGGTCCTTGGCATTCATGCACATGTACTCTGTCTTACTGAGGCTAATCTTCATTCCCCTCCTTTCCAGGGCATACCTCCACCTCTCTAGATTTTCCTGCACTTGTTCTCTGCTCTCACTACAGATTACAATGTCATCTGCAAACATCATAGTCCATGGGAATCTTGTCTAACCTCGTCTGTCAGCCTGTCCATCACCATAGCGAACAAGAAGGGGCTGAGAGCTGACCCTTGATGCAGTCCCACCTCCACCTTGAACTCTTCTGTCACACCGACAGCACACCTCACCACTGTCTTACATCTCTCATACATGTCCTGCACCACTCTAACATACTTCTCTGCCACTCCAGACTTCCTCATGCAATACCACAGTTCTTCTCTCGGCACCCTGTCATATGCTTTCTCCAGATCCACAAAGGCACAATGCAGCTCCGTCTGACCTTCTCTGTACTTCTCCATTAACATCCTCAAGGCAAACACTGCATCTGTGGTGCTCTTTCTGGGCATGAAACCAAACTGTTGTTCACAAATGCTGACTTCTGCCCTTAGTCTAGCTTCCACTATTCTTTCCCATAACTTCATCGTATGGCTCATCAACTTTATCCCTCTGTAGTTGCCACAACTCTGCACGCCTCCCTTGTTCTTAAAAATGGGCACCAGCACACTTATCCTCCATTCCTCTGGCATCCTCTCACTCTCTAAGACCTTGTTAAATGTTCTTGTCAGAAAATCTACTGCTACCTCTCCTAGACACTTCCATACCTCCACCGGTATGTCATCAGGACCAACTGCCTTTCCATTCTTCATCCTCTTCAATGCCCTCCTCACTTCACCCTTACTAATCTTTGCTACTTCCTGGTCCTCAACAGTCACCTCTTCTACTCTTTTTCTCTCTCATTTTCCTCATTCATCAGCTCTTCAAAGTACTCTTTCCATCTTCCCAGCACACTTCTGTCATCAGTCAATACATTTCCCTCTCTGTCCTTTATCAATCTAACTTGCTGCACGTCCTTCCCATCTCTATTTCTCTGCTGTGCCAACCTGTATAAATCATTTTCTCCTCCTTACTTTCCAGCCGAGCATACAAGTCATCAAACGCACTCTGTTTGGCCTTTGACACTGCTACCTTTGCCTTACGCTGTGTCTCCCTGTACTCCTGTTTACTCTCTTCGGTTTTCTCAATGTCCCACTTCTTCTTAGCTAATCTCTTCCTTTGTACACACTCCTGCACTTCCTCATTCCACCACCAAGTCTCCTTATCTACTTTCCTTCCAGATGACACACCAAATATTCTCCTACCTGTCTCCCTGATCACATTCGCTGTAGTTGTCCAGTCATCTGGAAGCACTTCCTGACCACCCAAAGCCTGTTTCAACTCCTCCTTGAAGACAACCCGACACTCTTCCTTTTTCAACTTCCACCACTTTGTCTTCTGCTCTGCCTTTGCCTTCTTCACCTTCCTCACCATCAGCATCATCCTGCACACCACCATCCTATGCTGTTTGGCAACACTCTCACCCGCTACTACTTTGCAGTCACTGACTTCCTTTAAATTACATCGCCTGCACAAGATGTAGTCTACCTGTGTGCTCCTACCTCCGCTTTTATAAGTCACCCTATGCTCCTCTCTCTTCTGGAAGAAAGTATTCACCACAGCCATTTCCATCCTTTTGCAAAATCTACCAACATCTGTCCTTCATGCTCCTGTCCTGGATACCAAACCTACCCATCACTTCCTCGTCCCCTCTGTTTCCTGCACCAACATGTCCATTGAAGTCTGCCCCAATGACCACTCTTTCACCTCTGGGGGTACTCTGCATCACTTCATCTAACTCCTCCAGAATCTCTCCTTCTCTTCTCGCTCACATCCTGTCTGTGGGGCATAAGCACTAACAACATTGACCATCACACCTTTAATTTCTAACTTGAGACTCATCACTCTGTCTGACACTCTTTTCACTTCTAGAACATTCCTGGCAAACTCCTCCTTCAAGATGACTCCGACTCCATTTCTCTTCCCATCCACACCGTGATAAAACAGCTTAAACCCTGCTCCTATGCTTCTAGCCTTGCGACCTTTCCACCTGGTCTCCTGAACACACAGTATGTCCACCTTCCTCCTCTGCATCATGTCAGCCAGCTCTCTACCTTTTCCTGTCATAGTTCCAATATTCAAAGTCCCTACTTTCAGTCCTAGACTCATGCCTTTCCTCTTCTCTCTCTGGCAACGGACACGCCTCCCGCCTCTCCTTCTTCGACGTCTTCGACCAACAGTAGTCCAATTTCCATCAGCACCCTGTTGGTTGACGGCACTGATGGCGGTCGTTGTTAACCCGGGCCTCGACCGATCCGGTATGTCATTCTTTCTTGTGATTCGCATAGTTTATTTGGCATTTGTTTTACGCCGGATGCCCTTCCTGACGCAACCCTCTGCATTTATCCGGGCTTGGGACCGGCGTGAGGGAGAGACACTGGTTTGTGCCCCCCCCTCACGGCTGCATTTGCCCCCCCCTCACGGCTGCATTATCAAATATATCAAGTAATATCAACATTAATTTCAAATAAATTAAATTCAAGCAAAATAATTTCAAATACATAAATTTTAATCAAATTAACTCATCAAATATCAAATACAGTATCAAATATAACCTTTAACATGCTCTATGATGCGATCGTTCTGCTTGTAAATGGTTCCGATGGTTGACGGATGGTTTACATGAAGCTGAGGCAAGTCACTTTACATGAAGCTGAGCCAAGTCTTTTTACATGAAGCTTAAAACAGCCAATCAACGCTTACAATATGTGAGGTGCTCCACCAAAAGTAGTTCACTTGCTTGTGCTTGAGACAAAGCGTGGGTTATCCAAACTTCCGGTCTTTCAAGTGAGCAAGGGCGCCGTTGAATACTTGTTTAGTACTCAGCCTGCACTGATGTGAATCACCAGCAGAGTGGAGAGTTCTCTTTCTTTTCTGGATTTGGGTTTTAATTCATTTTACAACTCTCTTTGCTTAACTGCGTATGCATGGTTGATTGCGCCGATCCGAGCAGATAGTTAATTCAGTCTAGGAAAAACCAGAAATTTCGGCATATGCCAGAAAAATTGCACCCATGCTAGTAGGCTTACGCTTCTGACCAACCATATTTTCTTCGGGTTACAAAAGTCCGCAAAACAGTGTAAACACAAAGATCACGGAGACAACGTCTTTACACAAGGGTAACACGCAGTGAACTGGGAAGCAGCAGGGCACGTTCAGTCTGTCGTTTGTAAACAATGGACTCAGTATCATTACGTCATTACGTCAGCGTACTACGTAGGTACGTCATGTACTCAAAATTTGACTTTTTTAAAAAAAAAAAAAAAACGTAAAAATGTAAAACTGGTGAATGTAAGTCAGGGAGCGTCTTACGTTTAATATTTTACAGGTACTGTATATAGTACATACAGACAGGTGGTCTGGTGGTAGAGGGCACTGGATTTCTGATCCTAAGGTTGGGGGTTTGAGTCCCACTCTTTACAAGGTTGTCACTGTCCTCCCCAAGTGCAGCTGACTGGGGTATCAAAGGCCACCATGTCTCCCACTGTCTATGGTGAGGGGTTCATGTAAAAGAACCATTGCTGACTTTCGTAAAGAGTAGGCTGCAAAGCCGTCAGCGTGTTTCTGCCCATGGATAAAGGATTGTGTCAGGAAGGGCATCCGACGTAATACCTATGAAAAAAATCAAACGTGTGAATCATTTCCTGTGGTGACCCCTGAAAAAAGGGAAAAAGCCAAAAGGAAATCTCTCTATCTCTAATAGTGCATAGCGGATGGTGGTGTTAGCATATTCACCTCACAGCAAGATGGCTTGGGTTTGATTAATATGTTTGGGCATTTCTTTGTGCTTTGCCTGTTATCCAATTGCTTGTGTGGGTTTCCTCCAGGTACTCTAGTTTCCTCCCACACTCCAAAAACATGTACAGTAAGCTAATTGGCTGTTCCAAATCACCTCTAGGTGTCCTAAAATTCAGCTTGACTGTCTTTTCTGAATAATGAATTCCTCATGCTTGCAATTAGCTTTGTATGTGCTCAAATTATACATCATGCTCTGTTAATGTACACATTCACCTTACTAACACTGATCTACATGCTGAAATCAGGTGCAGGTCAATATCAGTAGCGATCAAAAGTAGATTAAGTCTGATATTTGTCTGATATTTGTTTCATGGTCATTTCTGCTGTGGTAACCCATGAACCAGCATAAGGAACCACCACCAGTCCCATCTAAAGATTACGAAACTATAACTACATCAGGTGGGCAATCCCCCAGTAAGGTGCAAGCCTACCCGTTGCCTAGATATGACCGAAAGAGTGAAGGACAAGCGTGCACTAATGAGGTGATGTAATGTTTCATTTTATTGGTGTATACAGTATATTTTCATTTACACATATTCACAGACATATAGAGAGACATATTTAACTTATAGACTTATAAAATACTGAAAATAATATAACCCAATTCATAATTTATTACTATTTTAATAACAATATGGGGCCAGTAGTGTAGTGGTTTGGGTGCTAAGCTCATGATCGGGAGCCTGTGTGTTCAAATCCCAGTTAGGCCCCCACTGGGCTAAGACCCCTGGACAAGGTCTTAACCCAAGTGTGCCTCTGTTCACCCAGCAGTATAAATGGGTACCAGTAAAAATATACTGGGACGGTAACCTGCGATGGACTAGCGTCCCATCCAGGAGGAGTTGAACTCCTGGTAGCTTCACGCTATGGAAACTGGGGATAAGCACCGGCCCAATGAGTCACTATGGCTCAGGTGTAAAAAAAACCCAATGGACTTTACCTTACCTTATCTATTTTAATAAAAGCCCATAATCAAGAATTTGAATCCTTGTACACCATAGCAGTTATACAAATTGTTATTCACTTAATGGACCTTCAACAATACTTTTTATTCATTTATTCTTACTTTTAATATCTCACAGATATGCAGTATACAGGCAGCATAGTGGCATAGTAGTTAGCACATCCACCTCATAGCAAGAAGGTCCGGGTTCGATTCCCAGCTCAGGTGTCTCTGTGTGGAGTTTGCATGTCCTCCCCATGCTTATGTAGGTTTCCTCAGGGTACTCTGGTTTCTTCCCACAGTCCAAAAATATGCACAGTATGCTACTTGGCTGTTCCAAATCGCCCATAGATATGAGTGCGAATGGTTGTGTGTGTGTTACCCCTGAAATGGGCAGGTGAGGTGTCCAGGCTGTACCTTGCCCTAGCCCGGCGATGGCTGAGATGTTCACCAACCTCCCCATGATTCTAATTAGGATTAAGTGTCTTAGAAAATGAATATTCAGTATGTAGATATGAGTAGGTAAAATAATATCCTTTTAATATTTGCGGGACCCAAGAGTAATAATGTAAAAAAAAATTATGCTAAATTCTGGGTTTTTTTTAGAGTAGGCTGTAGTACAAGTGACAAACCATTCCATTTTAGAGGTAATCCATGTCTCTGATAATGTTGAAAGAAATTCCTGAAATTCCAAAAAAATACCTATATTATAACATGTGTCAATGACACTTGGGTGGGGGACATTTCGTTATAACTATTTCAAGTTATAATCATCAATTTCGGTCTGGCTCAGGTACCTTACACTCTGAGTTCCCCAATACTATTTCTATAATACAGTTTGATGAAAAACCTCTTAAAAATTATATATATATATATATACACACAGGGATCCCTCACTACTTCACGCTTTAATTCATGCATCGTGTTTTTTTTTCATATTCATAGAATTAGAAATTAAGGAAGAATAGATGGAAAACTTAAGGAAAATGCTGCAAAAACAAGGCCAATTATGCAAAAAAAAAACCCTAAACAAACACAAAACAAAAAAGAACCCAAAACCTCCCATGAAAACTAGTTACATTATTGTGAAGTGCGCGTCTGAGTGTGTGCACGCGCGTCTGTATGTATTTATATTTTATTTACATCTTGTGTTATTTTTGAATGTTAAATTGTTATTATAAGCATTTTTAGCATTGAATATGTCTTTATTGATATTATATACACATATAAATATACGTATACGTCAGTCAGGGGGGTTGGGGGGGGGGGTGATCCTACTTCGTGGAATTCGGTGGTCGCGTGGGGTCTCGGTCTTAATTAACTGAGGAACATGAGGGATCCCTGTATATACATAATCCTAAATCTTGTTTGTTTCTATTTTATTTTATTTTTTATGAAACACTTGTGTCTCTATAGGTACATTTGACTTGGCCACCTTTGTTGCATCAGAAAAGTGTGACTCAAGTTCAGGAAATTGCTCAATCTCAGCAGGAAGCAGAGGCTGCAAAGGTTCATGACAAAATTCACAGTCAAATTTATAAACATAACTAATTTGAAAAGAACCATCACAATGTCCTTCTTGCTCCTTATAAAGACTATATAATAATAGTATACAGTATTTTATAATATATAATGTAAGTACAGTATATGAACTGATTTATTTACTACGTTTTTCTATCCATTAGATCAATGATGATATCATGGAATGGTGGTACTCAGAGGAACGTAAGTAGAATAATATTCTATTAGAAAACTATTATGTTATATAATAGTAATTAATTAGCTTAACACACATTTTATACAAGACTAGAACAGTGAGCTACCATCACGACATGTTCCATCTGGCATGTAATACCAATAAAACCCGGAGATGGTATACCTTTACAACAATTATTATCATTATAACAATATATATATATATATATATATATATATATATATATATATATATATATATACATGCCAAATCAAACCTGTGAATCAGATGATTCACTGTGGCGACTCCCGAGTAAAAGGGAAAAAGCCGAAAGGAAGACAGACCGAAAAAAAATATACATATATATATATATATATATATATACTGTATGTATACTGTATGTATGTGTATATATATATATATATATATATATATATATAAAAATACTGTATGTGTACTGTAAGTATGTATGTGTGTGTGTGTGTGTGTGTGTGTGTGTGTGTGTGTGTATGTGTGTATATATATATATATATATATATATATATATATATATATATATATATATATATATATATATATATATATATATATATATATACACACATACACACATATACACATATATATATACATATATATATATATATATATATATATATACATATATAGTGTGTGTGTGTGTGTGTGTGTGTGTGTGTGTGGCGACCCTGAAGGGAACAGTCGAAAGGAAAAGATATATATAATATATATACTGTATATACGTATATACAGTATATATATATATATATATATATATATATATCTATACACACACACAACAAATTATAACAATTATTACCATTACAACCATTACAAACCACATTCTGAGTTAAACAAAATATACATAATGATGATTTAATACCAAATGAGCACACATTTTTATTTAGATATCAGATGTAATTAAAGTTCTTGGTGTTTATTGCTTCTGAAGAAGTTCCACCCTAACCTTTCTGCATATTACTAAGCCAATAAAATTAACCCTGGCAGACCCCTCTGCCTCCCAGCCAATGAGCAACAGAGTGTGTTTATGCTGTGCAGGAGCACAGGCTCCCCCTGTTGTTAAGAAGCAGGAATAGTTCCATCATCAGGACCAGATATTTTTTCAGTGCATGCATTCAGTACACACAGAGTGGACCATGAGCGGTGATTTATTGGATTTGACAAATAGAGACTTGAATTAGGATCAGCTCCTACACATTTAGGCACAGTTCAGCCACTTCCACACACAAGACAGAGGATGCATAAGTATAATAAGGGGTCCTGTAGGACCAGGGCTGGGAAAATCTCCATTAATTAATCTGTAGTTTAAGCCCTTCTCATTGAATGTACTGTGCATTTATTGGTTTCACAAAAGTAAACATAACTTAATTCATTTCATTTTGTTTTCTGAGCAACTTTGTCCATTATTCAGGTGGCAGAAATGAGAATGGTGCATTTCTCATCTGACTGTGGGTGAAGGCAGGGTATACCCTGAACAGCTCACTATACCATTACAGGGCAGCACACACATGAAACCATTCACACTCAAACCTAGGGGTAATTTCATTCCTTCATTCCTTCATTCATTCATTTATTTTTTTAACTGCTTAATCCTATTTAGGGTTAATGGGAGACTGGTGCCTATCTGAGCTGACTCTGGGTGAGAGTGGGGTACACCCTGGACAGCTCACCAGGCTATTGTAGAGCCAACACTCATACAACCATTCACTCGCACCCCTAGTGGCGTTTTGGAACACCCAGTTAACCGACTGTGCATGTTTTTGGACTGTTGGAGGAAACCAGAGTACCCAAAGGAAACCCACACAAGCATGAGGAGAACTTTCAAACTCCACACAGAAACACCTAAGCTCAAACCCAGGAGCTTCTTACTGTGAGGTGGACATGCTAACCCTTACGCCATTGTGCCGCCCAAGGGGCAATTTTATCACAGCCAATTAGCCTAATGTTCATGTCTTTGGATTGTGGGAGGAAACCCACACAAGCACATGAAGCACATGCAAACCACATACTACAGAAACGCCTCTGCCAAGCCCAGTACTCAAACCCAGGGCCTCCGCCACACCACCTCAATGAGCATTATATGAAAAGTTCACTCATGCTACATAATACAATCGGCATAATACAGTACATGAAAAAAAATCTGTCTAATAAATGAATAATTGAATTGAATATAAAATGTGTTTATTTGTAGCCTGGAAGCAAACTTCTATCACAATGAAAATGGATGCAAAGTAAGTGAGAACATCACAAGTGAACGTTTGAATGAACTCTAATTGATAATTTAAATGAACATCGCAATATAAGAAACTTGAGTTATTGTATCTGCCTTAATTATTCAGGTATAATTCCAAAGAATATGGTTTTTAAATGGTCTTAATGGGATCGTTATTCCTGTCATCCTCTATTACTCTCTCTCTCTCTCTCTCTCTCTCTCTCTCTCTCTCTCTCTCTCTCTCTACAGAGCCTTCACAGAAATTTCTGAAAACTTAAAAAAAGCTCTTCATGTATATGATAATCTCTTGTCTGAGCGAGGAGCGAAGCTGCAAGGGCACATTTTCAAGCTTGAGGAAGTGGCTGATGACATTGACAAAGTCCATAAGGGGGTGAAGATAGCAGGTATTACTGGGGGAACTGCAGGGGCAGTAGGAGCTGCAGCGGCTGTTGGAGGTGTCATACTCGCCCCATTTACCATGGGAGCCAGTTTAGCTGTGGCTGCAATTGGAGTCGGAGTTGCAGCAGCCGGAGGGGCCACTGGAGCCGGAGCTGCCATCACCAAAAAAGTCCACACCACTGCAGACAAGAAGAAGGTGGAGACAATCTTGAAGGAGCACAGTGACCAGATCGAGGAAATTGAGGGATGTGTAAAGTTTATTGGCATGAATATCGAGTGGCTGAGGAAATATGACCTGTCCACGTCAGGTGGGTTGGATTGGAAAGCAGTGAAGATGGCTAGAATAGAATGCAATGTGGGCGACTATGCAGGAGCTATAGGAGCAGTCAGCAAGTCAACAGGTCTGATCCAAGGCCTTGCGGTAGGCTTAGACATGTACTTCAGTAAAGAAGACTCCAAAAAATTGAAGAAGGGCTCCGAGACCAAATTTGCGAAGAAAATCCGCACATGCGTGAAGCAGATGAAAGCCAGCCTTGATGAGCTGATGAAGTTTAAGACTGTGGTGAAAACTGATGGCAGATAGAAAACAATTTGTGTACATATTGTACATTCAGGCTATTTTGTGAATTATTCTTGTTCCATAGGCACTTAATGTGTGTGTTGCTGTCATCACCATCATCATCATCATCATCATCTTCCACTTCATCTGGGGTCAGATCGCCAGGGCAACAGCCTAAGCACTAAGATCCGGACTTCGCTCTCCCTAATGTGTGAAACGTTAACATCTGTGCATGTGCTTGACTGAAGTAAAACTCATAAAAGAGGTTCTTACCTGCTGAGAAAGGAAAACAACACAATTTACCCATCAGTCCGAAGATGTTATTGTTTTACAGCCTCCTTTACAGGCAATGCAATCCCTGCTGAAGTGTGAACCTTTGGAGATAACGAGTACT
The DNA here is from genome assembly GCA_024760905.1 of Plotosus lineatus. Lineage (NCBI taxonomy): Eukaryota > Metazoa > Chordata > Actinopteri > Siluriformes > Plotosidae > Plotosus > Plotosus lineatus. Next base: position 7,006,180 of record CM045730.1, on the reverse strand, counting down.
TTTACATTTCACAGGGACACATCCTGTTTGTGACACACACACACACACACACACACACACACACACACACACACACACACACCGAGCAACACTTCCTCTCTCTCTCTCTCTCTCTCTCTCTCTCTCTCTCTCTCTCTCGCTCTCAACCATTAGTAGTTCCTGAGAGATAGATGTCTTGCACAGTATTTCAATAAAGTTTACTTTGCTGTACATGCTTTTTGCTCGGAGCTCGTTAATTAGTGGAGGCTCCTGATGAATTTCCACCACACCAGCCACTTCCTCCTGCTCTTCCGCGGGGACACCGAGGCGTTCCCAGACCAGCCGAGAGACATAATTCCTCCAGCGTGTTCGAGGTCATTCCCGAGGTCTCTTCCCAATTGAGAAGATGAATGAAAAAGTAATAATAATAATAATAATAATAATAATAGGGCGGTGGTGGTCTAGTGGAATAAGGCGCCGGATCGCTGATCCAAAGGTTGGGGGTTCGAGTCCCACTCTCCACAAGGTTGTCACTGCCCCCCCAGTGCAGCTAACTGGGTTATCAAAGGCCGGCCATGTCTCTCACTGTCTATGGTGTGAGGCATGTAAAAGAACCATTGCTGACTTTCGACAAGAGTAGGCTGCAAATCCGTCAGCGTGTATCCGCCCTGTGATGGCCTGGCGAGCTGTCCGGGGTGTACTCTGCCCGCGCCCTGAGTTGGCTGGGATGGGCACCAGCCTCCCCGCGACCCTAATTAGGATGAAGCGGTTACAGAAAATGATGAATAATAATAATAATAATAATAATAATAAAAGGATAGCATGGCAGCGCGGTGTTCACCTCAGAGCAAAAAGGTTCTGGATGTGATCCCTTGGCTCTGGGGATTTCTATGTTGAGTTTGCATGTTCTTGCATGGGTTTCCTCCAGGCACTCAGGTTTCCTCCGAACGTCCAAAAAACATGCACAGGAGGCCAATTAGTGGTTCCAAATTGCTCCTCGGTGTAAGTTAGAGCGAGTGAGTGGCTGTGTGTGTGTGTGTGTGTGTGTGTGTGTGTGTGTGTGTGTGTGTTGCCCGGCAGTGGCCTAGCTGCATAGAGTGTATCAGAGTCAGCTGAGATGGGCACCACCCTTCCTGTGATTCCCTAATTAGGATTAAGTGACTTAAAAAAGGAATGAATTCATGATACTAATTCAAAACATTAAACATGTAAACATGCCTATACTCACATACGGTTATTACGCCACCTACTGGAAACCGGGGAAACATCTTTATACATATTTTTTACATTTTGTCATGAGCAGGTTTGTTTTTAAATTGTTACCGAGAGCAATATATATCCTTTGAGATAATTTGTCTCTTTTTATTATAATTGTGCGGTTTTGCTGAACGGCATCTGTGATGGTGCGCTGAACTGTGTATGTTCAATATGAAAAAGGAAGTTGGTGTAGCGAGTGCATTTATTATCTGATCCACCCCAAATGTCACAATGGACAAGGGTCCTGTTCAAAGTTTAATGGCACGTCACATGTTCTAGTACCAGAAGCGTGAAGGCCCTTTATCATATTGAAATTCTTATCAATTCTTCTTATTATTATAAGTACAGTATTGCTGTATTATTATTGTTGTTGATGATTACTTAGGTATAGTAATGCATTTGGAACACACACACACACACACACACACACACACACACACACACACACACACATATATATATATATAAAGAGAGGCCACAGAAAATATTTTTTACATCTTTTATTTCACATTGACTCATTTGAGGAGGTTTGGTGAAAAAATAGCACAGTAAAAATTTCAAACCTTTTAAATACATGTACTTGGTCTCCCAAAACCTTTAAAATTTACAATGTAAAGCCAAATTTAGTGATATTTGAGGTTTCCATAACTTTTTATCTGCATCAAAAATTACTTTAATATCTATCGAGACTGTGTAAATCAGCATCTGTTTGATATGCAACAGCAGTTTTTCCCAGAAAGTGATGTCATATTTAAAAGACAGGTCACAGTGACCTCTGAATTCGCCCGCATAAACAAGCTTTGCATATACGTAAAATAAACATAACTATTTTTTTCAGGGTTAGTTAATTCTAAATCTTTAATTTTATTAAAGCTATAATAGCCTTTAATGTAATATAATTTTATATAAATGGCTGATATAGCAGGTGGCGCTGCTGATCATTTTTGTCAGAACCTCGCTGAAAGCGGTTGCCAATTTCACAGCTCGATCTGCAGTCATGTCCTACTTTCAATGCCTGGACTGTCTTGCATGCTGCTGTGTAGAGCTCATTATCCGCCTACTCATCTACAGAGCCGTTAGAAATTCTCTTGATCATGAAAGTGACTCGAATAGATTGAGAGAACATCGTGCGACAAATTGTACGAGAGAAGACTGCCGAAACTCAAGAATCTTGTTTGGGTTAAGACGTCGTACATCTTCAAAGGCCCCCAGTGCAGCTAACTGGATTATCAAAGGCCGGCCATGTCATGTCAAAGGCCGGCCATGTCATGTCAAAGGCCGGCCATGTCAAGTGTAGGCTGCAAAGCCGTCGGAGTGTTTCCGCCCTGCGATGGCCTGGCGAGCTGTCCAAGGTGTACTCTGCCCTCGCCCAAAGTTGGCTGGGATGGGCACCAGCCTCTCCGCGACCAAAATTAGGATTAAGCGGTTACAGAAAATGAACTGAACTGAACATCTTCGAAGGACAGATCCCTCTGTAGGGCATTTACAATAGACTTCTTTTCCTCTTCACTTGTTTTATCACTAAACAATGAGAGTGCAGCAACGTCCTCTCTTAGGGACCTAAGATGTAGCCGCATTGTGTGTTCTGCTACTTCAGCCATTTTGCTGTCGAGTGCCCTGTATTGTTCCACCAACTTTTGCATTTCCAAGTCATTGGTATGAGCAACTGCAGCCAAAGGAGCCGAAAACCAGAAGCTCACGTAGATAAAGTAGTGCTAATTGGGACAGCACTTTCCAGAATAGCGAGTTACGGTGTTAGAGGGAAAAATGGTACGAAATGTACAAATGCATTCAATTTACTGTGATTTTGCATTTTGAATACTGTTTATGAGGGCAAATTAAGAGTTCACTGTGATGTAACTTTTAAATATAACATGACTTTCTCAATTAAACTGCTTTTATATTCAAATAAATACTGATTCACATGGTCTGTTTAGATATTAAAGTCATTACTGTATTGACCCAGAAGAAAAAAGTTATGGAAAACTCAAATACCGCTAAATTTGTCTTTTGTAATTTTTTTGTAATTTAGGTAAATTGTAATATTTAAGGGCTCTGGGAGACCACTTACACTTGTTTTATAGGCTTGAATTTTTTACTGGGTTATATTTTCTCCAAACCTCCTCAAATGAGAGGATGTGCAATAAAAAAATCTGAATTTTTTTTATTTTTCATATAAAATGGGTCATCCTAATATATCGTCTTATAGAGGGGGGGGGAAGACAGTGACAACCTTGTGAAAAGAGTGGTACTCAAACCCCCATCCTGAGGATCAGTGATCCAGCACCTTTTACCACCAGGCTACCATTGCCGGCTGGGCCATTGGCCATCCTAATATAATATATATATATATATATATATATATATATATATATATATATATATATATATATATATATATATATATTCCATGTTGAATTATACTGTAGATGTTGGATATTTATTTAAAATTCTTATTTAATTCAGTTTTGTAAATCTAACCACAGGACTGTTGTTGTTGTTGTATTACTGAAAGTTTCCAGAGGGCAGTATTGCACTCTTTACTGAATAAATACTGCGACGCCTTTACTCCATGACGCCAGAGTTTCTGTTGAATGTGGTGGGTGTTCAATGAAACCTCGTGCGCGCGCGCACACACAGACACACACACACACACACGTGTCGGTGACAGTCACTGTATGAATCTGGATTTCAATCATAAAGAGTGTTGACATTGTGACCACGTTGATTTACTTTACATTTTCTTTAATTTCCTAAACATGTTCGTTTACACAATTGTTCTGTATCCTACTTTCACCACGAGCTCGAGTTTCCATAAATCATTCACGTGGTTAGTGAATTAATGTCGAGACTGATTGTAGAACTACTTTTTTGCAGATCAAACCACACCCTGATGACTCACACAGCCAATCAGATGCGAACCAATGAGTGCGGTGTAATACATGCTCCCCTGTGTCAGCGGACGGTTACTGTGGGTGTTGTGCGTGACTATATAATATCATTGTGACAGACCCGGTCTGTTTCTTTCTCGTGTTATTCAGGAGTGTTTACCGTTTTGGGCACAAAACCTCTGCTCAAAATGGCAGTTTAGCGGCTCGCAGCGCAAAACTAGCAGCGGCAACACCTGCAGTGCAACGGCGTTTTGCACTGGCTCTATTTATCAAAATGGCGTAAGTACAATTTCGCAACTTGTGTGTAGAAATGTATTTTTTGTGATCTGAGTAACAAATGGCGGGAGCCATGTTATCACGTGGCTTAGGATGGATAATATTTTAATATCTGTATTAAAGTTATGTGTTGAAAAAAAAAGTTTATGATCTGTAGCTAAATCACAAAAGTTTTATTTGATAGTCGGTCTTCTGTAAAAAAAAAAATAATAATAATAATAATAATAAATAACTCCAGCGCGTTAGCAAGATGCTAACCGTACTCGCCATTTTCTCCACCCTTTTTCCGGATTGATTGTTATTGAAATTTTGACCAGCATACAAGGTGACTAGGCGATTACAACCCGTATTCAATTGTGAGGTATAATAAGCAGGCATGCCAAGTTCTTCATTGTTTTCACTGACTGGACAACGTGGCACATTTAAAATGGCGCATGCTTTACAACAGTTGACAGCTGGCGCTTTTGTTGTGAAAATGGCGCGGGCGCCAAGGACATCACCACCTCCTAGCGGAAGTGAAGGCGGGGCGACCGACTGTTTATGCCCATATTAAGAAATCCCATCACGCTGTAAAGGGCAGGGATTTCCAGTCCTTCTGTGACGTATTCAAAATATTTATCTAGTTATGATTTACCGTTAAGCTCCGCCTTGATTAATGTTACTGATTAGTGACCTGAAATGGTATTGGAGGAACCCAGGTTTAACCTGTTTGGCTATTTCAGAGTTCGCATTCCATCAAGCGGAAGTTCCTCAGGCTTTAGAGAAGTGGTTCAACCACTCTGACACCATACCTCCATTTTGTGTTGAAAGATCAGTGCCTGCTTCCCCTTCCAATTGGTTCTCGTTTTACCCATGTGACAGTCATTTGTTATTCTCAGATCATAATATACTTTAAATTATAACATACTGAATGTATTTTTATTTTTTGGTTAAAATGTATTCCTTTTTTTTTTTAATCATCTCAGGTCCCTCGAGGCAACCACCCTCAGCACTGCTGCATTTGACAGCATATCAACCCTTGACTCATCTTTGGCACTCCTGTCCTTTTTGAGTCTGTCTTTGACCAAACACCATGACTCTGAGCTCACAGCTAAGCGTGAAAGAGATGGGGACCCTGTTCTTGGAGTCCTCGTCTCTGATGGCTGACCCCTTTGGGCCCCTTCTGGACGAAGATGAAGAGAGAGCTCTTTCTGAGGGGCCTTCATCACCCCTCTCCTTCTCTTCATACTCTGATTCTTACTCTTCCTCCCCGTTTTCTTCCCCCTCAGCCCCCGATCCTCTAGGATGTAAAGGCGGGTGTGATGTGACACTCCCCTGGTTTTCTGCCAGTGAGCAGGTCGATGCTCATGTTGAGACAGACCACACTGAAGGTAAGGACATTTGTAACACCCAAGCACCCCACGTAGTTACGTTATGGTTTGGCTGGGAGATGGGATTTTGAGTTCTGTGCTGAATGCAAAGTGAGTAAATGTTAATTTCTGTTTCAGGGGATGCATTTTCAGGCATGGACTGGATGGCTGAGAAGATTGACCTCAGTGACTTTGACCTGGGATCCCTTATTGGGTCATGTGATTTGGATGAGCCTCCTAGCTCACCAGAGGAGCTGTTGGCATCCCTGGAGTCCCAAATGGATCTGGATCTGGCTTCACTCCCCTTCCAATCAGTATCCACACCTGTACCAGAAGAGCTCGATCTGCCAGCTTTCCCTATAGATACTCCAATCAAGTCCGAGATCCCTCCTGATTCTGTTTCTGTCGAGATCAAATCTGAGCCAGTCTCTCCAGCTCCTGCTCCTGTATCCCATGCTTTTACACTTGAATTGGGCAGTGAGGTGGACATCTCCATCTCGGAGCTGGAAAAAATAGTACCCAGGGCTAGTGCAGACAACCAGACCCCCAGTATCGTGCTCTCCCTCTCCCCTGCCCACATTGTGGTGGTTGTTGCTACCAAAGAAGAACTGGGCATTCCTAGTTCTTCCTCAGACCATTCAGACAGCGGTATAGAATCTCTTTCTGGTTCTCCCCCTCGTGTTCAGAGTCCTGTTCCATCTCCCAGACCTTCTGGGGCATCCAGAACCAAACCCTATTCTAAAACCGACCCCGACACCACTCCAGGTGTTGGTGCTAAAGTAAAGACTGTGTCAGGAACCACCAAAACGGTAGACAAGAAATTGAAGAAAATGGAGCAGAATAAGACGGCAGCTACCCGCTACAGGCAAAAGAAACGAGTGGAACAGGAGAGCCTGAATGTAGAGTGTGCTGAGCTGGAGAAGAAGAACCAAGAGCTGGCTGAGAAGGCAGACTCGATCAGTCGGGAGATCCAGTACCTAAAGGATCTCATTGAGGAAGTCCGATCTGCGAAGAACCGAAAAGTAAAGTCCAAAGCCAGCTCTTAAGATGGAGGATGTCCTCTATGATTGGCATGATTTTTATAAGAGGCACATGAAGATTTAGGAGTATCTGTTTCCCCCCACACAGTCACATCACAGTTCCTGTGTAGTCACAAGATGACAAGAGTAGCTCAAACATGTAGTTGTTACTAAATAGATTGTGCACAAACGGTACACACCTTAAACCCAGTCGCTTTTATCTTTAACCCTTTTCACCGAACCTCTTCATCATTGTCCAGTGAGGGGCCTCGTATCAAACCGTTATTTTTGTTACACTGAATATTGCGCTCCTGCGTGTACATGGCTTCAGCTGTTCTCTTTTAAGCTTTATTTAAAACTGGTGTATGGTGTAGTATGCTATCGTGCGATTTCTGTTTTCTAATAAAGCTTTCAGACATCATTGTGGGGTTTTTGTTTTTTGTTTTTCCTCCCCAGAGATGAGTCTTACAGAAGGCAGTTTTTGTAGGGGGTTAAAATGACTGGTATGTTTCTGTGCCTTCAGTAATGTGTTCAGTTATGGTGAACGTAAATTCTATAAAGAGGAACTGGGTGAAGAAACCGATACCACCTGCTGTCTGACTGGAACCACAGAAGCTATATGCGAGTTTCAAAAAGTACAAGCTGATGTGAAACTGCCTGAAGCACAGATGTATAAATGTTGAATTCTGGCCGGAAGTGCAAAGCAGAAGCATTACAAACGTGTACCACCCCCTGGAGATGATTTGCATAAACCCCAGAATGTGGGTTGTACTGTATTTGGTTGCAAGTTGCACAAGCATGACATCTCTATGGATGTGTAGATACAGTAGAATTTTTTTTTTTTTTTTTTTTTTTTGAACCCCATTATTTTCTGTGGCGCCCCCTCTAGGAAGAAAACATTTCATGCCCCATGAGCGACTATAAATACTGTAGTATTATTTGTCTATAAAATTATTAGTATACCTCTGCATAACATTGTGTCTTTATTAACATTTAAAAAAAAAAAAAAGAAATATTGTTCAACTTACAATTAAAAAAAATCATTAACATTGTTTTTTTAATTTGTAATAGAAAATATTTAAAGTGCACCAATGTGTCTGAAATAAATTAAAAAAAAAACTGGACATCTTCATTGAAACTCTTTCGACTTGTCTTAATATCTCCGTCTCTCTCTCCACCTTTCTCTTCGTTCCTGTTACAACATTTTCCATGTTGTTTCTTGAGGGGTTGTTTACTGCACTTCATATCGTTTGCGACAGTGAGAGCGCCACTGACAACTAGTGGAGCGGGTGTGTAATTACACTTAATTCTCATACATTTCCAGAAAAGCATGTTCCCCAGGGTCATTTGCATACTTATGCAAAGAATAATACTACTCTACTGCCGTTATGAGGTGGTAGTGTTTCTTCCTGGTTCTTGGCTCCCATTGTTGCATACAGCTTACAAATCCGGCAACAAAATACTTGTAAGCTTCTATTGATTTGTAAGCTTTTGACTGCCAGTAAATGGAGACGGGCCGTGGATAAGATATGTATAAAGATCCAAGTTGGCAAAAGCGGGAGGGGAAGAATGGTCGCATTCTAACACATTCCTAAACATTGACTGCGGCATTAGCTATGGATCGGCAATCCCCAGCTGCTTTATTTTACTCAGATACCTCGCCCTCTGGTCAGGTGACTGGTCGCCCTGTGGTCAGATTATTGACAACGTCTGACAAATATAGTGTCATTCCGTTTGTCTTCGACACTCGCATATTTTGCTTTTGCTGTCATTATCGGTTGTTGTTGAAGCCATGCTTAGTGAATCGTGTGTGTGTGTGTTCTGGATCACGATTGCCGTCCAAGATGGCGCATGAAGCTATTGGGGTCATGTGACTGCAAAACCTCAATAGTCCAGGTGTGTCCAACTCATGCCACAATAGGCCATGTGGCTGCAGATTTTTGTTCCAGCCAAGCAGCAGCACACATAACTTTGCTCATGTCAACAATTGATCTTAGTCTTCAGGCAGTTGATGGGTCAATCTGTGTGCTCAGGTTTCTATTTTAACCAGCAGCCACATGGCCCTTGAACTATAATCATTTCCTATGCAAGTTAAAAATGGACATACTAGAACATCATTGGTCTCCCGGTCCCAGTTATTATTCGCGGGCGCTGGTGAAGCAGTGTTGCTGGTGTTTGTGTATCGCCAAGCTATAACTGCTAAACTAGGATCCGGTTTAACTGCCAAAAAAACTACACAGGCAGCTGTGATACTCCAGCCAAGAAGTAAATGGTAAAAATCCAGCTTAGCCTGATTGAACACGCCTGAGCTGGTTAGGTGGGTTAAAATATTTTCCTGCATTCTTGTCTGACTAAAGTGATCATGGGGTCATTCCGTGTCAAATCACACACCCTCCCCGGTGGCACCTCTTCAATATTCCAGTACCGTCTTATGATGCCAAATGAAAGAATCTTAAGTTTCAGCTCCATACCTCCAATGGCTTTCAAGTTATAACCCTTGAGATTTCGGGTGCCACGCCCAGGTTTGGGGTCCGGCAATCGCACACGGAAATTGTAAGCATTTTTGGGGATCCACGTCTTTCTGTTTTAAGGTTGAGGCAGACCTCAAAGTGAATTGCAGTGTATGTATTCTGGTCCTATCAGCAGCTGCACCTATAATTAAGACGAGTGAGGTCCCCTCAGAGATATTAACCCTTTAAAAGTTGGTGTGTTTGTTTGGGGGTTTTTTTGACAATTTTTTTTTTGTGCATTTTGGAGTTCTGTTTCTTCGAAATTATTTGTCCTGGTGGGATTTCATATGATTCATCATATTTGGAAACGCTACTATGTATTTAGTGTTTCAGGGCACTGTCAGATTTGACGGAGTACAAGAGGGTCCTAAATATGACTTCAGGCCAAAATTACTCTTTCTAGGCCATGAGATGGGCATGTGGGCCCAACTTTTAAGCCAAAAAAACTTTGCTTATCAAATTGCTTCAATATAAACTAAGCCTCTGAATATGGCACTTTTTTCGGGGGTGGGGTGTTCTGAAAAAAAACTTTTCCGGAAAGTAGGTCAACGGTTGAGTAAACTGCATGTTTTATAGTTAAAACACACCCATATACAATGTACATTAAATAACCTAATAAAGAAGAACATATTTATTTTCACGTATAAATAGAACTACTGCATTTAGTAACCCTGCTCACACTGGCAAAACCCACTTTTTTTTACCACCTTGTACATGTCATTCATTTTTCAGATACTTCCTTGTGATTTTTTTTTTTTTGAACGAAAACTTTTTAGCGATTTCTGGCGATAGTTGAACAGTTCAGTGTTTTAACGATTATATAACACTTTTACGATTGTATATAACTTTATTTTATATATATATATATACACACACACACACATATACATATATATGGCGGCACGGTGGCGTAGTGGTTAGCACGTCCGCCTCACAGCAAGAAGGCCTGGGTTCGATTCCCGGCCTGGGCGTTTCTGTGTGGAGTTTGCATGTTCTCCCCGTGCTTGTGTGGGTTTCCTCCCGCAATCCAAAGACGTGCACTGTCGGTTAATTGGCCGTTCTAAATTGACTGTAGATTCTCTCCTGCAGCGGCACTGGAACCCAGTCGTATCGGCACTTGCCTTTCCATTGGATCCTTCCGGTGGCGCCGAGACGGGGGACTTTCCGCTTGGGTAACAGCCTGTCCCTCATTACTCTCCCTACCCGGGCTCTGCGCACTGGGGAGTATCACCAGCCGGGATACCAGCCAGAGCGCAGCCATAGTCCTACGGAACTGACGGAGGCCTACCACCATATATATAAATATATATATATATATCTGGATAGGATCAGGAATGAGTCATCAGAGGGCCAGCACATGTTAGATGTTTTGGAGACAAAGTCAGAGAGGCTAGATTGAGATGGTTTGGACATGTACAGAGGAGGGATAGTGAGTATATTGGTCGTAGGATGCTGAAGTTGGAACTACCAGGCAGAAGGCCTAGAGGAAGACCAAAGAGAAGATTTATGGATGTGGTGAAGGCGGACATGAAGGTCGTTGGAGTAAGAGTAGAAGATGCAGAGGATAGGGACAGATGGAGGCGGATCATTTGCTGTGGCGACCCCTGAAGGGAACAGCCGAAAGAAAAAGAAGATATATATATATATTATAGATTATATATAACACTGAGAGTCGCCTTTATACATCATATTGAAGAATTCTTCAAAGAATGTTTTTCGACCACTTGGAGAACATTTGGTGTTTTGAGTCGTTACATGTTACTGGTGAAAATATGATAAGTTTCCCAAAGATCCCTCACTATTTTGAACATTTCTTTTAAATCAGAAATCTGTGCCAAATCAAACGTGCGAATGCTGTGGCGACCCGTGATAAAGGGGAAAAGCCAAAAGGAAATCTCGCTCTTTTAATCAGAAATCCCAGACTCAATTTTTAAACGCAGATTTTGTTTCTTTTCTCTTGCACAGTGTCTTCTTGCCCAAGGTGTGAATGACCTTTTATAGTCATTGACTATGAACTGACAATGAGCGAGAGGGGCGGGTTCATTTTTAGCGACCGCTCCAGGTCCAAGCAGTGACGTGCAATGCTGCAATCTGGTCATTGCAGGACCTATTTTTGTAGAAACCAACTGGCTGATCCTGATGTTCTGGTCAACCATATGCTCAGTAAAACCCACCATCTAATATCCATGCGTTGTAAAAACTTCTTTTCTTTTTGGCTTTTTCCCGTTTCTCAGTAGTCGCCACAGCAAATCATTTAATCCGCACATTTGATTTGGCAGAGGTTTTTACGTCGGTTGCCCTTCCTGTCACAACCCTTTTAGCAAGGGACAGAAACACGCTGACGGCTTTGCAGCTCCTCTTTACGAAAGTCAGCAATGGTTCTTTTACATGAACCTCCCACCATAGACAGTGACAGACATGGCCCGCCTTTGATAACCCAGTTAGCTGCACTGGGGGGACAGTGACAACCTTTGTTGGGACTCGAACCCCCAACCTTAGGATCAGTGATCCTGCGCCCTATCCACTAGACCACCACTGCCCAAATGTTGTAAAAACATCATTTATTATTACTTTCTGCTGTTCAGTACGGTGGCCCACAAGTGCACGGGCAGCGGAACCTGAGGGGGCTGAAAGGCCCCTCCCACACACACACACACACACACACACACACACTTTTTCTCAACCCAAAGAAAAATGTTTAAGTATGTCTACTGACATCTCAAAAAAAATTAAAATGCATAGTTTGTACAAGCAGAGTATAACCTACATGAAGAAGATGTAAATAAAATATAAATACTCACACATACTGACGCGCACGCAGATGTGCGTGCACACACACAGATGTGCACCTCACATAAAAATCTAAGTAGTTTTGATGGGGGGTTTTGGGTTGTCTTTTGTTTTTGTTTGTTTGGGTTTTTTTTACATAATTGGCCTTGTTTTGCAGCATTTTCTTAAACTTTTTCTGTATTATTCTTTCATTTCCATATTTATTTAATTTGATGAACATTTAAAAAAAAAAAAAAACGCGATGCATTGAAGCCGCATGAATTGAAACGCGAAGTAGCGAGAGATCCCTGTAGTGAGTGCCTTTTAAGGGAATGGACCGAAACATAGCTTTGAAACATCTACACAAGAATATAAGCGTCGGCCGTGTCAGGCCTTGGTCCGTGGGTGCAGATACAAGTATGAAAGGCTAAGATCAGAACATCACACAGGATTCATTTTCCAAACCCAAGCAATGGGATTAGTGTTTCAAATAATCTCAAATCTCAAAATGTAGTTAATCTCCGCACTGTTCAAATCACTCCGCGGACCCTGAAGTGGCCTGGCACAACCACAAATTCCATTGTGAAAGTAAAAATGCACCAACAATGATATGAGCAGTGTCCATTAGGCTAAATTAGCGCGACAGTGGCGCAAATTATTTTAGGTTGTGCAAGGAATTATTGGTACTGCGCCAGTAATTGTTATAGTGTTTGTTTTAAGTACGACAATCTACAATTGTTCGTAAATAATGTTAAACAGCTGTGAAAATGTTCGGCATTTATCAGAAATACACCAATTCACGAATGAGGCATTTCGGGGAAGACAAGTCCCTGTACCACCGAGGTCACAATGAATGGATTCTATGAATCCTTCCCTGAACGTTAGGCTAAAATGGACCATTTTTGACCAGAACAAAGCGCAATACATCAATAGCACGCAGTCAGAATGCCAAGAAGGAAAGCGCTAGCGGTCGTAATAGTTCCACTGAATGTGACCACGTCAGGGTCTGTCATCATGATAACGTTATAACTTTTGGAGAAACTTAAAGAAGAGAAGAAACACAAGCTTCAGCAAGGCTGTCAGACAGTGATTCTCATTCGAAAGACAATTTTTATTATTGATTTCACGAAGATATTTGAACTTGTTGTTTTCACCGGTTACATAATAAATTGTAGCTACATATGAACTATAAATAAAAGTTAAAACCACTGAAATTCTGTCAGTCCGTGCACAAATTCCTGTTTTTTAATTTTTTAAATCAATACTTTTGTCTCCAAATGTCCCCAGATTTCATATTTCAATTGCAAATTGAGAAAAAAATTTTGGGGGACACCCCCAGGCCCCCCTTCCATCCTGCAGGGGTGGCATACCCCCCCTCCCACACCCTCCCCACACTTCATGCACCTTGAACTTTTCAGTCAATGCATCCACCGTCCGAGACATCCAAGCATAATATTGGTCCAAGCCCTCTTCTTCTTCTTCTTCTTCTTCTTCTTCTTCTTCTTCTTCCTGTCCTTTTGGCTTTTCCCTTCAGGGGTCGCCACAGCGAATTATCTGCCTCCATCTCACCCTATCCTCTGCATCTTTTTCTCTTACACCAGGGGTGTCAAACTCGTGCCACAAAGGGCCATGTGGCTGCAGGTTTTTGTTTTAACCAAGCAGCAACACACCTGACTTGGCTCATTCAAACAACTGATAAGAGTCTTCAGGCAGTTGATTGGTCAATTTGTAGACTGACCAATCAAATGCCTGAAGACTCTTATCAGTTGTTTGAATGAGCCAAGTCAGGTGTGCTGATGCTAGGTTGAAACAAAAGCCTGCAGCTACATGGCCCTTTGTGGCACGAGTTTGACACCCCTGTCTTACACCAACTGTCTTCATGTCCTCCTCTTTCACCACATCCATGAATCGTCTCTTTGGTAGTATTGATCCAAGCCCAATTTCTCCTTAATGGAAACACTGGATACAAGGTGGGTTAACAACAGAAAAAAAAAAAAAAATGACCCATCCACTGGTGCAGGTGCACATGTGGTCAAATTGTACATTTTGTTGACCACCACCACCAACCAGGGAGGGGCAAATACATGCACATGTGACATGCAAACTTAGCCACCCGCCTCTTTTTCGATCTTCGGTGCATGCATATTTTTGGGGCGGTCGAACACCCTCGTACGAATGAGCTCAAAGATGGCCATGATTGGCTGGCAATCGCTGTGAGTGACAAGCAAGTGAGCATATGCCAGCTTTCCCGCCCGTGAGAGCTCAGCCAATCAGCTCTCACGGACTCCCAACCACGGATGGCTGTGTCATTAACCCGGATTCGAACTTGCGATCTCTGGGACAATAGTCATGCACCTTGTTAAGGCGCCACTCAATTGAAACGTAACCGAATTCTCGTGTGTAATTGTGGAACTTTTGGGCATCTGAGTATTTCACACGCCATTAGGTACCGGTGCCACAAACTCGGTGGTTGACCCGTGGAATTAGTGAACGTACTGTGGTACTTTTGAACCACCGTAATCCCACACGGAAAACTATTGCCTCTGCATTTAACTCATCCAATGTGAGCACACGTACACACACCCACACACACACTCAGGAGCAGTCAGCTGGCCCGCATTGGGTCGCCCGAAGAGCTGCTGGGGGTTAAATATCTTGTTCGAGGACTCTTCATCCAGATCAATTTACATTATTATTTTCATACAACGGAGCTGTTGAGGGTCAAGGGCCCAACCGAGGCCGATCCGTGATACAGACGCTTGAAACTCTGACCTCGTTAGCGATCGGAGAGCTGCTCAGGGTGTAACCCCACTTTCGCCTAGAGATGGCTGAAATAGGCTTCGGCCACCCTGTGACCCTAGTAGGATTCAGCAGTTTGGTGAATGAATGGATGTGTGGGTGATGTATGAAAAAAAAAAAGTTGGGTGAACATCCTCAAGTGTGGTGATTTAAAATTTCCACAGGATTATGTAACAATAATATTCAATTCCAGAAGACGACATCGGTGTATAAAATTAACAAATATATAATTAAATAATTAGTTATTTCATCTTTTAATACACTGAAAGTCCCAAAAGTCCAAAGTAATCAGAAAGCATAACAAAATTATCCAGACTCGCTTGTAATTCTATAAAGCTGTAATGTTCAACAGATCCTGAGGGATTATTGTGGGTGTGAGACTCTGAGCTGCCAGCGCAGACCGGCTCAAACCGGATTACACCGGTTTCTGTTAACCAGGAAACTCCATACTAATACTGTACAACTGAAATTAGTCCCGCCCCTCAGTTAGTACCTGACTAAAGAAATTCATAAAAACTGCGAGAATTATCGATTTCTTTCAACTTATATAATCACCCAGATATAATCGGTCGTGTCTCACATCAGGTTCATCCTGAGCCTCATTTATTAATTCATCTCACACGAGGGGATTGTGTACTTATAAATTCCGAAGTGATTGGACCGTTCAAATGTCATTCATGTCACCGTAACCGCGGTACTGTACACAGCAAGTTAGTTCCGAAGTACTGTAATGCAGAAGAACTAAGTCTATTAGTGACATCTGGCGCCCTCTACTGGATAACACACGAACAGCGTCTTAGTACTTTATTCGAATCAACTTCCTGTATGTACAACTCACAAAACTTATATTACAGGATCAACTGTACAGTGTAAAATATACTTTTAAACGTCGGCTATTTTTCCTTTTAAAACATTTATCAGTTAGTTATCGACGACAACAGTTAATACAGTAAATTATTACAATTCTTAATTATGTTTAGTATAGCCCTCAGCCTGTTTCTGCCCTGCGATGGCCAGGATGTGCTCTTCCCCTGCCCATAGTTGGCTGAAATGGGCGCCAGCCTCCCCGTAACAATAAAATGAGATTAAGCGGTTCATAAATGTAATTATTATTATTCACACACGTATGTTTTAAGTCGATTTAAGTGTCTTTAAGACACTTTCGTGTGCAGTAATCGTCCAGCACCTATCCTCCAAAACAGTCGGTGGCGCACTTTGGTTATTTTGCAGCTTAACATCCGGGTTAAAAAAAGTAAGAAACGGAGAAGAGTAAAGGCTGTGTTATAATTGCTTGCTTGGTTGCTTTACGCGCGTGCTATGTAAAGTAAGTGATCGGGAAGTTATGTACACTATGTAGTGCCTATAGAAACTTAATGAAGAAAATTGGGATTCAACACAAACAACACCAGAGTTTAGTTCATTGACAAGATTGAGTTTCATCAGTTGGGTTGTGCTTTTCTGAAAGAGGAATTTCATGTTTAAAATTTCGATTAAAATTGTAACTTTTTGTCGTAGTGTAGTTAGCGGTGTATTTCGGAGGTAGGTTCTGTTATTTAATAATAATGTCAATAAATATTAAGATCACTTAAATAAGCGATAAATGGACGTATTTGTATCTATGTTGTTCCAGTTTTGTAATTTATAAATACGTACTATTTTTCAGCTTAAACCATTTTTTTTTTAATCATTGCTTTAGTGCACTTTTCCCCAGTAATTCAATGAATGTTTGTACTCTCTATGTTACAACTGGTCCAACTGTGGCATCATGTAAACAAACAAACATGTACAGAAAAACCGCTTGGATTTAACAATTAAATTTGCTTTGCTTTAAACCCAGCTGCTGCTTTTTCTTCTTCTTTTTAATTTTCTCAACCGCTTAATCCACAGGGGTGTCAAACTCATGCCACAAAAGGCCACCGTGTGCTGCAGGCTTTTGTTTTAATCAAGCAGCTGCACACCTTACTTGGTTGTATTTAAATAACTGATTTGAGTCTTCAGGCTGTTGATTGGTCAATTCGTGTGCTCCTTAGCGAGACTGACCAATCAACTGCCTGAACACTCAAATCAGTTATTTCAATGAGCCAAGTCAGGTGTGCTGCTGCTTGACTGAAACAAAAACCTGCAGCCACATGGCCCTTTGTGGTATGAGTTTGACACCCCTGGTTTAATCCTACTGAAGTCGCGGAAAGGCTGGTGCCTATCTCAGCCGATACTGGGCTCAGGCAGGGAACAGCTTGCCAAACTACAGGGCAAAACATATGGCATCATACACACTCCCACTCGGACCTGGGGGGCAATTCGAAACAGTCACTTAACCTAACAAGTATATCATTCGAGCGTGAGACGGACGAAACCCGGACCCGTACGGACCCGGTCCGTACCTGGACGAAACCCACGCAAGCATGGGGAGAACATGCAGGGTTTGAAATCAACTCTTTTGTTGTGAGACGGATGTGCTAATCCCGACGACATTATTCCCATTATATATTGAATAAATAAACAAATACACTTGTATGAATATATATTAATATTGTCGATCTATCCATCTATGTGTTTCCCAAAATAGAACTGTGTCCAGCATGTCCTTCCCAGAGAATCACATGATTTGGAAGTCTGGAAATGTAGAGGCGTACCTTCATCCGTCTCCATGGACTCCAGGGGCCACTATCGTGACCCATAATAGCCGTAACACCTCAAGCAGCATTTTCCACCTACCCGAGTCCTCCTTCCTGAGTCTTCTCCTTGGAGCACGGGTAGTCGGAGAACTCCTCTGCAAACGGCTCCGTGTCCAGCGCTGCGCTCTTGTCCACAGACCCGACTGTAACACTGGCTCACCTGCAAATCTACTGCTTCTTCCTCTTCATGGCTTGGAGGATACATGGAGGCCGCATCTCGCTCCTGAGGAAGACTTCCAACCTTATGATCCCGGCTACATAACTTCAAAAAGTGGTCCACGCTGGACCGATCTGGATCTGGAAGCTGTTAAGACCAGAATTCGGGGGAAACTTCCTTCTCCGGAGGCCTCGCTTAACTACACATTCCACGGAGACTCGTCCCACCGAGGGTTGTTTCCTCAGATCGTTCGAGGAGAGGAGAAGCAGTGGAGGGTCTGGGAGGATGAAGGCCATATTGCTTTCCTCACCCCATTCCCGAACACTCCAGGTCTCACAGTAGTTATTCCACGTAAACCGCTCACTAGTGACATCCTCCGTCTAGAGGACTTGGATTACACAGGCCTGATGCTGGCAACCCGGAAGGTGGCGAGGCTCTTAGAAGAAGCGCTAGATGCATGGGGGGTAGGGGTGATATTTGAAGGGTTTGAGATTGACTACGCTCATGCTAAACTGATTCCATTAGTTTTCTCAGAAGGTCATATGACACAGAATGCTGGGTGTTCAGTGCCAGAGTTTTATGATGTGTATCCCGGGTTTGTGAGCTCAGGAAATGGACCACCAGCGAGCTCTGATCATTTAAAAGAGATCTATGATAAAATCACAAAAACATTATAGGACTGATGTTTCATTTCAATTTTCAAACCTCTCAATCCTTCTAGGGTTACATGGCGGCTGGAGCCTATCTCAGCCGACACTGGGCAAAGGTGGGATATGCCTAAACAACATGGCAGACCATTGCAGGGCAACACATACATGACCACTCACACTTAGGGGGATTTTGGAACAGACAAATAGCCTGATGTGCATGTCTTTGGACTATGCAGTGCTTCTCAATTATTTTCTGTGGCGCCCCCTCTAGGAAGAACCCCCACCACCACCCGCGAGCGACTACAAATAGTATTATTTGTCGATAAAATTGTTATTAGTACACCACAGCATAACGTTGTATCTTTATTAACATTAAAAACAAAACGAATAAAGAGATATAATTCAACTTACAATAAAGAAAAACTTTATTAATATTGTTTTTTAATCTGCAATTGAACAGATTTAAAGTGCACCAATGTGCCTGAAATAAAAAAAATATATATCCTTACTTAACTTATTTATGTATTAATATCTCCGTCACTCTCTCCACCTTTCTCTTTGTTCCTGTTAGAAATTTTTCCGTGTTGTTTCTTGGGGGGTTGTTTACTACACTTATATTATTTGCTTGTGCGAAAAACTGCTACATCCTAGCGCAACAATGAGAGTGCCACTGCCAACTTCTGGAGTGGAGGTGCAATTACACTTAATTATTGTACACTATTCCAGAAAAGCATGTTCCCCAGGGTCATACCCCAAGGGGGGGGGTGTTCCCCACTATTTGAGAAGCACTAGATTATAGGAGGAAATCCACCGAAGCACAGTGAGAACTTGTAGACTTCACACAGAAACAGCCGACCTCGGGAATTGAACCCAGTTCGACCTTCTGTCTTTAATGCACATGTGCTAACCACTATGCCACCCTGCCTGTCTGTATAAATTGTTTTTGTACTACTGCTATGGGTTTTGTGCCTTTTTAGTTTTTTTTGGCTGGTGACTCTCTCTTGACCTTTTGCACATGAACATAAGTATATAGTGGTACCTCACCTTACGAAAGATCCAAGTTACCAAAGATTAGGAAAAATCCAGGTTACGAAACACATTTACCTAAAATTTCCGTCTCTGGATACGAAACAAATTCACGTTATGAAACCCGCCATCTCAAAAATTCAAACAATGCGCGAGTTCTTCTCCCATTGGTTATCT
Organism: Plotosus lineatus; assembly: GCA_024760905.1. Taxonomy (NCBI): domain Eukaryota; kingdom Metazoa; phylum Chordata; class Actinopteri; order Siluriformes; family Plotosidae; genus Plotosus; species Plotosus lineatus. Next base: position 6,986,646 of record CM045730.1, on the reverse strand, counting down.
CCCAACATCTTGCCCCGCTGGCCTCCCATTGGCTAGGAGGGAGCTGCATCTCCATAATAGCCATGACGCAGTTCCTTCCCATTGGCTAGGCGGGAGCTGTATCTCCATAATACCCATGATGCTTTTCGTGTGCCTTCGACCCTTTGTTTGTCATGGAGTTCTAACACACGAAAAGGACAGAGTTACTGTTTCGTGAGTTTTTCGAGTGTGCTCATTGCAATATTTTATTTTTTTGCTCAGGCTTTTAACCTTGCATAAACATTTGTAAGATTATAACTCTGCTAAGAAGACGTGGTCAACACATGCACACATACACGCGTGCGTGCACAAACACACATACGTGCGTGTGATTCCTCGTACGAATGAAAAGAAAAAGTGGGCTAGTGGCATGCGGTTGAGTAATATCGCAAAGGAATATGGCCAAACCCGCCTATCATCGGTACGATATTGAAGCAGAAGGAGGCCTTAAAACGTATACATGGAGCCCTCGCTACTTCGCGCTTCAATTAATGCGGCTTCAGTGCATCGCGTTTTTTAAAATAAATAAATATATATTCATCAAATTAAAAAATAAGGAAATTCAGGAAGAATAGATGGAAAAGTTAAATAAAATGTCACAAAAACAAGGCCAATTATGCAAAAACAAAACAAACAAACAAACAAAAAAACCCCTAAACCAATATAAAACAAAAAAACAAACCAAAATCTCCCATCAAAACTGGATACATTGTTGCATCTGTGTGGGCGTGTCTGCGCAGCCACGCCCCCCTCTGCCAGTATTATGTGTACCTTGATCATGTTTAATCATATTTCATACTTATTTTTATGATCTATCTTTATTCCATTTCTATTTCTACTTGTTCTTCAATTTCATTTCACTCTCACTTTCAACTCTGGACATGTTGGTATCTCCGGATGTTTGCAAAACGAATGTTTAAGTTGGAGAGCATCTGTATTTATATTTTATTTACATCTTATGTTATTTTTTCCAATGTTTAATTGTTATTATAAGCAATTATAGCATTTGGTTATGTATTTATTGATATTATACACACATATACATGTACGTATACGTCAGTCGGGGGTGGGGGGTAGATCCTTCTTCGTGGATATCGATGGGGATCTCGGTCCCAATTAACCGCGGAACACAAGGGATCCCTGTACTTTTATCATTTTTAAAGGGGTTAGGGGTAGAATTGGGGGCCTTGGAATGAATCAGGCCTTGTATATGTAAAATGCGGCTCAACTTATGAAAAAATCAGGTTATGAAACCACTTCTGGAACGGATTAATTTCGGAAGGTGAGGTACCACTGTATTTTGTAATAAATCTGCACCTTATGAGTTTGATTAGTTTGATTCAAACCAGTGAGCCCCGAATAATTACAGGACTCTTAGTAATTGTTTACATTTGTGTTTGGATTAAATTCAATGGTATAAATATCTTAAACCCAAAGACAATTGGATGCCGTTTCTTTTATACATGGTCAGAGTTACGATGCTTCCAATTACCAACAAAGAGAAGAAATAAATTCAAATTTGATTTTTTTTTTTTTTTTAATGCTTGCATTTGTCTTGTCATTTAGAAACACCTGAACCACTGGTGTCCATGCTTAACTAACAGTAATGCAAGAATTAGCATCAGCTGCCTGCATTTGGGACTGAATATAATGCAACTTTTACCACCGTCCCCATGGAACATGACTCATTTACACTGTACATACAGCTCACGAAGGGCAGATACCAACCTCTTATTAATAAAAATTAATTTAAAATTCATTTTGTAGGTTTTGTTTTTTTTATTTATTTTAGTATGTAGCTGTGTGACATTGTAACTTTCCGATTTGATTTTGAATCTGAAATAAATGCATAAATAAATAAGTATCTGGGGTATTATGTAATGTTTCGTAGGAAATTTATAGTAAAAAAAAAAGCACATACAGTAATTATTCAAGAAATGTATGCATAAAATATATTAAAGTGTATATGCAAAATAAATTTTACATTTTTCACTATGACATTAAATAAATAAAAATATCTAAATAGATTAGTTTTATTATTTAATATCGGCTAATTCCTAAAATCTGTTGGAGCAGCCATATCACTTTGTGTATTTTTAACACAATACATAAAAATAATATTAGATGAATAAAATAAATCATTAATAATTCTTGACATCGCTGTGATTTTGCTCATTGAGATCACCAACACACGACTAATTATTTTTCAATGTTAATCAAGCAGGTAGTGCTGTGTATTTACACCATGACTAGCCTTTCTTGCTTGTGTTGCCTCTGGACCACCTCCTAATTAATCCCATGACATTTTCATTAACAGCTCGATTAGAGCAGTTTTTATGGTACTGAATATATGACATCACACCGAGAAATGGAGGAAACATCAGTGTGGTGGATGCAAAAGATACGAAAGGATCAGTCAGCATGTCAGTGGAAAATTAAACGTAAGGTATGTTGTTTATTTGCGTTTCGTGGTGTATACATGTTCAGTCCTGTAGTTTATAGAGATGGAGCTTATATGATTTGTAACTTCAGATCTTTCTGCCTTGTAGTGAAGTGTCTTGTGTACAGTATGGTCAAGATCTGCCTTATTATCTTGTGGAAAATATGGGTTCTTCGGTTCATCTTTAAAGCTCGGTTTACTGAGTAAAAGTAAGGTCTTAGTGGAATACATAATGATTATAAGAAAAAGAAATAATGCACCATCATTTATATATACTGTATATATATATATATATATATATATATATATATATATATATATATATATATATATATATACCTATACACATACATACATACATATTAGATTGAGATGGTTTGGACATGTACAGAGGAGGGATAGTGAGTATATTGGTAGTAGGATGCTGAGGTTGGAACTACAGGCAGAAGGTCTAGAGGAAGACCAAAGAGAAGATTTATGGATGTGGTGAAGGAGGACATGAAGGTAGTTGGAGTAAGAGTAGAAGACACAGAGGATCGAGTGAGATGGAGGCGGATGGTTTGCTGTGCCGAACCCTGAATGGAAAAGCCGAAAGGAAAAGAAGATATATATATGTATACATATGTATGTATGTATATATATATATATATATATATATATATATATGTATGTATGTATGTGTATGTATATATATATATATATATATATATATATATATATATATATATATATATATATATATTATTATAAACACCTCATGTACACAAACTTGGTCTCAGATGTTAAATCTGACAAATCTTGAAGTGATTCATGAAGCTGTGTAGCTCCGGAATTAAAATCTTACTCAAGTAGGTTCGAATAATCATCTCTTGCTTATAATCTGTAGAGAGTAGACACTGACACTGTTATGTGGCGACATCGACCGGTTTCTTTGCGAATCCCTTCAGACAGGAGCAAGGTCTGTCCATCTTGGAAATGTAATGGATCGGCTCAATGGTGCTGCTCGAGTCCATGATGGAGAAGACGGAGACGCTGATTTGGCAGTTCATCTGGACAAATGTGTATTTGGAGGCAAACGGCATGAGCGCGACGGGCGGCAAATAGTTGAAAACAATGATAGCCAGCAGGATGAGTACAGTTTTAAAAGCTCTCTTCTTCACAGGATGTATGCTCTCTTTACCAGCGACACTCCTACGTAACGCCCAGATGACAGAAATGTTGCAGAACACCATGATGAAGAAAGAACACAGGATGAGGCCACTGAATATATCGGTCGTAGTGTGCTCTCCCAGAATGCTCTTGACAAGTGCGAGGGGCAAGACCAGTGCCCATACCAATGCTAAGATGCCCCTTCTTATGCGGTTATCCCGGATGTTCATGAACATGATAGGGTGCACGACAGCGATGTATCTGTCCAAGCAGATGCAGGTAAGGAAAAGTGGTGCCGTATCTTTTAAGCCGTAAGCAAAACGCTGTAAATACCAGATACCCCAGTGGTTCAGGTACAGTCGGTTAAGCAGTTCCACAGGCGTCATCATGCAAAAGAAGGCATCTACTGCGGCAAGGTTAAGGGTAAACACGTCAGATGTGGAGCCTTCGCTTTTGCCTGTTAAGATATACCACATTACCACTATGTTGGTGGGGAAGCCCAAGGCCAGGTTGATAACCTTGACAGTGAAATAAAAGATGAAGGCATATGGAGCCACGGCGCACTCCTCGAACCGATACCATAGTGGTTGGTGCCAGTCAGGAGGTGTAATATTTTGGGTGAGTTCAGAGGTGTTATTCATCTGGGTTCTGGTAAGGAAAGACATTGGTTTTCTCAGTGAAATCCAAGTTTTATTCATACAATCAATCTTATATACCTTCAACGTCCAAGAGAACCCAACAAAAGAAACATAGACATTTGGATAACTCACCGCTCTAAATCTCCTAACTCCTCTCGCCACAGCTGCTTGACTAGTAGTATTTGTATTTTTTTTCCACACGACTCTTCCCCCCCCCTTTCTTTATTTAGGTCTGTGTTATCTGGGGCACCCAAGTATAAGTACTTCCTAGTGGGAGATCGAGCCAAGACGGCACCAATCAGTGCATTGCGTTCTCAACAACAAGATGATGGCCAACATTGGTACACCAGCCTAATTGGTTCATTTGGACGATCTTTAGGTCGAGAGATGCCTCCAACATGGGAGGGATCATTTGGTACCAGTGATGCAAGTGTAAGGAGATAGTAGAACTTTGAGTAAACAAGTGATGCAAGGTTGAAATGAGTAAATCTAACGTAATATATTTCAAATACGTACATGTTTCTGGTAGTCACAAAATTACAAACTGGAGTTCGGTTGCTAAATGAGCCCAAACTAAATCAAATAAAGGAACAAGCAAACATACAAACACAGTTTAAAAAAAAAACTACTTTTCTGTTTGAATGCATTTATTTCTGGACCCTGCTTAATCTTAACCCAAATGTGGTCTTCATCTTTTTCTTTCGGCTTTTCCCTTTTTCTTAGGGGTTGCCATAGCGAACATCTGATTCGCATATTCAATCTGGCGTAGGTTTTTACGTCGGATGTCCTTCCTGACACAACCCTTTAGCAAGGGGCAGAAACACGCTGACGGCTATGCAGCCTACTCTTGACGAAAGTCAGCAATGGTACTTTTACATGAATCTCTCACCATTGACAGTGAGAGACATGGCCGGCCTTTGATAACCCAGTTAGTGGCACTGGGGGCTTTACACAAGTATGGTATGGCTCCATATAAAAAGAATTTTTGTACTCTTTCCTCACGTGCACTTTGTTTATTTATTCATAATTTAATTTAATTTAATTTAATTTAACTTAATTCAATTTATCCTCCAAACCACCGGCTGGTGCTGCTGATTTCGGTTTGTTCCAAATTCCAAGTCAGAAAACGAACAAAGAAAGAGCAAGGTTGTGTTCCTATCGCCTCAGTGATTGCTACATGTGCACTAAGTAGTACCCTTTTTTAGATAAATACATAATGCTAACTTAACTGATTATTCTTTATGGATTTCTACCTGTGTGCTCCTACCTCCCCTTTTACAAGTCATCCTATCCTCCTGTCTCTTCTGGAAGATAGTACTGTATTCACCACATCCATTTCCATCCTTTTTGCAAAATCCATCAACATCTGTCCTTCTGTGTTCCTGTCCTGGATACCAAACCTGCCCATCACCTCCTCGTCCCCTCTGTTGCCTGCACCAACATGCCCATTGAAGTCTTCACCAATGACCACTCTTTCACCTCTGGGCGTACTATGAGCACCAAAAGACTGATGTTATGTACCATCCTGCGCCAGGAACATCCTACCAGAAACCACACATCACAGTGAAGGGACAGGAACGCCAGGCTGTCGGCAGCTTCACATATCTGTGCAGCAAAACTTTCAAGAGCGATGAACATTGATTCAGAAGTCAACAACAGGATTGCCAAGGCCAACTCTGTCTTTGGAAGACTACTTGAGAATGTGCGGGAGCGGAGAGCGGAGAGGATTCTGCCTTACCACCAAGCTGAAGGTCTGCCATGCAGTGTGTTATGTATGTAATTTAGAAGATGGAAATTGCCCCATGAAACCAGCAAAGCACGACAAACCATGACATACAATATATACGATTTAATAGTATGAACAAAATAAGGCAAAATAATAACTTAGAGCTGAACAAAAATACAAATTGAACAAGGGCCCCAAAATAATAGAGATACTCACCAAGTAGCCTCCGCAGACTCCTCCACATCAAGTAGCAGGACAAAATCCCTGACACAGAAGTCCTAGAATAAGCCGGTATTCCCAACACCCACAGCCTCTTACAGAATGCGCAGATCAGATGGGCAGGCCATGTTGTCAGAATGACGGACACTCGACTGCCAGAACCGCAGCTACTGTACAGCGAGCTTTGTGAAGGCAAGCGTCCAATTGGGGGACAGAAGAAATGTTTCTAAAGACAGCCTTAAAGCGTCCCTCAAGGACATGAACATCAACGTCAACACTTGGGAGCAGCTTGCTACCAACCACTCAGCTTGGCGAGGCGAAGGTCTTCACAGGTGCCCGTGCGGCAGATAAGCGACCAACTGCACAGGTGCATGAGAAACAATCACTGCGCAAGCCTCGAGCTGCCTTCACTTCCATCACAGCACCCACCCACACATGTCCTGTGTGTGGGTGAGCTTTTCGGGCCCAGATCGGAGTCACTAGCCATCTCCAAAACCACAGCCACTGATCATCGATCTGATATGAAGTCATGGTCATCTTTGGCCTCATCCTTCGTCATGCTGTCGTTGACAGTAAAAACCGATATGATTCGTATCTTGCATTAAATATTGGCTCTTCCATAGCAATATTTGCTGATCTATTTCTTGAGTAAAAGTCATGTTTGAGTGGAAATGAGTTTGTTTAACAATAATTGACAGAGCCAGAATTTTTCATATAGGTTAAAATTTAAGTGTAGAAAAAAAAAAAAAGAGAGAGAGAGCGAGAGAGAGAGAGAGAGATTATATTACATACTCTAAGCCATTTAATCCTAATTAGGGTCCCACTGAGGCTGGTGCCCATCTCAGCCGACTCAGCAAGGGTGGGGTACACCCTGGACAGCTCACCAGTCCAACACTCACACTTTTAATCACTCACACCTTGGGGGTAATTTGGAACCAATTGGCCTACTGTGCATGTTTTTGGCCTGAGTGAGAAAACCGGAATACTGTACCTGGAGGAAACCCACTCAAGCACGGGGAGAACATGCAAACTCCACACAAAAACAAAGCATTCTTGCTGTGAGGCGGATGTGCTAACATGTGCTGCCTCATATTTCATAATTTACTGTTCAGTTCATTTTCTGTAACCGCTTCATCCTAATTAGGGTCGCGGGGAGGCTGGTGCCCATCCCAGCCAACTCCGGGCGAGGGCAGAATACACCCTGGACAGCTCACCAGGCCATCGCAGGGCGGAAACACGCCGACGGCTTTGCAGCCTACTCTTGTCAAAAGTCAGCAATGGTTCTTTTACATGCGTCACACCATAGACAGTGAGAGACATGATCGGCCTTTGATAACCCAAGTTAGCTGCACTGGGTGAGGGGGTGGGGCGGACACAGTGACAACCTTGTGGAGAGTGGGACTCGAACCCCCCCCCACAACCTTTGGATCAGCGATCCAGCGCCCTATACCACTAGACCACCACTGCCCAGCAACTATGAAACTGTCTGTCTTCCTTTCAGCCTTTTCCCTTTTACTCGGGAGTCGCCACAGCGAATCATCTGATTCGCACGTTTTGATTTGGCAGAGGTTTTTTTTTTTACGTCGGATGCCCTTCCTGTCACAACCCTTTTTTAGCAAGGGACAGAAACACGCTGACGACTTTGCAGCTACTCTTTACAAAAGTCAGCACTGGTTCTTTTACATGCCTCTCACCATAGACAGTGAGAGACATGGCCCGCCTTTGATAACCCAGTTAGCCGCACTGGGGGGGGGGGGGGGGGGGGACAGTGACAACCTTGTGGAGAGTGGGACTCGAACCCCCAACCTTTGGATCAACGATCCAGCGCCCTATACCACTAGACCATGAAACTGAGCGCGTTAAATTGATACCTTTTTTTTTTTTTTTTTCGTGACGTTCAATAAAAACTTAGGCTATAAGGCGTTGAATCCGTCCAAGCTGATCCGTAAAAATGATTCACGAAATCAATGATAAGCGATGAAGCTCCAGAATTAAAATTTTACTCAGGGAGGGTTCGAATAATAATCTCATGCTTACAAACTGTATAGAGTAGACACTGGTGACATCGACCGGTTTCTTTGCGAATCCCTTCAGACAGGAGCAGGAGTTCAGTCTGTCAATCTTGGAAATGTTAAGGATCGCCTCAGTGATGCTGCTCGAGTCCATGATGGAGAAGACGGAGACGTTGATGTGGCCGTTCATCCGAACAAACATCTATCTGGAGGCAAACGGCACGAGTGCAACGGCCGGCAAATAGTTGAACGCAATGATAGCCAGCAGGATGAGTACAGTTTTAAAAGCTGTCTTCTTCACATTATGCATGAACGCCCAGATGACAGAAACGTTGCAGAACACCATGATGAAGCCGCTGAATATATCAATGAAATAAAAAAGGATGGTATACAGAGCCATGGCACACTCCTTGAACCGGTACCACAGTGGTTGATGCCGGTCAGGAGCTGTAAAATTTGGGATTGGCTGAGACGTGTTGCTCATCTCACTTGTAATCAGTCCTAGCAAAGCAAAACAAAATTTGTCACAATTTTTTTTTTCAATGTAATTCACATTATGCCATAATTTACCATAAACTATTCCAAACAGGCGGCACGGTGGCGTAGTGGTTAGCACGTCCGCCTCACAGCAAGAAGGCCCGGGTTCGATTCCCGGCCTGAGCGTTTCTGTGTGGAGTTTGCATGTTCTCCCCGTGCTTGTGCGGGTTTCCTCCGGGTGCTCCGGTTTCCTCCCGCAATCCAAAGACGTGCACTGTAGGTTAATTGGCCGTTCTAAATTGACCGTAGATTCTCTCCTGCAGCGGCACCGGAACCCAGTCGTATCGGCACTTGCCTTTCCATTGGATCCTTCCGGTGGCGCCGAGACGGGGGACTTGCTGCTTGGGTAACAGCCTGTCCCTCATTACTCTCCCTACCCGGGCTCTGCGCACTGGGGAGTATCACCAGCCGGGATACCAGCCAGAGCGCAGCCATAGTCCTTCGGGACTGACGGAGGCAGACTGCCACCTTTGACTTACAGCCGCGCAGCCGTACGTACTGTGGACGGTTAGTAAGGTAGTCAGTGATCCAGGCAGCAAGATGCCCGTCCACTCCCACGTCCTCCAGCTTCCCCCGCAGAAGCGCTGGCCTGATGGTGTTGAAGGCGCTGGAGAAGTCAAAGAACATGACCCTCATAGTGCTGCCAGCGATTTCCAGGTGGGTGAGCCCACTGCAGAAGGTAGATGACGGCGTCTTCTACTCCGATGTTGGGCCTGTAGGTAAACTGCAGCGGATCTAGGGTGGGGCTCACCATAGAGCGGAGGTGTATGAGGAGGAGCCTTTCCATGGTCTTCATAAGGTGGGAGGTCAGGGCAACAGGTCTGTAGTGGGCCGGTTCCTTCGCTTGTGCTGTTTTGGGAACCGGAACCACACAGGAGGTCTTCCACAGGACGGGAACCTTCTCCAGGCTGAGGCTCAGGTTGTACAGGTAAATCCTTATAATTATTAATATTGACATTGATGTACATTGTCATTTCATCTCAGAGACCATTCAGTGACATCTACTTTGCCTATAATTACCAATAGTTAATTATTATCCATGATACAAGTATATTTATTTGCTAATATTTAACTTATTAAGACCCCACTGTCTGCACTTAAAACTGCATTGTGTGTATGTCCTTGTACGGTTTTCATATGAGGGTCATTGGGGCGTAATCTTTTGGCGAACTTCTTCCTGTTTGAAGATGTTCATCAAGATACACAACATTAGTGTTTGGGTTTTCGGAGGCTTGTGTCACTCGCTTACTCATTGGCCAGACCGCTTAATTCTAGTACAGTATAGTCACAGGGAGGACGTGACTATCTCAGCTGACACAGGCCAAAGTCAGCGTACGCGCTGAACAACTCATTAGACCAGGGGTGTCAAACTCGTGCCACAAAGGGCCATGTGGCTGCAGGTTTTTGTTTCAACCAAGCATCAGCACACCTGACTTGGCTCATACAAACAACTGATAAGAGTCTTCAGACATTTGATTGGTCAGTCTAGCTCATTCAAACAACTGATAAAGTCTTCAAGCAATTGATTGGTCAATCTGTGTGCTCTGTCCAGAGACTGACCAATCAAACGCCTGAAGACTCTTATCAGTTGTTTGAATGAGCCGAGTCAGGTGTGCTGATGCTTGGTTGAAACAAAAACCTGCAGCCACATGGCCCTTTGTGGCACGAGTTTGACACCCCTGCATTAGACCATCACGGGCCAACACGCAACCGTTCATTCACACATTCTCACCAAGGGTCGAGTTGGAAGTCAGTCCAGTCAGTATGAGGAGAACATGCAACTCCATACAGAAATGTGTGAAACGGAAATCAAACACAGGACCTTCGAGCACTGAGGTGGACGTGCTAACCACTACACCGTCCCGCAAGATCAGAGTTACTGTATTTAGTGTTGTGTAGACACTTGGTCACTTTTTGTTTTCCTGACACTTCAGCTGTTGCAACATGTGACCTTATATTATTGAGATATACTTTGGAGGTTTGGTGGTAGAGTGCTGGCTTACTGATCCAATGTTCAGGGATTCAAGCCCCACTATCACCACTATTACCCCCATTGTCCCCCAATTAAGCTAACTGGGTTATCAAGGGCTCGCCATGTCTCTCACTGTCTGTGGTGAGAGGCACGTAAAACAACCATTCCTATGCGATGGCTTGCTGTGTGTTTGTAAAAGGTAGGCCAATGGGTTGTGTGGGGCCGGTGGTGGCATAGTGGTTAGGGTGCTGCGCTCATGATCGGGAGGTTGTGAGTTCGAATCCCGCTGAGACCCACACTGTGCTAAGACCCCTGGGCAAGGGGTGTCAACCACAAATGTGCCTTTGTTCACCCAGCAGTATCAATGGGTACCAGTAAAAATATACTGGGAAGGTCACCTGCGATGGACTAGCGTCCCATCCAGGGGGGAGTTGAACTCCTGGTTGCTTCACGCTATGGAAACTGGAGATGAGCACCGGCCTGATGAACCATGGGGCTCAGGTGTAAAAAAACAACAGACTTTACCTTCCTACCTACCAACCAGGTCAATGGGTTACCATCAGAATAAGACCCTGCGCTGGCCAGGTGAGCTGTCCAGGGTGGATGCTGCCATTGCTATTGCCATTGAGTCGACTGAAATGTAAGATGTAACCAAGACACATTAATTAGGGCGGATTATGTTGTCCATGCATAAGCATGGACGTATTCATTAGCATTTAAAACCACAATATTCTCCCCATCTGAAGGCCAACCCTTGGATACTTGTACCACTTGGGAATCATTTATAGTATCTTCTTTGTTTTTGTACTGAAGGATGTTGATTGCTTTAGTTTTCAGTCTCCTCTTCTCAGCTGCACTCATGACTGCATTGCTACATGCGAGTCCTACACTCCATCATTTCCCCCTTATTAAATTTCCCCTAGCAGTGTGTGTGT